>CM067309.1:41112180-41717180 GCA_034231615.1 Meghimatium bilineatum | reverse complement strand
TCTGCCATGTTTATAATCACGGTGAGAAAGGGTGGTAGAGAGTAACATAAGAAAAGGTAAGATCAAGAGACGGAGACATCATTTTTGTTTCACATCCACAAATATATGTGATTTATGTGTCCAAACATCACTTTTGTTTCACATCCACAAATATATGTGATTTCTGTGTCCAAACATCACTTTTGTTTCACATCCACAAATATATGTGATTTCTGTGTCCAAACATCACTTTTGTTTCACATCCACAAATATATGTGATTTATGTGTCCAAACATCACTTTTCTTTCACATTTACAAATATATGTGATTTCTTTGTCCAAACATCACTTTTGTTTCACTTTCACAATTATATGTGATTTCTTTGTCCAAATATCACTTTTGTTTCACATCCACAAATATATGTGATTTATGTGTCCAAATATCACTTTTGTTTCACATTCACAAATATATGTGATTTCTTTGTCCAAACATCACTTTTGTTTCACATTCACAAATATATGTGATTTCTTTGTCCAAATATCACTTTTGTTTCACATTCACAAATATATGTGATTTCTTTGTCCAAACATCACTTTTGTTTCACATGCACATATATATGTGATTTCTGTGTCCAAACAATAGCTTGCTCCAGACTGTATCGGATTTATGGTCGTTGGGTTCATTGCGGGAATCAGTGGCCACAATTTAACGCAACAAATACGTACAATATTTAACGAATTAAATATCGATAACGACGCATTCCACAGTAAAGACTACCGGCGAATCAATCGATCTGTTCGCTACACACTGAGGAATGTGTGTAGACCCCCTTTATCAGAGTAGACCCCCTTTGGATGATCCAGAAGATGGGGGGGGGGGCTCTCAGTTCAAGCGTGAAGATCGATCGATTTTTAATCAGAGTTCAGCAAGGTTGCAAAATCAGAATGAAAATGCGCATAATATTATAAAGCACGCATTTCGGCCACTGATTCCCGTAATGCACCGGTCGTTTCGTTGACAGATTAGTGTGTTTATTTCTGGTTCGTTTTATGTTTCTTGATATTGTTCCATATTTGATTGTAAAAGTATTAAATAAAAGTCATACTGTATTTTCCCCGTTAGGAAGTGACAGGGAGTATTTGAAGTGGCGTGTGTGATAAAGTTAGGGAGTTAAAGGGAGTATTCGAGTGTTGCTTGTGTGATAAAGTTAGGAAGTTACAGGGAGTATTCGAGTGTTGCGTGTGTGATGTAGTCTATGAAGCAAATATAGATACTTTTTTGGACTTCTATATATTTATCTATCACTAGCCGGATACTCAGTATAGCTTATCCGGTTCCTTTGTTTTTCCTAAAACCGAGTTGTTCTTCACCGACCTCCATGTCTATCTTGTTCTTAATTCTTTCATGTACTATCTTGAGGAGTATTTTAGTTCAATGACTCATTAACTTTGTTGTTCTGTATTCTGTACAGTCCACAGCGCTGTGCTTCTTAGGTAGTGGTATGTATATTGATGACGTAGGTCTTGAGGTCTCTTATACTAGGATTTAAAATATTCAAATCTTGTAACAAGTTTTTATCACACACTTCATTTCTAGTTTTCCTATCTTTATTGTGTAAATAACAAACATCATGATTCACAGCTGCTTCTTCTACTGTGTTAAATGGTAAACAGCGATACTCCATGAACGGATAAGTTGGGTTGTTTAATGTTTCTATGAATGTTTCCACATTTTACTGACGTTTGTTTTATCGCAGATCTTTTAAGATCCTGAAAACGTCTCAAATCAGCTTCGCCATCTAATGAAAAAAAAATCAATTTTAAATATATTTAAAAATAGATATATTCTAGCATGCTCGTATTATGGGTTTTTTTTTACCGCATTTAATCCTCAATAATTGTATAGTAGTATCATGCCAGTAGGTATGTTATGCTTGAACGAATCAGTAACTAGCTGTGTGTTTGATTTCTATACTAGCATGCTGTTATGGTGAAACACGTTCCTGCATTATGATTTCAGTGATTCCCAAACTTTGCATTTTCAACCCTATAAAATGTATATTTCCGATTTATCATGGAATGAAAACCTATAAAAAAGATAAAACAATCACTTATTACCAAAACCTATCAAAACGACAAAACAATCCCTTATTACCAACACGTATTAGAAGTCTTTTAGTTGGAAAATCTCGATGTGGAAAACAATAATTTTCTTTTAAATCTACTTTTGAAACAAGGATAGTTGGTTTATGATAATCTACAAATCCTCAGGAAACCTTTATTTCAGCCAGAATACAAAATAATTAATACAGGATTTGAACCAAAAAATACCAAAAGATATTATTTCATAATCACGAAGAATAAATCGTGATGAATACCTGTGTTCATGGATAAAAATATTTTTCGTCATCAAATTGTACAAGAAGCAGGGAAACTTTACAAGAAGCAGGGAAACTTTACAAGAAGCAGGGAAACTTTACAAGAAGCAGGGAAACTTTACAAGAAGCAGGGAAACTTTACAAGAAGCAGGGAAACTTTACAAGAAGCAGGGAAACTTTACAAATGGCACAACAAATGGCCCATTAAATGTTATTTTTATGAAAATACAAATGATGTTCCAGCTCGAAAACAACTTAAATCCACAAATAAAATTTATTGATTGTTGATGATTTACTTTTAGAAAAATAAAATGTAAAGATTATTATGATAGAGGTAGACATAGTAATGTTTATTGCTTTTATTTAGCACAAAAATATTTGAAATTACCGAGACAAACAATCAGAGAAAATGATAATTTCATTTGTCTTTTCAAACAAGATGCAAAAAATCGTAGCCATATTCATAATGATCAGATAAAGCTTGAAACGAGGTAATAAAGTTTTGCTAATCATACGAAACAAACATAGGCACACACACCTTGTCACACCTAGACACTTTACTTCCAAAACCATGTGGATTATAGATAATCTTCCATATCTCTTCTAGGTGTTTCACATTCATTTATTTTTTTTAAATTTAATTATTTTTTGGGGGCAAATTTATTGAAAATATTTTTTTTTAAATGGAAGGGAAAAAATTCCATGCATAATGAAGTGCCTGTAAAAAGTAAAGTAAGCTAAAGCATTTATTAATGCCGTAAGGGTGTGAGATGTTAGCGATCTCACATTTCAGAGGCTTTGTAAATGAGGGTGGTAGCCATCTCCTTTCCCTCGCAGTCTTTACTTCCCCAATTAATCCGGTACCCATTTAAAACTTGGTCGACCCGGGAGCCATTGCGATCTGAAAATATTTCAGCGTCAACTGAGAAATGAACCCAGGACCACTCATATGCGAAGCCACTGGTTGGTTGGATGGTTGGTTGGATGGTTGTTTGGTTGGTTGGTTGTTTGGTTGGTTGGTTGGTTGGTTGGTTGGTTGGTTGGTTGGTTGGTTGGTTGGTTGTTTGGTTGGTTGGTTGTTTGGTTGGTTGGTTGGTTGGTTGCTGATCCAGCGGTCCATGGGCGCATGCCCTTTGACCCAATGCCATTGTGTAATATATGCATGTGTTTGTGAGCTGTTGTTTTACTCCATATATTGTGTTCCATTTATCTGGCCCTGGAGGGAATATATGAAAATAAATTGAAAGATATAATAGATGTAGAATTAGACAAACTGATTATAGATAATATAAGTTATTACTTTAACAGATAATATAAGAGATAAAAGAAAGTAATTGATAAATTCTGTGAGTATTTTATTTCAGATAAATTTAAAGGATATACTTTTTTCCACATTTTGTAAAAGCGTATATTTGAATCCTATTTTAGTTTGGTTAATAACGAATAAAATTGAAACAAAAATAATTCCTTTAGGATTTCATATAAAATATATAGAGATAAAAGGTACTGAAATATGATTTATTGATCCATTTAATTTTACATTGATGCCTCTAAAAGCCTTTCCAGATTCATTTGGTTTTAAAGGAAACAAAGATCATTTTCCCCATTATTTTAATACAACAAAAAATCAAACATATATTGGTAAATATCCTGTATTCAAATATTATGGCTGTAAAGAAATGAATACTAAGGATAAAAAAAATATTTAAAAGGTTGGCATGATATAGTAAATAATGGATTACGTTTCCTGTGTCGGTAAAAAACATGGACGCATGATAACGAAAGAATATTTAATTTCAAAAAAGAAATATTTTATTAATGTTTTATTACATGTTTTAATATTGGAAAAAGGATGTCATATATACAGAAATACATGTTTAGTAATTACAGAGAATTGTTTAGATTATTTTCAATCTATGACTTTACCACAATTTTGTCCTAAACATTTTAAAACATGTACGATGACTTGTAAAAAAAACTATCGGAATACATAAAACGTCTACAGCTGATGATAAGCGATCTTAAAAAAGCAATTCAGTAATTATAATATAAAAATAATAAAGCTATTCAATTTGCCAGAAGAGGAGGTGAAAAAGTAATTTATCACAATGGTTGTACCTTTAATCATCATCATTATGTGCCGTCTCCGCAGCGAAGTTGACTGAAACTGACTACATCCCCTGTCTCATGTTTTGTTGGTGCACTCTGCTAGACTGTAGCTTGTCGATCTTGTGATGTTACTCTCCCACTTGTATCTCTGATACTACGGTGTCTTGTCCTGTCTTGTTTTGTCTTAGCCACTTGCTACATAGGAACCTGGAAGTATATGTTCTATGTCCTAATGTGCTGCTGTCGTTGTAATTCCCTTGCGGTTGTAAAATGTCTATTTTGCTGTCGATCCATTTGCGTCTTTGTCTTCCTGTTTCCCTTATCCAGAATATTCTGCAGTCTTACGCTGTTGACGGGAGGCGGACACCATTAAATATCCAAACCATTTGATCTGTTGTCTCTTGGCGTATTCACTGACTGGTATAGATCATACGATCTGTTGTCTCTTGGCGTATTCACTGACTGGTGGAGTTATAACTATTTCCCCGATGTAATCCTTTCCCATTCTTGTGACGCTGACAACATTTCAGATTTCAAACACCTTATCTCATGTGCTGTAGTCTTACTATCCTGTACTCTAACTATTGCTATTGTCATTTCTTGTCTCTGATGTTACTGTAAACAGTTGAAGGATTGAATGACCATCAATTTTCTGGCTAGGGCACGCTTGATGTCTTGATATGCAGTAATATTCTGCCGTGTCAGAATGTTGGAAACTCCTTCAATCCACCTTCTTCTTGGTTTTCCTTTGTATCTTGCTATTTCAATTTTCATGTTGTATGCTCTTGCCGCTGACCATTAATGTTTATTCTACTTAGGAAGCCGAACCATTTCAGTCTCTGTTTTTCAATATATTTGACCACTGATGTTGTTCCAACAGTTCTTGTAATCTCTTCATTTCTCACATGATTTCTTCTTGTTCTGTTTGCTGCTTCTCTTAGACATCTCATTTCTCACGTATTAAACGTTCCATCTTGTTCTTTAGTTAGTGTCCATGTCTGACATTAATAACACAATGTTGGGGTGAATATTGAATTTATGCTTCGCCCTTTGGTTTCCATCGGGATAGATTTGTGTTTCAAAATTGTTGTGTTGATGTACATTTATGAAATTTTGTTCGAGACTATCTCTCTCTCTCTATCTCTTACTCCCTCTCTCTGTTTCCCTCCCTCCCTCCCTCTCTCTCTCTCTCTCTCTCTCTTGTCCAATTATGAATTAACCCACATCCTAAACCGAATTTGTGACCAGATTTTTGCTATTTCCTCTTCATCGCTCATTTTAGATTTTTTTTTTTCCAGAATTGTCAATTCTTATATTCTCGACTCTCTCTTTCTCTCTTTCCCTCTCTTCTCTCTTCTGCGTCTGAGTGTGTGTGTTCATGTGAGTATGCGGGAGTGCGCACGTGCTTCATGTTTCCCTTTTTCATATTTAGCACCTTTTTTTAACTTCTGATATGGAACTTTCCTTTAGCTTGGATAATGTGTCCGTGTCATCTGCTTGTTATACTGAATGTATTTCTCTGTATCATAGTTCTCTGTCACGATAAACAACTTAAGTTCTCCCACAGTCTTACACTCTCAAACAGTCTTATACATCCCGCAGTTATACACTCCCACACTTACACTCTCCCACAGTCATTCATTCCCACATTCATACACTCCCACAGTCATTCATTCCCACAGTCATACATTCCCACAGTCATACATTCCCACATTCATACACTCCCACAGTCATATACACTCCCACAGTCATATACACTCCCACAGTCATATACACTCCCACAGTCATATACACTCCCACAGTCATATACACTCCCACAGTCCTACGCTCTCATCTACCTATCGCCCTCATCATCTATGTTCTCTCTTAATCTAACCATATTTTCTGTATTAACCTCTGTTGCTCTCAACTTCCTTCTTCTACTAATGCGTTCTGTCTCAGTTTCCTGTAGATTAGCAGGTTATATTCCGGAGAACGACATATGTGTGTATCATACGGGTGTATCATACGGGTGTATCATACGGGTGTATCATACGGGTGTATCATACGGGTGTATCATACGGGTGTATCATACGGGTGTATCATACGGGTGTATCATACGGGTGTATCATACTTAACATCGTCAATTCAATATCTGTGTAATATATACACATATATAAAGCACACAGATGGACCGTCTCCAGATGACTTCTTCTTCCCCTGACACTGCAAGGTATAAAGGGGTATAAAGCGAACAGAAAAGAAAGGGTGGCAACACTGCTGTGACAGCTGGTTTTATTTTGTGCTTTTTTCAATATAAATCATCTTAACTTATTAATTCTCATAAAATTTCGCTTTCGGCCCCAAAACCTAGAATATAGACCTACATGCAACGATTTCGCTAATTACGAGTTTTTCAACATAAAATAATTTGAGAATCTCTAAACTGACAAAAACATTTTTTTTTAAATTGAGATAACGTTTAAACAGACAGAAAATTGTCTTCAACTTGTCTTGTCTTCTATACACTAGCCAGGACAATCGAGTATTTAACAACATTATTGTTTTGATCTATTTCCTTTCATCTCCCGCGGCTGACAGGTATGTCATCTTTATCGCTGTGTTCCCCTTATCTTCTGCGTTCAAACCATCATTCTGGCAAGATATGTTTGTTTTAAATGACATATTATTGGATCTGTCTGTCTTTAGTTAAGCTGAAATTGGTTCCGTTTTAATCAGCCAATCATCTTTCTAGTTAGCTTCTTGTGTTTGTATCACACTTCGATTCTATCACATATCCCGTGCCTACCTTGTTCTTTTCCTTGTGATTATTTCTCTTGGTTATATTTAACAGTCAATGGGTATTTATTAATTAATTTAAATATTAACTTATTTAGGACATTCGGATATTATCCCATGCCCTTTCTAACCACAGCCAGTTCCCACCCACACAACCTTTCTAACCACAGCCAGATCCCACCCACACAACCTTTCTAACCACAGCCAGTTCCCACCCACACAACCTTTCTAACCACAGCCAGTTCCCACCCACACAACCTTTCTAACCCTAGCCAGTTCCAACCCACACAACATTTCTAACCCTAGCCAGTTCCCACCCACACAACCTTTCTACCCTAGCCTGTTCCCATCCACACAACCTTTCTAACCACAGCCAGTTCCCACCCACACAACCTTTCTAACCCTAGCCAGTTCCCACCCAAACAACCTTTCTAACCCTAGCCAGTTCCCACCCACACAACCTTTCTAACCCTAGCCAGTTCCCACCCACACAACCTTTCTACCCTAGCCTGTTCCCACCCCCACAACCTTTCTAACCACAGCCAGATCCCACCCACACAACCTTTCTACCCTAGCCTGTTCCCACCCACACAACCTTTCTAACCCTAGCCAGTTCCCACCCACACAACATTTCTAACCCTAGCCAGTTCCCACCCACACAACCTTTCTAACCCTAGCCAGTTCCCACCCACACAACATTTCTACCCTAGCCAGTTCCCACCCACACAACCTTTCTACCCTAGCCTGTTCCCACCCACACAACCTTTCTAACCACAGCCAGTTCCCACCCACACAACCTTTCTAACCCTAGCCAGTTCCCACCCACACAACATTTCTACCCTAGCCTGTTCCCACCCACACAACATTTCTAACCCTCTAATACAAACCTCATACATAAATTAATATATAGGGGCCTATTAGTCGTCTGATATAGCCTTGGAAAATAATCACAAGAAAAAGAGGATGGTAGGCCTGGGATATGTGATAGAATCCAAACTCCTGATCGTTAGCAGGAGGTATTCTTTATTTTTTTAAAGAATACGTTGTGCAGGGCCGTCGATATTTTCTCCTCGGGGATGGGGGCATTGTTGACTTTTGGGCAAGAATTTGTTTAATGTTCTTGTTACTAAAAGTCATGTTCTTGTTACCAAAAGTCATGTTCTGATTTGCGAAGGGTTGAGGGCTGAACATCCAACTTCCCCCCTCCCCCTTTATCTACGAACTTGACGATGTCTGGATAGAAGGTAAAAACACAACTCATAATCAAGGCAATATTAGTTGTGAACCAGCGTCTTAACACACGGTTTTCTATACGTGCCCAGGTGCCCAGAGTCAAAGGTTGACCAGAAGACGCCTGATTACTGATGTCTATCGCACTTGCCCATTAACGATGGGATATTCCTCGATCTTCGCTAACATGAGGAGCCTTGGTGTTCTGTTACTATCTGGTGGATGTGTGAACCATGGAAGTACATTTTTTTTCAAACCGTAAATAAAGAGTGCATTCCAAACCCGAGTCTGTTGGTCGGTGGGCGAAATACTTAACATTGCATTACTACGAATCCCAAAGATTAGAACTTCACTGATGTATTTGTGAATTTCGACCAGACTCATCCGACATCAGTCTACAACGAACACTTTTTTTCTATAAGCCTGATAATGCAGTCAATGACTCTTGTAAATTCAACGATACTTTACGAAGCGCATAAATTTTTATAAACTGAAACAAATATGTTACCTTTAATACAATAATATATAAGAAGTATAAAGTTTATAAATATAAATAACATTGCCAAGGACGATTTCGACGTTGTGGACAAATGGCCTTTATCAATAAATATCAAATATATTTGTGAAATACAATAATCTGTAATCTGTTGCTGTTTCCCCATAAAGGCTCTCTAGTCGCAACGGATGCAACCGACAGTAACATAGAATTATTGAACCGTATTTATATTGCGTTTATTTGTTTGTTTGTGCATTGCCTTTTTGTTGGACATTATTTGGCATCTGTGTAATTGGAAATGGAAATTATGGTAACGATAAATTGGTTCGTCTGCATATATATATATATATATACACACACTGACGAAGGTGTTTGAAATGGAAACCTTTGAAGTGTGATATAAGTTATTATAACCATGGCAACCATGACATTGTTTTGTCATCTTTCAATATTGTTGATAATGGTTCCAGTGGTGCCATGCGGGTGCCATCACGTGCGGATAAATAACCTGACGTCATAATAGTAATTTAAAGATGACCGACCGATCCAGTTTTTATTGATCTACTAGTGACCGATCCACTATTGACCGATCCACTATTAGTATGCACCAAAGTGGAGCAGCGTTCTGTTATCCGTTTTTGTAATCAGTCAGTGGATGAAGTCTTAAGAAATTCATTCAGGAATGTAGGTACATATGCGTTGATGTGTACCAGCAAGTGTGTCAATGGAATATGAGGTATCAAACAGCGAGAGTTATGTGGCATACTGTTCACACATTCGCGTAGTGACGCACTCATACGTCATATATTAGATGTTCGCACATTCGCGTAGTGACGCACTCAACACTTGATATATCATGACGTATAGTAGGAACATTGTTCTGTTATCAGAGAGATTTGATGGGAGTTTGAGAATGAACGCAGCAATAACAAATAGGGAATAGTAAATAGAGAATAGTAAATGGGCAATAGCAAATAGGGAATAGCAAATAGGGAATAGCAAATAGGGAATATCAAACAAAAGAAAAGCCGACCATCTGTCTAACGCGAAACTGTGAAGGAAAACATGCTACTTATATGACTGAATCACACGATCGGTTGAGTGAAACAATACATGTTACTTGTATGACTGAATCACACGATCGGTTGAGTGAAACAATACATGTTACTTGTATGACTGAATCACACGATCGGTTGAGTGAAACAATACATGTTACTTGTATGACTGAATCACACGATCGGTTGAGTGAAACAATACATGTTACTTGTATGACTGAATCACACGATCCGTTGAGTGAAACAATACATGTTACTTGTATGACTGAATCACACGATCGGTTGAGTGAAACAATACATGTTACTTGTATGACTGAATCACACGATCGGTTGAGTGAAACAATACATGTTACTTGTATGACTGAATCACACGATCGGTTGAGTGAAACAATACATGTTACTTGTATGACTGAATCACACGATCGGTTGAGTGAAACAATACATGTTACTTGTATGACTGAATCACACGATCGGTTGAGTGAAACAATACATGTTACTTGTATGACTGAATCACACGATCGGTTGAGTGAAACAATACATGTTACTTGTATGACTGAATCACACGATCGGTTGAGTGAAACAATACATGTTACTTGTATGACTGAATCACACGATCGGTTGAGTGAAACAATACATGTTACTTGTATGACTGAATCACACGATCGGTTGAGTGAAACAATACATGTTACTTGTATGACTGAATCACACGATCGGTTGAGTGAAACAATACATGTTACTTGTATGACTGAATCACACGATCGGTTGAGTGAAACAATACATGTTACTTGTATGACTGAATCACACGATCGGTTGAGTGAAACAATACATGTTACTTGTATGACTGAATCTCACGATCGGTTGAGTGAAACAATACATGTTACTTGTATGACTGAATCACACGATCGGTTGAGTGAAACAATACATGTTACTTGTATGACTGAATCACACGATCGGTTGAGTGAAACAATACATGTTACTTGTATGACTGAATCACACGATCGGTTAAACATTTGATTCTGATATAAAATCTATGAATTTCTTTGTATTTTCCTCAGACTCGAGGCAGTTTGTACAAACCTGGTTGGCAGTATGATGCGAATGCGATGGAGTTTGCCCACTACAAGGAGATTTATAGAAGAGGGAAACAGAAAACTACAACTGGGACATATAGGGTAAACTACCAGTAGATACTTGCATGTTATTAATTAGCAGAAGAAGCTTCAATATAATTAACTACCAGTAGATACTTGCATGTTATTAATTAGCAGAAGAAGCTTCAATATAATTAACTACCAGTAAAAACTTGCATATAATTAACTACCAGTAAAAACTTGCATATAATTAACTACCAGTAAAAACTTGCATATAATTAACTACCAGTAAAAACTTGCATATAATTAACTACCAGTAAAAACTTGCATATAATTAACTACCAGTAAAAACTTGCATATAATTAACTACCAGTAAAAACTTGCATATAACCTGCCAACTGTGCATCCGGGTAGTTCAGGAAGCAATAGCAACCTGCTTACGGTATTTATATTGATTCAAAAATCACTACAGCCATAAAATACTATGTTAATGGCTATATCAAGAATGGGATAACGCTCCTAACTTTTTCTTCTTCTCCGTTCGTTCTCAAACTCCTGCAGGTTAGCAGGATGTAGTCCGGAGAACAGAATACGCTGTGTCATGGTTTACAGCATTTCTGCGATATATACGCATTTTGGCCTGACACATCCGATTTCAGCATGGCTTTGAGTCACTAACCCTATATGGGTTGGGGCAGCCAGTCCATCCAATAACTTCCTTAGTCGCCTCTTACGATATGCATGGAAGGTAAACAATGTTGCTTTTCTTTTCTCCCCTCCTTGTCTCCACAACACACGGGCGAAGCTCCTAACAATTCTCTCCCTCCCACTCAAACACAAGTAGCATTTATGATCCCGATGAGTTTGCTCACTTCATAAAACATTCTCTACTTGCAGGATTTTGAGCAGTCTGGAATCTTCGAGGCGCAAACACAGCTGGAGAAGGTGCAAAAAGCTGAGGAGGATCAGCTGTATCAGCAAATTCAAGAGGAGAGAAAAAAGAGGGTAACAAATTAGAAATGAAACTGTGCACAAAATGAGAGTTATATTAAATATGAAAAGTTGGCAATGAAATCATGTTTCCGAGATAATAACTCACATGAGTCTGAAATCTGTATAGATGACTGGATGTTCTAGATTACAAATTTGATACTGTCAATTGTGATTAACTTGTTCTAAAGTGTTAATATGATGTTCTATGTTGTGGAGACTATGTTCTAAAGTTTTGGATTATGTAGCATTGTCTATACCCAGGTGGATGATGGTCAGAGTATCCACACTTGCCATTAATCCTAGTGGTGGTGACTGGGAGCTTTTGCTGTCCATCCAATGTCAGATGTGTCGCCTTGGCTGTGTTTAATCTATATTTGTTCAGGGTTCTCTTGATATTATATATCCATTTTCTAGGCCTTACTCTTTGTCCTGATATAAGAGAGATCCAGCGGGAGTATGAAAATGAACGCCGAAGAAGAAGACGAACATGTCTCTCCGTGAAATTATGCATATTCTTGGCATCTACCGTATAAAATTATCAAAACGGTGTAGCACTATGTAGACTTGATTATTGTCTGTTGTCAGGTAAAGTGTAGCACTATGTAGACTTGATTATTGACTGTTGTCAGGTAAAGTGTAGCACTATGTAGATTTGATTATTGTCTGTTGTCAGGTAAAGTGTAGCACTATGTAGACTTCATTATTGACTGTTGTCAGGTAAAGCGGTTGGAGGAGGAACTGAGGGCTGAAATGGAACGATCTGTGAGGGATATGGTGTCAACGTTTGAGAGGTTCTCGCCTCAGAAAGGGAAGACACGCCTACAAAAAGAAACAGAAAGACTAGAGGAGACTTACAGGTAGGAATATGAGCCAGAGGAGTTTGATCGTATTTTGTGATTGTGTGTGATCGTATGTTGTGATTGTGTGTGATCGTATGTTGTGATTGTGTGTGATCGTATGTTGTAATTGTGTGTGATCGTATGTTGTGATTGTGTGTGATCGTATGTTGTGATTGTGTGTGATCGTATGTTGTGATTGTGTGTGGTCGTATGTTGTGATTGTGTGTGATCATATGTTGTGATTGTGTGTGATCGTATGTTGTGATTGTGTGTGATCATATGTTGTGATTGTGTGTGATCGTATGTTGTGATTGTGTGTGATCGTATGTTGTGATTGTGTGTGGTCGTATGTTGTGATTGTATGTGGTCGTATGTTGTGATTGTGTGTGATCGTATGTTGTGATTGTGTGTGGTCGTATGTTGTGATTGTGTGTGATCGTATGTTGTGATTGTGTGTGAATGAATGCGAATGTTTTTATGTGTGCAATTACAGTGACAGCTGGATTTCTTCTTCTTCTTCTTCTGCTTTCGCTCTCTGACAACCACCACGAGATGGTGAAGTATGTTGTCATTCTGATGTTGATAAGTACTTTCCGTTTGTTGTCAAGCTCCCTGAGTACCTTCCGTTTGTTGTCAAGCTCCCTGAGTACCTTCCGTTTGTTGTCAAGCTCCCTGAGTACCTTCCGTTTATTGTCAAGCTCCCTGAGTGCATCTTAGTTTCTTTTCCTAACTGCCCAAAACATGAGGAAAATGCAGCAGCTCAACAGCGTAGAGTAACTAAAAAATCACGGGTAGACCACAAACTTTCTGCAGTGGTCGTCACATGAAAAGGAAAGTAAGATTATAACATATGAGATGAGCTGTTTGAGAAAGAGTCCGTATCACAAGAATGGATAGAATGCGAAGTGATTATCAGAGAATTCATAGGAACTACACCAGTCAGTGACTACATCAAGAGACAATAAATCAAATAGTTTGGACATGTTATAAGAATGGAACCTGATTGTCTCCCGTCGAGAGCGTATAACAGAAGAATAGTAGGGATGAGAGCAAGAGGAAGACCAAGAAGTAAATGGATCGACAATATCAGGGACATTCTACAATCCCCATGGGATTACAGCAACAATAGTAACACATTTAGCAAAACATAAACTTCGGCTTGCACGACACGTCACAGCTCAAGTAATTGAGACAAATCAAGATTGAAAGGCAAATAGCGATATGGGATATATGGAAAGGGGGGGGGGGTGTGTGCTGTCCCTAACTTACATCAACTATTTTTTGTCAATGTGTAACCCCCTCCCATGTTAACAACTGTCAAGAATTCAGGGACCGAGGCCACCCCCTCCCCATGTTAACAACTGTCAAGAATTCAGGGACCGAGGCCACCCCCCCTCACCAACCCCTTAAAATGGTTAGTAAGAAATATTGAAAGGTAGAAAAAAATGTATCGTTTCAGGTTTTTTGTAAAAAATATTTCAAATTCACACAATTTCATTGTTTTGTTAAAGGCAGCATTGTTTATGGCAACTTTTGTCAAATCATAATTCCCCCCCCCCTTTTTCCGCCTGTTGTCAACAATAACTTATCAAACTTTTTCAGAACTTTTCAAATATCGACTCAATTTCTTGGGCGGCCCTATTCTGTAAACATTTATTTCTCCCTCCCTCTTCGAGAAGCTTGGTAGCCTAGTTGAAAGTGAGTTTGTTTATTATCATTGAGTTACAGTATTCCAGGTTCCAGTCTAGTTGATGGTGAACTTGTTTACTATCACTGGGTTACAGTGTGCCAGGATCGAACCCACATCTGAACACTACACAAAAATCCGGATCGTGATTTTTCACCTGATACGAACTTTCCTCCAGTCTACCCAACTGTAAATGGGTACTTGACGCATGGGATAGGGAAGGTAAACACCTCAAGGATGGAAACTGGTCACAAAACCTAATAGTTGATGCGGATGAGTACATGAAGAGTTTGTTTCATTCCCTACGGCATGTTTCAGCTATGGGGCCTACCTTTTTCTTTCCACCTAATTTGTTTGACGTAATTTCTAAACATCTTATCATATATTAATTAAAAATGATATTATTTCGTGTATTCATCTCACATATAAAATTGTTTAATTTTTCATTTTCTCGTCAAGGAGAAAGAAGGATGAAAAAATACGAAAAATGATCGACAGACTGAGCAATGAGCAGCGTGCCAAAGTGGCAAGTCTTATACAAAAGCATAGCCAGGAAATGTTGATGTTGATAGCCGAAAGACTCACAGCCTCAGAAGTAAGATTTATCTTTGCTAAGAAGCGTTAATTCCATTTCTAGAAGATCAAATGTCCTAATAACTATATTTCCAATATATTTAACTATTCATTCATTTAAAATAAGTCAAACAGTATTTATTGTCTTTTCTCAGATGGTTTGTTACCCACTCTTGGCCGTTAAGCGTAGGGGTGATTGGAACACACAAACATGCACAAACAAACAAACACACACAAAACATTAATAGTAAATAGACCGCTAAATAAAGAAACATATATTTATTTATTTTGGGTTTTTTTCTACAATTCTAACAAATGACTGCTGCGATTCCGTTTGTAGGATCGAGTGTCCAGCGACTCTGATGAACCTTCTCCCACAGCTGACCTGTCTAGACCGCCACAAGTTGCTCCTCCAGAGTTCAAGAGGGCGCAGTTAATCAAATCTGCAAAAGAATTTGAGAAAATTGATAATCATGTTTTTCAAGTAAGTTTCACCAAAAAATATATATCCACATCTAGTGAAATCAGCTACAAACTGTTTATTTCTGATCGTTTTTATGTGGTCGGTGAGTTGTCTCTGTTTATTTGTGCTCGTTTGTATGCGGGCGGTGAGTTGTCTCTGTTTATTTGTGATCGTTTGTATGCGGGCGGTGAGTTGTCTCTGTTTATTTGTGATCGTTTGTATGCGGGCGGTGAGTTGTCTCTGTTTATGTGTGCTCGTTTGTATGCGGGCGGTGAGTTGTCTCTGTTTATTTGTGCTCTTTTGTATGCGGGCGGTGAGTTGTCTCTGTTTATCTGTGATCGTTTGTATGCGGGCGGTGAGTTGTCTCTGTTTATTTCTGATCGTTTGTATGTGGGCGGTGAGTTGTCTCTGTTTATTTGTGATCGTTTGTATGCGGGCGGTGAGTTGTCTCTGTTTATGTGTGCTCGTTTGTATGCGGGCGGTGAGTTGTCTCTGTTTATTTCTGATCGTTTGTATGTGGGCGGTGAGTTGTCTCTGTTTATTTGTGATCGTTTGTATGCGGGCGGTGAGTTGTCTCTGTTTATGTGTGCTCGTTTGTATGCGGGCGGTGAGTTGTCTCTGTTTATTTGTGCTCTTTTGTATGCGGGCGGTGAGTTGTCTCTGTTTATTTCTGATCGTTTGTATGTGGGCGGTGAGTTGTCTCTGTTTATTTGTGATCGTTTGTATGCGGGCGGTGAGTTGTCTCTGTTTATTTCTGATCGTTTGTATGCGGGCGGTGAGTTGTCTCTGTTTATTTCTGATCGTTTGTATGCGGGCGGTGAGTTGTCTCTGTTTATTTGTGATCGTTTGTATGCGGGCGGTGAGTTGTCTCTGTTTATTTGTGATCGTTTGTATGCGGGCGGTAAGTTGTCTCTGTTTATTTGTACTCGTTTGTATGCGGGCGGTGTGTTGTCTGTTTATTTCTGATTGTTTGTATTATCCTACAGAATAAGATGAATGTTTACAGAGCAGTAATACTCCCAGTGCTGTTATACGCTATATATGTGAATTGGAGGCTACAGAAATGTGGTTTCTGAGAAGAATGATGAAAATACCATGGACAGCCAAGAAAACTAATACAGAGGTTCTCATTGATGCTGGCGTAAAAAGATCAATCATATCAAACATTAGTGGCAGACAGTCAAGGTTTCTATGACATGTGCTGAGAAGAACACAGCTTGAACACTTAATAACCACCGGAAAGATCAAAGGGAGAAGAGATAGAGGTCGACAAAGAGAAAAGTTACTAGATGGGCTTGTATCGTGGCACGGTAGGAGTTCACCAACCGAGCTTATTGACAACACAAGAGACAGAGAGTCGTGGAGAAACATGATCGCCTACGCCAGTCGGCATGGCACTTGATTGATTGATTGATTGTTATACGCTAGTGAAACATGGACTGTGTATAGACGTCATGTGAGGAAACTCAATCCCTTTCACACAACTTGTCTCAGAAATGTTATCAACATCAGATGGCAAGACAAGATTCCAGATACCACTGTCCTTGACAGAGCATTGACACTATCCTGATGCAGACTCAGATTCATTGGGCAGGTCATCTGGTACGTATGCCAGATCATCGCCTGCCAATGATAATTTTCTATGGTGAGCTGGAGAAGGTACAAGATCTCAAGTTGTCCAAAAGAAGCGCTACAATGATTCGTTAAAGACCTCACTGAAAAACTTTGAAATAGATAAAGACACATGGGAAGAACTAGCACGAAATAGATCTACATGGCGTTCTACAGTCAAAAAGGGAGCATCATCTTGTGAAAAGAGGGGAAATGCAGCAGCTCAACAGCGGAGAGTAGCTAGAAAGTCTTGAATAGATCCAAAACCATCAACAATGATCATTCCATGCCCGGACTGTCCGAGGATATTTGCACCACGAATAGAACTTATTTGCCATCTACACTCTCATAGCCATGGACACATAACTGAATTTCAAAAGTAGATGTGTTGTGTTGTTCGTCCATCACAAGTGATGATGACCATTTGTTACATCCACTTTTTTCAATTAGAGTTATGTCCTTTATTATGAGTTCGTAGATTGTTAATAAGCCCTATTCGAGCTGTAACTGTCCTGGGACAGTTTGGACATGGAATAACGACAGTTGACGGATCTTGGTCTATCCGTGACTTTCTAGCTGCTCTCCGTTGTTGAGCTGCTGCATTTCTCTTCTTTTCACAAGATGATGCGCTCTTTTTTATTTTAGAACGCCATGTAGATCTATTTTGTGCATGTTTTTCCCATATGTCTTGGTCTATTTCAAAAGCTTTCAGTGAGTTCTTTAACGAGTCCTTGTAGCGCTTCTTCTGGCCACCTTAAGTAGATGTAACCAATCATCATCATCATCATCATCATCATCATCATCATCATCATGTGATGGAGCAACAACATTTGCTGGTAAACAAGAACCACTGTTAATAATCGTAAAACATCGTAAACCTCGTTGGTACGGACACGAGATGAGACACTTCTCGATGATCAAAGATGTTCTTCACGTTCTGGTGGAGGGTGGAAGAAGACGAGGCGATCGAAGAAGACATGGCTGGATAAGAATCAAGTACCGGACAGGGTGAAGTTTCCAAATTCATTCGAATTTTAAATGATAGAAATCAATTGTTCTATCTATGTTCCTTCAGCGCCAAGCACGGTGCATAGGGCAAACACCAGAAACCAGTTCGAGCGATGTGATACTACTGGTGAATAGGGCAGACACCAGAAACCAGTTCGAGCTATGTGATACTACTGCGTGTAACTCTTATATGTTGTTGAGACACATAGTCATACCCTCTTTGATGGTTGTTCTGTGAAGAGTTTCTCTTGGTCTTCCTCTTTTTCTTTTGCCATCGGGTACTCATTTTAAAACTTGTAGTGGCAGTCTGTTTTCATTCATTCTAAGTACATGTCCGGAATAAGTGCATCATTTTCTTCTTACTGATGTAGAAACATATTGCTGTTTGGTGTTACCTACACGATAGAAATGCATGGAGATATTTCTGCATCAAATATCTCAATGTGACATCCCTACGACCTTGCTTTGACAGGTTATTGGTTTTATTAGTGTTATTACTATTATCAATATTATTATTATTATTATTATTATTATTATTATTATTATTATTATTATTATTATTATTATTATAAACGGCATGAGACTTTAACAGTGGTATGATTTGTATTCTTAATTATTGGGTCTGACATGGTCACACAATGAAACTTCTACTATGATTGTAACAAATTCTGTCATCCCAGGTTGTTCAGAAGGAGTACTCAACATTTACAGATCTGGTGAAAGATTTGATCGTTGTCTGTGAAACCGACTTAGATAAAGCCAGGTATGTCATTTCAAACACCTCGGTTTTTGGGTAACATAATGTTATATTTTGTTATATGTGAGATTAAAGCGTGCTAAATGTTAGGTTTATATAGAACCAATTATCATGTATGGAATTGAATCTACGACACTCGGTAGAATAATTTTAAAAAGTATAATTTAGCGTAGAGATATGGTTTTATAGAAGAATGTTCAGAACACCATGGAAATATAAAAAGCGGAATAAAGACATCTTGATAGAAGTTAATTCAAAAAGAGAGCTGCTTACCCACATCAGAAAGAGACAGACCACATTTTGTGGACACATTATGAGAAGAGGAAAGATGGAACGCATTGTAATAACAGGAAAGTTGAAGAGCAAGAGAAGTAGGGGAAGACAAAGAGAGACGATGCTTGACAGCCTAGCATTGTGACATGGAAAGACAAAATAACCAACGCCACTCGTCATGAACTGATTGACAGTTCACGAAATAGAAGGAGGGGAGAGGACAGCGTAAGCAGGGTTTCAGTAAAATACAAATATGCTAACGATATCAACAGAAACAAACGACGTTTCGACAAATAATCTTCACCAGGACAAAAACAAACAACAAGAATGAATATTACAGATAAAGAATCATAGTTTGAAAAACATGAAATAGAAGGCTGAAGAAAGATTTGATAACCAACTCCACACTACGTGGTCTAGAAGAAAAAGACAGGTAAGGTGTACAGGTGACATCTTTTTACCAGAAAATCGTCTTGGAATTACCTTAATCTCCTCAAGTCTCTTAGTGAAGTGGCTTGCTGTATCCAATAACATGTTTAAACATTCCATACTGCACGTCCTTGTCTAGATATGTCCTCGGATTGGTCACACACAGCAACACTCATTTTGGCTGATCTGACTGTTCCGAGTTTTTCATTGGTCAATTTGGGTATACCGTGTGCTGCTAGCTAATCTAAAACACGGATCATTTAGTTCAGCCAAGTTAGTTAACTCTGTGTGTCACCAGTCCGCAAGGCATATATTTAGAAAGGATGTTCCTTGATTCATCTGTGCCAATGTATCCACTTCACCAACATATCGACATCATCATCATTAAGTGCCACTCCGCAACGAAGGTTGGCTGCAACGGATCTCCAACATCCCCTGTCTCTTGTCTTAGTGGTACACTCTGCTAGACTGTAAGCTGTCTATCATGTGATGTTACTCTCCCACGTGTATCTCTGCCTACCTCTTGCTTGCTTCCCTTTGGCTTTACCCTCAAGTAAGATCTTCAATAAAACATTTTGACATATCCAATGAAAACATTCACGATCAACGGGAAATAACCGATATAATAACGTGCCTTCACTAGTGTCTTCCCCTGGGGAAAAAATACGAATGGGGTAATAATGGAATTAATTGTGGAAGATGTGAAGACGTGTTGAACCAATGAGACACAGGAACCTTCTGCATTTATTTCCTTCGGTATGTGTTTATTCAGCAACAGCTAGACAGGAATAAAGGGAATTGATCGAAAAAGGATCAATCTTACCAAATTGATATACATATATAACGGTTCACAAGTTCCTGATGGGTTCGTTCATCTGAGAACAATGACTTCATGGGCAACACATGAATATCATCGGCACCCCGAAGTCTTGCGATATTGAAGTGGTCAGCAAAGGAGTATCAGTCTAGTTTTATTTATTATGTAACGATGTTCACATAATCGGTCTACGGGCCGCCTTCAAGTCTCACCTATGTACGTCAATGTACAACGCTTATAGATGATTGCATAGGTGACGTTGCTGGACACATAAGTGAAACCTTCTTCAATAGTGAAGGGGGGCTCTGTTGAGTATATATATATATATATATATATATAATTTAATTTCCACATGTGATTATGCTTTCGTTGTTGCTATCATTCCACATGTTGTACTTTTCTAGGGCGATATTCAGATGGGTTACATGGATCGACCTCAATGAGCTGGAGGTTGAGGATACTGTCTGCCCAGACAGCCCTATGGGGTTACTAAGAGGAATTAAGTACGGAACGGAAACCTACCATGATTTATGTCGCAGGTTGTGTAGGTAAGTCAATAGTAACTCCCTTAGATCATTTGTCGTATGGGTCCCTTGGAGGTGCGCAGTAATACGGGTATGGATGGCTCTGGGGACTGCAATGATACGGATATGAATCTCTCAGAGGGGCCATAACGATACGGGTATGGGAGAACATTCAATTTGCGGTCATTGAAAAGGTGATTATTTGAATGAAACAGTAACACGCCAGTAACAGTAACAGTAACGAAGCTTGTTGACTTAAGAAAGTCAACAAGCTTCTTTCAGATTACAGGTTAGCACGGAATATAAATTGTCCAAATTCATGGTTAGATGACAAAAAAAGTTGAGAATGACTGGCATTGATTATAAGCATTCTCTTATTATTTTTTTTTATTGTCTCTTAGTCGTTTATTATTGTGCTGCTCTATGGTGAAGATATCTTCGTTATTATTTTTATCTGTCCATGATGTTCTTAACATCCTTCTATAAAACCATATCTTTGATGCCTCAATGTAATTGTTCACTATTCAGCTGATTGTACAAGATTCCCTTACATACAGCAGAATTGGTTCGATGAAACTTACACGAACTCTCTTTCTGTTTTAATTATAGATAGCATACAAGATTAAACCTAGTTCTTTCAGCTGATATGACACCATTTCGCCTTGCAGCTTTACAGGTTTTCATAATATGAGCAATTCGCATCCCCGAAAGGATGCAGTTTTAATCAAGACATGAAAGGTATGTATTCTTAAACCACTACAGAAAATGGCACGAAATTAGCTAAGAAGGCAGCTGCGTACCCCTCAATAACATGGAGTACGAGAATGGAAATAGAGGTGGTGACAGCAGCTCTCACTTGGCTGGCGACGCAACCACCAACAGATTCAGTGATTCTGTCGGACTCTCAAAGTATGCTGCGCAAGATAGAAAAGTGTATGATCAGAACTGAATGAGTCACTCCTCTCCACACTATCCCTTCTCATGTTGGTGTGTCACATTATAAAATTGACATCAAGAGGCAACTGACAAAATTCGACTATAGTCGCCGAGAGTGCGGTAAAGGTTAACAAGGCGCAGAGTATTTCATATATCTACTGTCCAGGTCATGCCGGAGTCAGGAGAGGACGGGTGAGCCAATGTGTTGGCTGGTAATTCCTTGGTGAATCGCACTGGGATCAAAAGAATAGACAATATTGAATTAATTACAGCAGTTATGGATACACTACGAGAAGACAAGGTCGAACAAGACAATGTACACATTCACATAATGGTAGAAATGGGAGTGACTAGAGGCGATGGGAGAAACTCCTCCCTTTTTAGAAGGAACAGAAGAACGCGTAATCAGCAACTGACTGGGATACTGAGCTTATACACTTAAAGATGGCTGACGGAACGGTAAGCAAAGCATATATGGGAATGCCCCCGGTGCTGTGATGATTGTTACTAATCAAGAATCAAGAATCCGCTATGGAATGCTGTTAAAGTGTTTGTGATTCTCGATAATTGTACATACCAAATTAATTTGCATGATGTTGTGTGTGCCGCGATTGACTAATCTATATTCTATATTTTACTGTATAATAACTTGAACGGGAGAGTTGCAAAACATGGAGTACAACTAGAGGCATATGCAGAAACGATCACACATTCATCAATAGAATAGAATAGCCTGAGTAGAATAGAAGGTTTGCGATGGTACGACCAGACCAACAATGAGGAACTCATGCAAGAGAAACTCTAAACTGTGGATGTAGAACTATGTAGATCATTTAAGAAGATCTCAGAAAGCAGTGTATGATGGGAATCGTTATGGAACACCCATGGAACGTGGAAAAAAGAAGACAAAATAATACCTTGATGGAATAATTAAATTAAGAGATACAAAGGATTTGTAGGTCTGAATGCAATAGTTACATGTAGAACAAGATGGAGAAGGTTTCCCGAAGACCTGTGCTTCGCGTGGTGCTTAAATGTGTATAGATAGTTAAATAGATAGATAGATAAATAGATTGGATAGATAGATAGACAGACAGATAGACAGACAGACATTTTGCTTTACTTAACACCCTACTAAAAGGTCCCGTCCATATAGTGTGAATTTTTTAAAGGGGAAAGCACCGTCTTGTACTCACGAGATTAGAGGGAATTAATCATGTCTTTCGTCAATTGTGAAATTCTTTTTGACTCATCGAAATCATCCTTCTTAAAGTTCTTTAGTCATTTTGTGTCGACAGACGATGAATATCAAGCCAAACTTCATGAGCATCACGTAATGAAGGATAATTCCCAAGTTAGCCCACATGTCTTATATTATCGAAGATCACGGCTCAACATCGGTCTGTGTCGTCTTGCTCAAGCATCTTTTTTCGGGGGTGCCTAAATATTATCGCTTGTAGCTACATTACGTATAATAATCTGATTGCTTCTCTCGAAATACTATAGAAATATCGATAACACTTGTTCCTATTTCCTTTCATATTTTACATTTGCCCTGTGTTACCCCAGCTTTTGCAGTTCCAAAATCGGGTCTATTTCCCGATATCAGAGTTGTATCTCTCAACAAACTATGTTATTGTGTGGTAAAGTTCATATGTAAAAACCATAGTTCAATGAAGTCAATCACTTACATCTTTTGAGTTAATTATTTTTCTGTTGCAGCTATGCCGGTCTATACTGTGAAGTCATTGAAGGATATTCGAAAGGAGCCGGGTATAAACCAGGGATGAAGATGGAAAGTGATCGATTCAGGTTTGTCAATAGCTTATTGATAATATCGATTGAAAAGTAATCGTTTCAGGTTTGTCAAGTCTCTTGATAATATCGATTGTATGCAAAACTTTACAACTCTTTCATTTTTAAAAAAAAGCAATCATCACCGTCACCAAGTGACGTCTCCGCAACGAGGGTTGGCTGTAGAACCTCCGACATATCTTGTCTCGTGCCTTTGGTGATGCACTCTGTTAGACTTTAACCTGTCCACCTCAGTATGTTTCCCTCCCACTTATATCTTCTCCTAGCTCGTGTTCGCCTCCTCTCGACTCTACCCTCAAGAAAGGACTTCAACAAGTTGCCATGTCTTTTAATATGTCCAAAAAATTGTTTTTGTTTGATCTCTTCATCCGTTTAATAACTCTTCTTCATACCAAGTGTTCCTTGCTCGTTTTCATCTCATTCCATGATGTTCTCCCTATTCTTCTGTATCACACCCTTTCCTGTAGAACCGTAACCCGTCAGTGTCGTAGGGGTATCATATTTAATATTTCAGCACAGTGCCCCCCCCCCCGCGATTTCTATCTTTAACGATGTAGACAAGTGAGAGAAAAATCTTGTCTTGTCCAGTACTCGAAATTGTCTGTCCATGCTTTTATTTCTTCTCTTCTACTTCTTCAAATTTCGCTGTTTCCTGCACTTTTGTTTTTGACAAGGAATCATGTCTGCATACATGTCCAAACCTAGTTTTTGCTTTTCACTATTGAAATAAATGGATCTTGTGAAACTGCATATATCTCTACTTTATTTCTAACGTACACATTTGTCCTATGCCTTCAACAAGATGCTACGTAGCATTTGACTAAGATCTCTATTCTGCTATACATCCAAATATGAAAGGCATCAATTCTGTCTTCTAGTTTTAGTTCATTGTCCATGTTTCTGATCCATACATTAATATAGAATAAATGTAGCGTGTTATAATTCACATAAATCACCACTCACCCCTAAAAGGATGATCCAACTATCGAAGTGAAAATATTGATTAAATTTGGCTACTCTGAGTATAAAAATCAAAACAATTCTTCATCACATAGAAGATTTGACACGAAAAAACACACAATGGAATTTTTTTTAGGTAAACTCACCCCCCCCCCCCTTTTTAGGAGAACATATCTACGGCCCTGATCTCAGACATCATCATCTCTTGGGGTTCAAGTGAGTTACTGTGGTTCAGGTGAGTTACTGGGATTCAGATGAGTTACTGTTGTTCTGGTGAGCTACTGGGGTTCAAGTGAGTTACTGGGGTTCAGGTGAGTTACTGGGGTTCAAGTGAGTTACTGGGGTTCAGGTGAGTTACTGTTGTTCTGGTGAGCTACTGGGGTTCAAGTGAGTTACTGGGGTTCAGGTGAGTTACTGTGGTTCTGGTGAGCTACTGGGGTTCAAGTGAGTTACTGGGGTTCAGATTTGGAACCAGCCAAGATATCGATATCATGGGCATAACATTATTGACGTCTACTGGAGAACGATGAAGAAGAAGAATAAGATCACGTGGTTAGGCATGATTCCCTTTTCAACTTTGTCCTGCAGGGAACAGCGGAGACTGGGTGAAAGAAGAAGAGGGTGCCAAAGAAAAGTACTGATTGATAATATTAACAGCTGGATATGAATAAGATTCACCACACTCAAGGAACTGAGAACGACATAGCAAGATTTGCGTGTTTTTGTTTCCAAAGTGGCACCTGTAGAAATACGGGTTTGGTAATGGTGGCTTCAGTTTGCTAATGAGATTCCTAAACTTCTTCTGTAACACCACATTTATATTATCCTTATTTATTTATTTTTTACTGTAACACACGCAATTGTATATCTTTTTTTTTCTTCAGAAATTCATGGACTGCTGTCAGTATTGACGGCTCATGGTGTTTTATCAACTGTAATTGGGGCGCACGCCATGTCAAAGGAAAGGGACGAAGCGATGAAGGTACCGCCAACAGAAGAAAGAGAGAAGGCATCCGACTTGACAGCAACACTCACACACACTACAACAACGTAGAAATATTGTATGAGTGTAACACTATTGAACGCAGCACGGGAAGAAGAGACAGCTTAGAAAATCGAGAAAGCAGTGGCGTACCTCAATTAAATAATGACGAAATTTATAATGGTGCCGCCGCTGTTGTAAATACGGGAACAACTAGTAGTCTGTGTAGTAGTTCTAGTCTTGGAGGTGGTAGTCATTATGGGTACGGGAACTGCCAAAGTGGTATGTTTTCTAGCGACACCCGCATTAGTCGTGAAAATAGCGGGAGTAACTATGGTGATTGTAGGTCTAAGTTACAAGGTTTGTCGGGAAATACTGACCACTTTTCTAATTTGAGCTTTGGCAGCTATAGCAGTCCATACACTGTTGCAAACGGGTATGTTGTCAATTCAGACACAGCGGTTAATAGGACTCATATTGTTCGGAAATTGCCTACTGAGGGAGGATGTAATAAGGAGAACAGGGCAGACGACAGTGGGGTTTCAGTTGATGGATACACCGGGAGGTCGTTACTTGATGCATTCTACAACAAAGACATCAAATCTAAATCAGCAGTTGCGCGGCTTTCTGATGGTGACACAGCAAGTTTCAGCAGCGGTTGTAGTAAATCTAGCACAGAAAATATGTCACCTTCTCACTCCCCATTAGCATCGATGAGCTCTACTCCCCGATCTGGTGGAGCCTTCAGTGTTAATTATGACTCCTCATCGTCATCGTCTCACAAGGAGCACGATAGATTTTCTCCACCTCAATCATTTTTCAGGGCACCGAGACAACAGCAAGAAACCAGCGGGGCTATGAGACGGTCCCCACCACAATCAATGTTCAGAAACAGCTCTGGTTCTGATGGTTCAGCCAAATCCTCACCGCCACAGTCTGTCTTTAGAACAACACATTCTTACGTGAATCCATCCAAAACATCCCCACCGAGTTCAATCTTCAGGTTTGCTTCAGGAACCGCAACATCATCGATCTCAGCACACGCAGCTGGTGGAATAATTGGAACACTTCCAAGTGAGGATTATCTGAAGCAGTCAGACAGATTGTCGCCTCCTCAGTCTGATACAGAACGGTATGTCTATGCTACTACTACACGTGTACCATTACTTGTCTATGTTACTACTACACGTGTACCATTACTTGTCTATGTTACTACTACACGTGTACCATTACTTGTCTATGTTACTACTACACGTGTACCATTACTTGTCTATGTTACTACTACACGTGTACCATTACTTGTCTATGTTACTACTACACGTGTACCATTACTTTTATTATTATTTTTATTTATATCTTTAGTTAATCTGCTACTAATACTACTATTACTACTAAAACTACTATTACTACTAATACTACTATTACTACTAATACTACTATTACTACTAATACTACTAATACTACTACTACTACTATTACTACTAATACTACTATTACTACTAAAACTACTATTACTACTAAAACTACTATTACTACTAATACTACTATTACTACTAAAACTACTATTACTACTAATACTACTATTACTACTAAAACTACTATTACTACTAAAACTACTATTACTACTAATACTACTATTACTACTAATACTACTATTACTACTAAAACTACTATTACTACTAATACTACTATTACTACTAAAACTACTATTACTACTAAAATTACTATTACTACTAAAACTACTATTACTACTAAAACTACTATTACTACTAAAACTACTATTACTACTAAAACTACTATTACTACTAAAACTACTATTACTACTAATACTACTATTACTACTAATACTACTATTACTACTAATACTACTATTACTACTAAAACTACTATTACTACTAAAACTACTATTACTACTAAAACTACTATTACTACTAATACTACTATTACTACTAATACTACTATTACTACTAAAACTACTATTACTACTAATACTACTATTACTACTAATACTACTATTACTACTAATACTACTATTACTACTAAAACTACTATTACTACTAATACTACTATTACTACTAAAACTACTATTACTACTAAAACTACTATTACTACTAATACTACTATTACTACTAAAACTACTATTACTACTAAAACTACTATTACTACTAAAACTACTATTACTACTAAAACTACTATTACTACTAATACTACTATTACTACCACTAGTATTGATATTTCTGCTGCTGCTACTACTACTACTACTACTACTACTACTACGAATAATAATAATATATTAATAATAATAATAATAATAAAAATAATATTAATAATACCACCAGTTTCGTCCGTCAGTGATTGGATGGATAGATGAATGGATGGATTGATTGATTGATTTTGGTGGGTGGATGGATGGATGAATGAATGGGTGGGTAGGTGGGTGGGTTAATAGCTGGTTGGATGGATGGGTTGGTAGCTGGATGGATGGATTTTGGTAAGTGGATGGATAGATGGATGGACGGATGGATGGGTTGGTAGCTGGATGGATGGATTTTGGTAAGTGGATGGATAGATAGATAGATAGATAGATAGCTAGGAGGCTTGTTGATTTAAGAAATAGTTATTTATATTTGATTGATCTTGTTCACAGGTGGAGAAACAGTGATAGCTCAGGCGGTCGGTCTGAACGCAGGGATTCCATCAGTACAGTTGGGGAAAGTCTGATTGGTGAAGACCCAGGTACAGACTTATCTAAACAGCCACTTTATTATCAGTGCGATGAATTCTATTTCATCACTGACCCAGAGGATCATATATACCAACACTATCCCGATGATCCCGCATGGCAACTGCTTGAGGTTCCTATAACTATGCCTGAGTTTCTTGAGCTTCCCATTGTAAAATCTCCTTTTTTCAACGCCGGTCTCAAATTTGCGGCTCATTACGACTGTAAACAGCACACTGAAAGAGGCGAAGTTACTCTACAGTTGAAAATTCCTCGTCTGTTGACTTTTGGATACACACTAGTTCCTAGAGATAAAAGAATGGTAAGCCAGAATTCTCTAGATGGACGTGTTTTACTAAGAATCATAGGCCACAAGGCAATGTTTACTATTGCCCCTCCTAAACGAGGCAGGTATTATTTTACAGTTTACGTCAAAGACGAGAGTGGGTCTGACCTTTTACAGAGTGCTTGCGCATTTCTCATCACGTGTCGGGAAGGGAGAGAAGCTATTAAATCGCCGTACCCGAAAGTTTCCTTCTTTGGACCAACTTTATTCATGGCAAGTTATGGTCTTTTGCCGCAGACTCATATTGACCCACTTGTATCATACAACCACGACGACATCAACTTTCAATTTGCGGCAAATCGAACAGCAAGGTTGTCTTATTCCTTAACGTTTCACTGTCAACGAGCAGACGCGGTTGATGCTGACCTGCAGCGGTACGCCTTCCTGCGACAACGAGATGACACTTCTTTGGCCCTTCAGGTTCGATGTCCACATATCGGAAAATATGTCTTCTCGATATACGGTGCAAAATCGGCAAATCCCGATGAGCCAGATGGCCAATATGAATGTTTATTTCGTTATTTAATTGACTGTAAGCAAAGTGCCACAAACAAAAGTCCGCTTCCAAGAGCTTGTCATCGATGGTGCCACAGCCAGCTTCTTGAACCAATACAAGGAGATTTAAACACAAACACTAGAGTAACGTTCCGAGTGAGAGCGCAGCTAGTCTGTGACATGGCGCTACTTATGGGCGATGCATGGTATCATTTCCGAAATCACGGTGACCATATTTGGGAAGCTTGTCTGACAACCAGCGCCACTCCCTGCATTGCCAAATTATACGCTAGATTGAATAGGGATACTGCCAGATTTTCTCCATTTCTAGAATTTCAAATTGTTGGTAAACATTCACAATAGGTTATCAATTTATAGTTCATATGTTTAGTTCATTTGGTTTAGTTCATATTTCAAAGATCAAAACTAAAACAGACAACATTGCTATTTTGCTAAAGGAAAGATCATCATCATGTGCTGTATTGAGTGCCCTACGATTTCACTGATCTTGATAACAATCTATGATCAGTATTGTGCGTCAGTTCCACTGTTGACTCTCTACCATGTCACGATATCACAATATTTAACACTTTCTCTATTTGACCACCTCTGTCTTGTATCCCCAATCTCCTCTTGTCATGAAGTGACCAATAAATGTGGTCTGTTATTTTTTTCTTATGTTAATATCTCTCATTACATCTATATTCGTTTTTCTATCCCTAGAGTTTTCGGCATAATCTTCTTTTTCTTCAGCGTTCATTCTCAAACTCCCGCTGGATCTCTCTTGTAGGAGGACAATGGTCTTGCTGGATTTATAGCTAGATGTAGTCCAGAGAATGTAAATGTGTTGTGTCGCCGTTTTATTTACATCAATGGCCCGACGACTCTGTCTTCGGCGTAATATACTTTTGAAAAACTACATCTCCGTTATCTCTAGTTTCCTATGTGTATATTTATTTATTGTCCATGATTCCCTTCTACATTAGAGAAGTGACTATATAGCAGTGAATGCACATAACGAGTTCCATGTGAAGACAGATATATCCAAAAAAAAACATATTGCCAACAATAATTTCATCAGAATACAACATCTTTTCGGCTGAAGCGCCTTATTCTTACTTTCTTTATCAAAACTCCTTGTATAAATTTTTATCTTTCATTTATTTCCTCTTTTGACAGAAGATTCTTTGATATTAGATTGTCTATATGCTCTTGTTTACCGCATTAATAAATGCTATGGGTTACTTTACTTTTACTATGGTCTTGAAGTCAGACTCTCAAAACATTTTCTAAAGAAGCGTGTTACTATTCACACCATTTATTTACCGGAAATACGAGTGCTTAAATAATGAAGCAATAGATCAAATTATAAGCCATATCAGTAATATTTGAAAATAATATTTATACACAAGTTATAAACGGTGTTCGTTATATACAACATTTAATAACAATTACAGTAACTGACTTCTGTATTTATTTATTTACTGTGGTTGTTCTATTTCATATTTGCTTTAGTATGTGGGTCCGCAGTAAAACTGTATACCAATATGTAGAAAATGTTGAGTGAGTTGGAAAATTTAGTATAAATGTGGTATGATTAGTAAATGCTGACCAAGAAATTATAATTAGGGCTAATAACAATTGAAATCCCATTAGCTAACAGGCTTATATTGTCAACGGTTACGTTCTTTGGTGTTTTCTGGTGATTGAAAATGCAAAAATTTACTCATTTGATTCACCGACTATATATATATATGTATATATATATATATATATATATATATATATATATATATATATATATATATATATATATATATATATATATATATATATATATATATATATATATATATATATATACAGCCCTACTCTTAACGGCAATTGTGGATACTATCAACCATCATTCACCTGAGGATAGACAATAGACACATCGTCGTAACTAGGCAACGGTTGTCCCGATTGTTTGTTCGATCATAATTCCCAATGCTTCAAAATATTGTTTCAGTTTATGTAACAGGGGATATACCAGATGGAAATATTGTCTAGGGCACGAAAAATTATATTGTTTACGCTGTACAAAAACACTGTACTAAAACTGAGATGGAAATTAGCATTGATAACAAACATGATATTGGTGACCAGTAATACCAAGCAATATCCCACGAACATCCAGTTAGACGGTCACAAACTTGAAGTTACCACCTTTAAATATCTCGGGTCTGAAATATGTAATGATAGCAACTTGGAAATAAAATTACGCTAAGACACTCCAGATGGCGATGGCAGCCATGGCAGTGTTGAATATTATATGGAAAAGTAAGGTAAGCATTACAGTAAAGATCATTATATTCAGGTCACAAGACAAGATTATTCGTCCGGAAGCATATAAACAAACTTGCCTATTATAAATAACCACGTTTAGCAGTGGTGAAATGGTGGAAAGTTGTTTGGTTTGGACATGTAATGAGACACAACTCGTTTTCTAAAATTGTTTTGCTACGAACAGTCGAGGGTGAAATGAGAAAAAAAGAAAATCCTGAAAGATGATATACAAAGACAATCCTGGATTGATTAAGTAATGGTCTAAGCATGATCTATCTACACGCCTCCGAATTTCTGAGGATGGAGATGTTTGGAGAGCTTTTTTTGTCAAGATATCTCCAGAGTGGCAACCATGCAAACCTGGCGAGCTATCGGTCTTATTATTATTATTATTATTAACACAATTGTTTATGTCCATGTATTCGAAGGTTCGTGATCATAACTTTAGCAATTCTTTTATCCAACGAATTATAATGTTTATTGATACAAGCTCAATTAAGCCAGCACATTTCTTCAACGTTTATGTCTTTGATACCATAATATTCCCCTTTACTGAAATTTTCATATGTACACTTCCAAAAATGTATTTACAATGGTTATTTTTAGATATCACGTGATAGTGTTGTATACAATTACTAGGCATTGTTACAAAAGAGTTGTTATTGAGAATAGCTACTTGTCAATATTTATCGTACAGGGTGTATATGTAGTCGTAGTGCACTGATATCACACAGATCCACACTAAATACTCAAAATTAAATAATGTAGTCTCACCAACAATGTAAATGAATGCACAGCGACTTTATACACACCCTGTATTTCCCTGGTGGTATATTTATATGAATTTATATTGAGATTAACATGGACAGCGAGACAGACCAATCAAGAAGTGTTACGAAAATTAACGTAAGGAAGACGGTTGACTCGCGAATCTTCTCAAATCAAAACAGGTCTGCGAGTATTTATTAAGATAACCAGACGTGCTGTGTAGATATGTTAAACTGAAACGAGAAGAAGCATATGAAACCATATCTTCGAACCTTACGATTTCGATTATTGTCGTGCATTTGTTGATTGATTGCCATGTATGGGTTCATTCTTTGTGTCGCCTACCAACGTCGACAAACGACATGCACTAAAATATCGGAAAAAAATTAGATAAAATGTTTTCATTCTGCTCGTATGTTTTCTTATGGCGAGAGTCGTTGTTTTCTCATAAACAGTATCTTAAACAATATTGTAAACAGTATTGTAAACAGTATTGTAAACAGTATTGTAAACAGTATTGTAAACAGTATTGTAAACAATATTGTAAACAGTAATGTAAACAGTATTGTAAACAGTATTGTAAACAGTATTGTAAACAGTAATGTAACCAGAAATCTGAGGTCTATTGGTTATATAAGATACCAGAATAAAAATGTAATAAAAGACATAAATATAAAATGGAATAATAGAAGGTTTACGTTAAACAAATGCATGGAATCGCCGTTCCGATCGAAAGTTCTACATTAAGACAAGGATAAATGAACACGGGCTAGAAAAATATTGCAGTTCGAAGAAGACAGAATTATGTACTAGAGACTGACAGTAAAGCATGTCTGTATTCCCTGGTACATGATGCATGTCTTGCCCCCGAAAGGAGGAATTCTAGCACAGCAGTGTCCCAGTGTCGTAACGTCGTTTCACGAGCTTAGCATATATTTCTGGACAACCTAACTCGTATTTCATCATCCTTCTGTCAGTGGCATATATTATGTTACATCTGTCATTTCTAGATTTCTCACCTACAAGTCTTTCACAAAATGACAAAGATGCAATACCCGCTGGTGTGTAGCTGTTCATCACCCACTGAGGTAATTTGGTAGAAGACAAAAGAAATTTAGACCAGACATGCATTCAACCCACGATTTATGTGCATCTGTTGGACGAGGTAACCGTTGTGGATTAAGTTGTTATTAAGAGATTGGAGAGGAAATTGTTCGATGAAACAGTAGAGGGTTAATTTTACTGGAACTAGGAAAATATATAATCACCGTGCCACAGGAACTATCAGCATACATACCGTTCGCTTTCTTCTGAAAGAAATCGTACCCCATTGGGGGAAGCTCAGAGTGTTTCGCCGTGGGTTCTGGTAATCACTAATTACCCCATGAGCGAGAGACAACAGAACATACAAAATTAAACATATAACTGTAAAGATGAATGTTGGAGGGGTTTCCACCGTTTGAAAAGTCTCAATATATAGTTATGTGATCTACTAGAAATATAACGCAGCATGATGTTGGTTTGTCTGGTGGAGCTCTACTAGTAGTTTCCGCAGATCTTCCGAACGTGCAAGCATGAGATATAGTTAAATGTGTATCATGTGTGTCCACTGTGCTGCAACTGTTACAATATGAATCTATGGTTCTTTCGTCGCAGTCTCCCGGTAAACATGAGCCATTCCATGGGCGTTGGGAAACTAAACACTAAAAGGGAGTTAACTCTTTAAAACTGTAAACCTTTTTACTTTCACAGGAGTAACTCCCCTTTAGAATACCCATCGCCCCTAAAATGGGCAACGTCCATGTTTACTGGACGAATGCGAGGACAGAACCAATCATCTTTCTTCAGACATACTTGAATTCACCCACCAATTAATACATGTATAATTCATATTTATATATTTCAAGCCACTTATCTATTTATTTGTGTGAATATCCATTTATACACTGTCATTATAAATGTATATTTGAAAGAAAGTAAATTAAACATTGCACTTGAACTATATACTTATGATGTATGTGTGTTTGTGTTATGTTTGTCACACACGAACACACACATATGCACCATACATATTTTAAAAAAACTCAATTCTAAACATATTTTCCGTCTGTCTGTCTATTCATATTTATTGTCATTATCGATCTGTCTATATATCTTTATACTTGTTTTTAAAAACTGCCAGTAGTGCATTTTCCCGTTATGGAGTTGCAGGCATGTTTCGAGTGTCTTTCTATACATCCATCTATTTATCTACTCATCCATCCGTCTGTATATTTATCTATCCATCCAACTATACATCCGGAAGTGTTGTAACTAGGTCAGGGGTGAAACAACACAGGCAATCAATATACAAAAACAGCTACATACATGTGATACGGAACAAACAAAGAAATTATAAAACAACTTCAGGTTACGGCCATTAAGTCATACTTCTCCGACGACCGGACTCGGCTTGCGCTTGAGAACCACTACATATACCAATTTGGTAGCCTTAAATCCTTGGGGATCAATCAGCGCCTGTCTCATGGATAATATCAAAATGTTCCATCACTTCTCTGTTTGTTCTGTGTCACAAAGATTACTAATGAGAAATGGTTTAGAATGTCTTGGATGTGATAAGATGCATTATTGATAATATAAGAAAAAAGACAGTCAACATTTATTGGACACATAATGAGAAGAGGAGTCGTTGAGAATATAGTGACAACAGGAAAGATAGAAGGGAAAAGATCAAGGGGAAGACCCAGTGGCGTAGCGAGAGAGGGGCGGAGGTGCGGACCGCTCCGGGCGGCATCATCGAGAGCGGCAAATTTATTTTCGTCCAGGCTTTCCCAATCACTGCCACATTTTTTTTAATATCACAAGGGCGGAAAACTATGATTCCGCCCCGGGTGCCATTGACCCACGCTACGCCACTGGGAAGACTCAGAGAAAATATATTGGATAGTTTGACTAAATGGCTTCGATTGTCGACACCAACAGAGATCATGACAGATAGATGTACATGGAGAAATAATACTAGTACTACATTTAATGATAGTACCACATTTCTTTCTTTCAATGGTTTGCTTAGCCATTAACCGGTTTGTTACTGTAACAGCATGCAATATATTCGTGTAATTAATATCAAAATATTAATATAAAAAATGTTAGGTACTAAAATAAGAACCAAATTGTGTTTACTACGAACATGTGTATTTCCTGTGGCGACATATGGAAGCAAAGCATGGACACTAAATAAAACAGTGGCCAAGAGAATAACATCATTTGAATTAAATTGTTATAGAAGAGTTCTGAGAATACCATGGACAGCTAAGAAAACAAACCAGGAGGTGTTACGAACAATTAACGTCCAGGAAGGCTGGCTTCTGAACACTATATTAAAGAAAAAGGTAGTTTTTTCGTTCATATTAAGAGACACGAAGGAATGGAGAGAGTGTTACTGGAGGGGAGGATAGAAGGCAACAGGGCAAAGGCCGACAGTTGGACAAAAGACATTCAAGAATGCCTGCGTATGTCACTGAAAGATGCAGAACAACTTGCTCAAGACCGCGGAGAATTCAAGAGATCCATAGGAAAGACTACGCTCTGGAAAGAATATGTCACTTGATGATGATATCAAAGCTCTATGGGACACTGTATGAACTACAACAGACAGTGAGTTTTATTCTTCTTCTTCTTCTTCAGCGTTCATTCTCAAATTCCCCCTGGATTTCTCTTGTAACAGGACAATGGTCCTACAATATTTCCAGTTGGATGTAGTCCAGAGAATGGAAATGCGTTGTGTTGCCGTTTTATTTGCGCAAATGGCCCAACACATCCGTCTTCGGAGGGGAGTTTTATTTAGGAGACAAAATTACAGATATAGACATGTTTCAAGTGAACGAAAGAAGAAGAAGAATTAGTTAGTGTTGTTTTCATCATATTTACTTGTGAAAAATATTCTTTCCACGTATACTGGTGAATGTGGAAGTGTCATTAACCAACACATAAAGTATCAAAGGATCAGATTGTATCCACTCCTTTAGCTCTTCGTCTTAAGTCATTCACTGTAGAATGGTTGCTTATACCATGCCTTTCTTGTTTTACGCCTCTTATACGGACCTAATGATGAAGACGAAATACTTGAACCGCCACATTCAATATTCATTATTTCCTTCCATAGTTTACATCCTTAATAATTATACGAGATATGCCTATATACATTCAGTAAATAAGCAACACAGTCATACAATTTTAATATTTTAAAGCACGACTCATATAAACATTTCAGTGATGAGTGAGATTTGCTACTATTTTTACATATGGCACTATTATCTAGCTTTCAGAACGACACCAATTATTGAAATCCAGAAGGGTCGACAAAGTAAATTAAAAATAAACGAGGGAAAGTAACTCAAACCTAAAACACAACACACAAAAACAATCAACGGGACTTACTACGGAACAGTTAGAGATAATTTAATAAAGATTTCTCTTTAAGAAAATGATCAATTAAAAAAAGGCAAGTTTTTAGGAAAATAACCCAAGGTCTGATCGAAAAGCCAAGACCTTGGGGAAAAAAGCCAAGCGGTGGTATCATCATCATCAAGTGCCGTCTCCGCAACGAAGGTTGGCTGCAACTTATCTCCAACATCTCCTGTCTCTTGTCTTGGTGGTGCACTCTGCTAGACTGTAACCTGTCCATCGTGTAATGTTACTCTCCCACTTGTATCTCTGCCTACCTCTTGCTCGCTTCCCTTTGACTTTACCCTCAAGTAAAGTCTTCAAAAGGGCGTCATGTCTTTTAATGTGTCCAAAGTATTTTATTTGCCTGATCTTTATTTCTCTTAGTAGTTCTTTCTTCATATTAAGTGTCTTTAGCACCTCTTTATTTGTTTTCTTCTCTTTCCATGATGTTCTCCCTATTTTTCTATATACCCACATTTCAAAGGCATCAATTTTGTCTTCTAATTGTTTATTTAGTGTCCATGTTTCTGAGCCATACATTAATATGGAATAGATGTAGCATTTTATAATTCTCATTTTTAACTTGTTTGTAAGAGGGGGCGGACATACAAGCTTACATAAGCGGTGGTAACGCTGGTGTTAATGTAAGTTTCTAAGAGAATAACCTCCCCTTACAAAACATTCCACATCCGTTATGGTTGCCAGTGTCAACTAAATACAGAAAATCTAAGCGGTACATGTGATTGCTGCGTTTCTATATTAGTTTCATACTAATCATGTCCAAAGTTAAAGTAATTATTGTTGGACCACCAGAGGTGAGTTCAAACGTAAGATTTGCCGATATTTTAATGAGGTTGCTATCCTTTGCCGTAAGCTTAAGATAGTCTCTTAAATTATTTCATGTTAAAAAATTTCAAATATTAACAAATATTTAACAATAGTAAACAAAAAAATGATACAGATTGTGAGATTATTTCTAAAATATTTAGTTTATGTATTTTTTATAGTGTTGCTTAATATATTTCTTCATTATTACTTTATTTCCCACCAAAGCTGCCTTCGTAAGTTGGTGGGATAAAATACCAGACAGTGAAGTACTTATAAAATCTAATTCTGTTAGTGTTTATATACATACATACAATGTTGATGAAGGAGCAAACATGCTGAGCAGGACACACGGTCCTCGTAAAAGATAATCGTCTACCAAAGAAACTGCTATATGGAGAACTCCAGACTGACTCTCGCACGACAGAAGAAGTGTTTTAAAGACACTTTTAAGTCATAGGGTGTCTTACTCATTTCAAAATATACATAAATTAATGTGAGAATCTTGCACAAGACAGATCCAACTGATGTCACAGAATCAAGAGTTGTGCAGCAGCTGCTGCAGAGAACCTCAAGCACAATGATGCACAACAAAAATGTGCTAGAAGAGAGGCAAGAGCTGGTCAATGGCCCACAGACTCCTCCCATACATGCCTAGAGTGTGGCAGACACTTCCAAGCTTGCATAAGACTCATTAGCCACAGTCGGACACACCACAGACATCATTATCCCAGTTGAGCTGAATGGTTACCCTCGACTGAGGATGAATAGCATAGTATTTATCACTTTTTTTGTTTTACTACTTCCACATGCACATCGATCTTCCATTTTGTCAGACATCCTGTGATAGTTTGCTTATTTGTACTACAGATGAAGCATTTATAGGTTTGCCCAGAAAAGGCATAGATGCTTTCCATTTTAGTTTTTTTCAAAAATCTTCATGCCTGTATTGTGATCCAGTCAATTTACACCAAGAAGATTTCTCAGGCACCACAGGTGAAGATAATTAAGCTGCCTTTCATACCTAGCACATTGTCCAAGATTCTGCTGCATATAACAGAGAAGGCAGAATGACTACACAGTATATATTAAGTTTGATTTTCAGGTACAGACTATACCAGATCCAAATACTTGCACAAAACCACTGAATGCTGCACTAATATACACATTTTGTGACACACTGTGACAGAGAAATGCACATTTTGTGACAAGGACACATATTCTATGTAAAGATATATACCAAAATACAAATTATGTGGTAGTGTATTATATGATAGAGAAATACAAAGTATTTGACAATACAAAGTACACACTCTGTGTGATAAAGTACACACTCTGTGTGATAAAGTACACACTCTGTGTGATAAAGTACACACTCTGTGTGATAAAGTACACACTCTGTGTGATAAAGTACACACTCTGTGTGATAAAGTACACCCTCTGTGTGATAAAGGAATTTATGATAGAGAAATACAAACTTTGTGACAGTAGTGCATGACACAGAAACACACATTCTGTGACAGAGGTACACATATTCTTGTACTTCCCTCCAGTACAGGTACTGGTGACTGCTGTGACAGAGGTACACATATTCTTGTACTTCCCTCCAGTACAGGTACTGGTGACTGCTGTGACAAAGCAGCCTTTATTTCCACTGATTATACAACACAACTATACACTTCTTCTTAACAAGAAAATTTGATGAGCACAAGTTTTTGTTTTATTCCTACAAATTATAAATGTAATCTGTTTATTGATTACAATTTTAGTGTGGAAAGACAGTTCTCTGCAACTTTTTAGCCGATGCAACAGAATCTTCTGGTGGGGAGTACCATCCTACTCAGGGTGTCAGGTATTTTAACACTGAGTCTGTGCTACACTACTATTCATTAATTTAAAGGTCACTTCTATTTCCAAATTGAGTTAACATGCATGTAATTGCTTATATACGGAACTGTCATCATTTTGATAATATTTTGCTATACAATAATCTGGGTTTTTTTTACTATTTTAGGGAACATAATTTTATTATAACCGATGACAAATAAAACTGCAGTAAAACTTTATAACCAATAAGGTACTTACACAGAACACAAGGTAGATAGTTTTACTCTTCACAGACACAGAAAAATATCGATGACAGTTGTGGGAGTCACGGCTTTAACTTTTACCCGCCTCGGGTTTCTCTCTACGGCCCTGCCTATTATTTCAGTCTCGTCATAATACTGGACCTTTATACTTATCGCTCAATCTTCCCTGCGGTCATTTCTGTAGTCCTCTTGCTTCCTGTGGTGTGACAATCTGGCATGTTGGTATTTTATTGACGCTACTTGCCTTACTAGCTTTCATTGTCCATTGACCCTGACCCACCAGTGTGACTGTTGGTTTCAAGCTAGCCAGTTCACAACGTATCAGATAAGTTCTTTTTTATATATTATCACCTATATTTTATATTTTACTCTCACTTACATACATCATTGTATTATCACTGTATTTTCTTCCCACTATTATCTACTCCTACTTATAGTCTCTATCCACTGCCTATATCTGCTCGGTCGTTTCTTTCTTTTCTCCCTTTTTTTTTCTCTTCTTTATTCTTCATCTCCATCTCTCTCTCTCTCTCCCTCATCTGATCTCTCCTACCATCCTCTTTTGCGTTCCCATGACGACTGTATGCTAATACTCATTGCCTGTTGCCATTTCAGGTAAGTATCTGAATTTATCCTCATTTATCTTAGTTTACTTGCTATTACACCTTAACTATTTTCACTCCTCATCTCATTCTGTGCACTTTCCCCTCCTCATTTCTTCCCATACCCTCTTCCTCCCTGCTAGGCTGCTCCATCTCTGCTTCCTCTGCTATCTATTCGTTATACTCATTGCGTGTTGCCACTTTTGAGGTAAGTATCTTAATTTAACCTTATCTATTTTACTTACTACCACACCTTATCCATTTTCGCTCCTCACCTCCTTCCGTGCACTTTCTCTCCTCACTTCTTCTCCCCATACTCTCTTCCTCCCCAATATGCCGCTCCTTATTTACTTCCTCCACTATCCATTCACTATCTCTCCTCCTCTTTCCTCCCTATCAACCACGTTTGTTTCCATGTAAGATTCGTTGTACCGTTGTCTTTCGTTTGTCCTGATGAAGGCTTAATAGTCGAAACGTCGTCTGTCCCTGTATCTCGTTGTTAGGTTGTGTTATGTTTTATTTTGGTAACACATCTACCTATTTTTGTTTATCTTGACATTTGCCCGGTGTTACTCCAGCCACCTGCTTCCTGTTTAGGGTTGTTACCCAACACTGGAACATTTATCCCTTATACAAAAAGGAGTATGTCAATATTTCAACCATAAGCTCTTTCTCAAAGAAAATACAGAAAACAGAGAATAAATATGATAGTAAAATCACTACTGTATAGTTTCTTATGAAAGGAGAATAGGACATCGCCAAAAGCTCCTTTGTTCTTAATTGTGAAATGTTGGGCGAGTCTGTTGCAACACGTCATCAGCTTGTCACAATGCAGGTGCTGCACATGCATAAATATGTTCTGCTCATTTTGTATTTGTCATGTCGGTGGTGATGTAGTCTATCTTGTGTATAGTCAGAAAATTCTCATCTATTCTTATCTGGAGAGATTAAAAGTGTATTGGATTGACTTGACTGTACTTTGGTTTCCCCATATGCACTCTGTCTCTCTCAATAAAACGCTTCCCAATATACGGTTCTGAGACATGGACTAGTAGCAAAGAGAATTTCTGTTTTGAAAATGAGATGCTACAGAAGAATTTTATATATATTATGGACAGCTAAAAAGACAAATCAGGAAGTGTTAAGATCAATAAACGTAAAAGAAGGCTGGCTCCTTAACAACATCCTAACGAGAACGCTGTGATTTTTGTGGGTGTAATATTACGAGATATAATAGCATGGAAGTATTACATTAACTTTCTATATCTCACAAACTCTGACCTTCCAGATACTCCGATATTTTATGAATAACACTCATATTTGATCATGGATTATGGATATTTGATAATGGAAAGATTAATAGCTGAAGACAGAGTTAACTGCAACAGGGGAAGAGGGTGCCCAAGACAATGATGGTGCAGTGATATATTAGATTATTTCAACATGTCTAGCTATGGCATGTAAACTACCGGTAGCCTAGAATCGAGGAGTGTTCAGAGAATCAATAACAAAGATCCTGTTCTGGATAGAATATGTCAACGATTATAAACACTCATAAACCACGTCAAAAGACTGCATTTCTTGGGTGTTTCCATTTTGGAATGACATACTATTTTGAATGATCTATTTTTAGTAATACTATTACAGACAGTTGCTATTTTTCTGAAGTATCATAACTGTATTAATCTAGTTTATCAACAAGGATATATATGGGAAATTTGACGCTCAATGAATTTGGTTAGTGAAGGCTGCCCTAAGTACACTCATATAGATGGCATCGGGTTCTCATCGCCAGTCTGGCTACCAGGGCCTGGATTTTTAGTTCAAGAATAGGACCACTGTCTTCTAGGCATGTCGTAGGAGGAAAATAAGAAAAATTGGGATTAGCTCACATCCTGTCACCTGTGAAAAAAATCATCATTGTCACATCTTGTCTCAATGTCTTACTGATATCTTCTATCAAGTAATATTGTAACGTCTTGTCACATCAAGTAATATTGTCACATCAAGTAATATTGTCACATCTTGTCACATCAAGTAATATTGTCACATCTCATCACAATGTCTTACTTGTATCTTCTCTCAAGTATTCCCCATGAATAATAAAAAGATGCAGGACAACAGACATTGCTCTGTTGTCTTTTTGTGGCAGACTTTTAGGTCTTGAGAAATGCTAGATGTGCCGTCGCTATGAATGGATGAATGCACAAATCTAACAAAATAATCACGAGATATCACGATAAACAAAAATAGGTAGATGTGATACCAAAATAAAACATAAAACAACCAAACAACAAGATACAGAGACAGACGACGTTTCGACTAAAAAGCCTTCATCTGGGCAAATGAAAGACAACAGTACAATGAATCTTGCATGGAGACAAACGTGGTTATGATGGGGAGGAAAGAAAAGTTTGAGATAGCAAATCTGTTTTACTCCAGTCACCTACTTCCTGTTTAGGGTTGTTACCTTACACTATTTATCCCATAATCATGAGATAGTTGGCTGATAAGCGTGTGCTGTGTTCCTGACAGGACATGGTAATCGTGGGACTCTGGCATGTCTCCCTTCAAGGACTAAACATACATCCACCCTGTACACAGCCATGCCTTCGAGACATTGTTATGTGAGTCTAGGTGCACCTCAGCAACATAACTGAGAAGAAACTGTGCTAATATCAGGAAGGCTATGGGCTGTCAAGCTACCAGCTCACAGCTAAAGGGATTATTTCATCATCATCATGTGTCAAGAGCTACCTGCTCCCAGCTAAAGGGATTATTTCATCAACATCATCTAGTTCTCTTAATGTGTGTGATTTACATCATGCATTAATTCTGTTCTATATTATTCAGGATTGTAGAATTTGAAGCAAGCGCATCAGACACTGGTCATGCTGCTATTGATGTTGAACTATGGGATTGCAGTGGAGACAGGAAGTGAGTTTAACTTTTTGCAGATACAATAACGCAAAACTATGTTTCCTTTAATTGTGGTTAAATTTGTTCATTGCAACTATAGGTCTTTTCAGAATCACAGCTTTGACTAATGATTGATGCCTGCGACATGGCATGTTGCTTTGACTAATGATTGATGCCTGCGACATGGCATGTTGCTTTGACTAATGATTGATGCCTGCGACATGGCATGTTGCTTTGACTAATGATTGATGCCTGCGACATGGCATGTTGCTTTGACCAATGATTGATGCTTGCGACATGGCATGTTGCTTTGACCAATGATTGATGCCTGCAACAGGGTGTATTGCTTTGCTTGATATATCATAATTATACCTATAATTCATCAGGGTAGACATGACTGGAGACATTAGCATACAAAATCCTCAAAAGATCCCTATCCTCAGCCACATTTGGTGAAGTGTATAAAAATCATGCCTAGACAATTTCTTGATGTTATAAATCTAGTGCCCAGACCATTTCTTGATGTTATAAATCTAGTGCCCAGACAATTTCTTGATGTTATAAATCTAGTGCCCAGACCATTTCTTGATGTTATAAAACTAGTGCCCAGACAATTTCTTGATGTTATAAAACTAGTGCCCAGACAATTTCTTGATGTTATAAAACTAGTGGACAGACCATTTCTTGATGTTATAAATCTAGTGCCCAGACAATTTCTTGATGTTATAAAACTAGTGCCCAGACAATTTCTTGATGTTATAAAACTAGTGGACAGACCATTTCTTGATGTTATAAATCCAGGATTTTCTTTAGGATCACCCTACATATATCTAGAAGGCAGTACTTAAAACCAGAATGTTGGTTATGCTAGAAAATAAAATACTTGATATAATGAAAATGTAAACATCTTTGTTTTCTTAGATTTGAATCCTGCTGGCCAGCGATGGTACGAGATGCCAGTGGAGCCGTTTTTGTTTACAATCCTGACCAGCCTAATCATGATAAAGACCTTGACACATGGTAAGCCCAGATCTTATGAAATGTGTGTGTTTTGTTTGTTTTTTAATTGCTTCTCAAACTCCCACCAGATCACTCTTATAGTAGGACAATGATTCTACTACTACTAGATGTTTCTTATAGCGGAACAATGATCGTACTAGATCTCTCTTATACTAGGACGATGATCCTACTAGATTTCTCTTATAGAAAAATCAACGTTCAAGAATTCTGGCTTTTAAACACAATATTAAGAAGAAAGTTAGTTTTTTTATGCCATGTGAAGAGACATGATGGCATGGAAAGAGTGTTGTTGTTGTTGGAGGGAGCTATAGAAGGCAGCAGAGGCCAACCAAGATGTCATTGAGCAAGAGATATTCAGGAATGCATGCACATGTCGCTAGAGAAGGCGAGACAACATCACTATCTTTTGCAGCTCACACAGGGCCCATGAGCCCCAATTCCAGTGCCATTTCTAGGATCAGTATGTTTCTCTCAGGATCTTATTTTCAGGACATTCTTGACATATACTTTCTACTATCTTTGTTGCCTGTCCAGATGTACATGCGTCATCAATCCTGATTTGTAAGTAAATGTGGCTGCTGTGTTGATTGTGCCATGTTCTGGGGCATAGAAATACAACTTCTGGTCTATTCACAACCTGAAAGACATCTCTTGTTGGTGTTAGTGGCTGTCTGATTGATTTGGCCATTTGTTGTTTCTGGTGGTAAGTGATTGGTACATCCATGTGGTCAACAGTAGTACCCTCCTTAGCTAGTTCATCTGCTCTCTCATATTCTGGTATTCCAGTGTGATGATGCTCGCTACATGGCTCTTTTCTTTGCTGGTTACACAGTTTAGTCAGTAGTTTTTGTAAGTTATGCATTTTTTTTGACAGGAAGACTTGGAGTATTGTTTTTATATCTATAGTGTTAATTATTTGTTTTGTTCTGTCTCAAACTCCCACTGGATCTCTCTTATAACAAGACCGTGGTCCCACTAGATTTTCAGCAAAATGTAATCTAGAGAATGGAAATGCGCTGTGTCCCCATTTTATTTGCACTAATGGCCCAACACATCCTACTTTAACAGTATGATGATGATTATTTGAAGTGATATGAAGGTCTAAGGTTCTGCTCAAGCTTCAAGTTCACATTTATTCTTTTTCAGCTTTCATTCTCAAACTCCCACTAGATCTCTTTTATAGCTGGAAAATTGTTATACTTAGAGCTAATGTTATACTTAGAGCTAAGCAAAATTTCAATGTTATACTTAGGCCTAAGGGATAAATATTCCAGTGCAGGGTAACAACCCTAAACAGGAAATAAGCGACTTAGGCCTAAGCAATATTTATAAAATATAATTTTTATAGTGATACATTTTTTGTATGGATAATACAGGTTTAGCTTTATAAATGGCAACAATCATCTCAAGGAAGGTCAATGTCTTGTCTTTGCTCACCACAAGCCACACACAGCAGGAGAGTCTGTAGAACTCTGTACGTAAGAATTGTTAATTAAGCTGCCATTAGAAATGAAATGTTCTCACAATCATTCTTTATTAGCTTCAGTAGCAGCGTGGAGTCACCTTTGCTGTTGATGCCCTTTGTATTCATACAATGCCCAATTCTTATCAACCATGTCCCAAATGTGGCAGATGATTCTATGCCAGGAATTGACTTTTTAATCATTTCCACACACACCAGAGATATGCAACAGTACAAGTCTGAAAGTGTTGTCATCATCACCTACGATTGACAGCCACACACACCAGAGATATGCAACAGTACAAGTCTGAAAGTGTTGTCATCATCACCTACGATTGACAGCCACACACACCAGAGATATGCAACAGTACAAGTCTGAAAGTGTTGTCATCATCACCTACGATTGACAGCCACACACACCAGAGATATGCAACAGTACAAGTCTGAAAGTGTTGTCATCATCACCTACGATTGACAGCCACACAGACCAGAGATATGCAACAGTAGAAGTCTGATACTATTGTCATCATTGCCTGCAACTGATGACTGTTATTATAATTCTCTTTCACTTGACATGATGATAATGGTAACATCAGTGGTTATGATGATGTAACTGTGGATGATGATAGAATCCTGAGAGTACTAGCTTATCACTCTTGTTACCTGTGCCAGGCTAGAGTTTTACTTTCAGCTTCAGATTAGTGTTTCTCTGACATTCTTGTTCATGAGAAGGTTTTCTCTGACATTCTTGCTCATGAGAAGGTTTTCTCTGACATTCTTGTTCATGAGAAGGTTTTCTCTGACATTCTTGCTCATGAGGTTTTCCTGATATATTTTTTGCAAATCCAAGATGATTTACTCAATGTGTTTGTAGGGGGCAGTGCCACAATGAGCAACCTTCTACTCCAGAGAGAACATTCTTACAATTGGTAGACATGTCAGAGATAAAAGTGAGTTCTAGCAAACTTTAGTCAGACTCTGGCACAATACATTGGTAGTCATGAATACAATCACAGCTTTTATAGGGATTGGATTTGTTGAAAATGTATTGTCTCAAATTGCAAGGCGAATAGGTGCCAGCTGAATGAACCTGGTTCAAATCCTAAAAAGAATGTTAATGTCATACAAAATTTCCCTGATGTGTCAAACCAAGAGGCTTCTACAGCTGAGTCCATCTCTATACCACAATAGTGTATTCCGTGACCTGCCACAAAGAGACTATGAAGGAGATGTAATCATTTAGTCAGGAAGTCACTACCCCATCAGGTATCTGAAGAATATCAATGTAACCCAGGAATGCCCTGATGAAGCCAGATGTATAGAGCCAATAGACACAGATATCACAGTTGTACACTATGACAATGTATGCCATTCGTCAGATTATATCCTGCTTAGTGGCAAGATTTGAGATCAGATGTAGGTGAAGAAGGTTTCAAAAGAGATGTAAGTGAAGATTTGAGAACAGATGTAAGTGAAGAAGATTTGAGAACAGATGTAAGTGAAGAAGATTTGTGATGAGGAAAGTAAAACTTGAACGTTTAGTAATCACCGGAAAGATCAAGGGGAGAAGAGACAGAGGAAGACAACGAGAGAAATTTCTGGATGGGTTGTCACTGTGTTACAAAAATATGTCACCAACTGAATGTATTAACAACACAAGAGACAAAGTTGTGGAGAAACATGATCACCTACGCCACTCTGCATTTGATTGATTTATTTATTGATTTTATTTGATTGATTGATCGAGTAGAGATGAAGTTTTATACAGAAGAATGTTAATGCAATCGACAATTAAAAAGTGTAATGAATGTATTTTGATAGCAGAGAATTCACAAAGAACCACTGACTCATGTCAGAAAGAGAACCACTGACTCGCGTCAGAAAGAGGTTTTCTTATCATATCCTGTCATCATATTTAGTCTTCTTCTTGCTCACATTCCAACTTTTTAATATTATGTGCAGTTTCATTCAGATTTCGTGACAAGAATAAAATCACTGCGTCTGTTTCCGGATGAATCGATCTCCATGTTATAAAAGGAGAGCCCCACACATACCAAGGGCATCCAAAGGGGCAGGGGACTCTCAGTGCATAACACGCAGATTTCTGTATGAGGTAGCAGTAATAGCGCCTGTAAAATGCGTCTTTATCTGTATTTCCTTTCGTTTAATAACATAGGAATTTTATCTGCTAAAAATAGGGACACATCTCCCCCATACAGAACCATTTTACTTTAGCAGTTATTCACAAATGTTGGTAGTTTATATTGTAGTGTTTTAGTCATTTATTCAAGGCACCGAACCATATATCCGTATTGTCTTCACATCTGTGTTAAAGATCATAATTTGTATCTGTAGTTTTATAACCGCCTCTCTCTAAATGTTTTTTTTACAAAGCACATAACATAATTATACATTTAATTCATATTATTTTTTGTCTCTCGTCATCAGCCAACAGTTTCAGTAAGATTCCACTTGTCCACACAAGCCTAGAAGAAGATGCAGAAGCAGTCCGTAGAGTTTTTAACCGATTTCTCTCGTCGTTGGTCAAGGCAATGTCCAGTAACAGAGAGCAAGAAGAACTTAACATCATGAATCAGTGAATGTTTTAGCTTCATTTTATTCAATAATATGTTTTTGCATTCATTAAATTGTGTATCTCTATAATTGTTGCATTTGATCTCAATGTGTCCGGGTGTGTGATGACGTGGTACGTGTTTGTGATGGCCAAGACACCGGTTAGAATCCTGTCACATGCAATTGGGCATCTGAACTTTTCAGAAAGCAGTGGCAAACTACTGAATGTATTTATATTGCCTAGGAAAAATCAATACAACTAAAAAAAATTCTGGGTTGATGGCTACATCCTGAATAGGATATGCTACCAAATTTGTTTTCTCAATATTGCAAATCTTCATACTTCTATTTTTCTTCTAATTAAAACTTCTAATTAAAACTTCTAATTAAAACTTCTAATTAAAACAAATAACCTTCTTGTGTGTGAGACTAGGATACAACAAGATTAGCACAATCACTTACAGAGGCTGGGATATGATCCGTTGTCCGTGTATCTGTGTGGGAAAGTAGCACAGATGGTATAAAACATACTACAATATCATATTTTCTGCTGGATCCATTCTCAAACTCCTACAGATGAGCAGGATGTTATCTGCAGAACAGAATGTATTGTGTCATGGTTTACAGCTTAGCTGTGATTTCTGTGACCTGCTTGTGTGTTGTTGTCTGGACCCAAAAGCAAATCATAGAATATCAACATTATTTACCTTCCATGCATGACATAAGAGCCAACTAAGGAGGTTATCGACTGGAGTTGGCTGTCCTATCCCACATAGTGTCAAAGTGACCATACGGAAGTTGGATATGTCAGGCTAAGGCACAGATATTGCATCAAAGCTGTATACTATGACAACAGATTCATTCTCCAAACTACATCCTGCTAATCTGCAGGAGTTTGAGAACAAATGCAGAGGAAGAATCGAGACCATCACTATTCATTTTTAAGACTAACATAATCTGTCTTTTTTTTCTTCTTAAAAACTCCTTTTTATGGCTACACACTTAGCACAAATACCATAGTGGAACAGATACAATACTGGATAGATAAAAGTAGAACAGATACAATACTGGATAGATAAAAGTAGAACAGATACAATACTGGATAGATAAAAGTAGAGCAGATACAATACTGGATAGATAAAAGTAGAGCAGATACAATACTGGATAGATAAAAGTAGAGCAGATACAATACTGGATAGATAAAAGTAGAACAGATACAATACTGGATAGATAAAAGTAGAGCAGATACAATACTGGATAGATAAAAGTAGAGCAGATACAATACTGGATAGATAAAAGTAGAACAGATACAATACTGGATAGATAAAAGTAGAGCAGATACAATACTGGATAGATAAAAGTAGAGCAGATACAATACTGGATAGATAAAAGTAGAGCAGATACAATACTGGATAGATAAAAGTAGAACAGATACAATACTGGATAGATAAAATTAGAACAGATACAATACTGGATAGATAAAAGTAGAGCAAATACAATACTGGATAGATAAAAGTAGAACAGATACAATACTGGATAGATAAAAGTAGAACAGATACAATACTGGATAGATAAAAGTAGAGCAGATACAATACTGGATAGATAAAAGTAGAACAGATACAATACTGGATAGAACCTCCATCTCGACATCTATCACAAACACACAACATTTACACATACAATAATGACTAGTACTGATCGGAGACAAAAAAATCGCCAAGTGTCATCTCCACAATGTTGGTTGTATACAATTCTCCATATTCTTCTATATAGCCATATCTCAAAGGCATCAATTATCTTTTCAAGTTGTTTTTCATTGTCCATGTTTCTGCTCATTTTAGTTTGTAATTTGTTTAAATGTCAATATTTTTCTCGTGTCATTGAAGTCCATAATGTTAAAAGTATATAAAAACTCAAAACGCCCTGATATAACCACAAGGGACTCCTGTCATAGCTTGAAAGGGTCATACCTCAACATAAAGAGGTTTCATCCCCATAGCTAACAGAATCACATCTAGTTACTTTGAGAACTTTCTTAAGTTAAAAACCATTCCGTAATATTATCAATCCAGTGTTTTCTTTATCTTCCTCTTCTCCTTCCACCCTCCACTGTTCCTCACAAAATAATTTTATAAAGTGAGTAGTGTCTTCTTACATGTCCAAACAAACACACCTGTACTGTTTCACCACTGTACGCCTGTACTGTTTCACCACTGTGCACCTGTACTGTTTCACCACTGTGCGCCTGTACTGTTTCACCACTGTACGCCTGTACTGTTTCACCACTGTACGCCTGTACTGTTTCACCACTGTACGCCTGTACTGTTTCACCACTGTACGCCTGTACTGTTTCACCACTGTGCCATACTCCAGTTTAGCATTTCTATGGGCAGAATTTTACTCGGTGGCGCCCAAGTCCTCTTCAAAACTTGGCTTATCTACAAGAATAATTTTAATTACCTATTTATGGGAAAAAAAACATTGTGAGAGAAGGTTCACTCGGTTTATTACTAGCTTGTTTCCTGGTTCCCATTGCCATGGTCTGGTTTCCTAAGGGAGCTGAATTTTGAACCCCACCTCATCTAATCTGTGGGCTTTTTGTTAATGGTATCTGTGGCTCCCTGTTCAATACTTTTCTCTGCATTACAGGGATATAGTTCTGCTAGTGTCACATTAAAACACGACTCTTAGAATATATTCAATACACAGATCACCTACTCGACAAGGGCACACCAGTTCTTCTTCTTCTGTGTTCATTCTCAAGCTCCTCATATTTGCAAAATGTAGTCAGGAGAACGCAATGCATTGTATAATGGTTTACATATTGTCTGTGATATATCTGCACCTTTCTACCTACTACATACGACTTCAGCATGGCTTTTGAGTTAATTAGATCCTCTAAGAGAGGGGACAGCCGTCTACTCCCAAAACACCCTTAGTAACCTCTTATGACTTGTATGGCAGATAGCAATCTTGCTATTCTTTACTCCCCTTTCAGGTCCCGACAACAGACGGATGGTTCTATCATAAATTATGGTGGCCACTTGTACACAGGATGTTCTACTAACAACTGCTGGGCCACTCTATACCAGTGGTTTTGACAACAACTGTGAGGACAATCATGCATGGGTGGTTATGACATCAACTGTGGGGCTTACTCGTACACTGGTAGTTACACCAACAACTGTGTGGGTTACTCGTACACTGGTAGTTACACCAACAACTGTGTGGGTTACTCGTACATTGGTAGTTACACCAACAACTGTGTGGGCTACTCGTACACTGGTAGTTACACCAACAACTGTGTGGGTTACTCGTACACTGGTAGTTACACCAACAACTGTGTGGGCTACTCGTACACTGGTAGTTACACCAACAACTGTGTGGGCTACTCGTACACTGGTAGTTACACCAACAACTGTGTGGGTTACTCGTACACTGGTAGTTATACCAACAACTGTGTGGGTTACTCGTACACATATAGTTATACCAACAACTGTGTGGGCTACTCGTACACATATAGTTATACCAACAACTGTGTGGGTTACTCCTACACTGGTAGTTACACCAACAACTGTGTGGGCTACTCGTACACATATAGTTATACCAACAACTGTGTGGGCTACTCGTACACATATAGTTATACCAACAACTGTGTGGGCTACTCGTACACATTTAGTTATACCAACAACTGTGTGGGCTACTCGTACACATATAGTTATACCAACAACTGTGTGGGCTACTCGTACACATATAGTTATACCAACAACTGTGTGGGCTACTCGTACACATATAGTTATACCAACAACTGTGTGGGCTACTCGTACACATATAGTTATACCAACAACTGTGTGGGTTACTCGTGCACTGGCTGTTCTATAACTGTAGGGGCTACTTGTACACTGGTAGTTACACCAACAACTGTGTGGGCTACTTGTACACTGGTAGTTACACCAACAACTGTGTGGGCTACTTGTACACTGGTAGTTACACCAACAACTGTGTGGGCTACTCGTGCTTACAAAAGCTCAAATTCTTCAGCCATCATGAAATTGTGCCAGAGATTACGCTCTGTGAAGGTTGAGAAAATGTGTCATTATGACATTATGGAGTCATCTCTAGGTGACAATAGTCTGAAAATATTCTGCTCCACAACTCGCTTAGGGAGCCATGTCCGTAATTTTTGGGGGTGGGTATCAGAACACTCCTCCATTTTTACTATGATTTTAGGAATAAGCAGAATAAATCAATTTCCCACTTTTTGCAATGCTCTAAAACAAGGTCACCAAATCTGTCATGTAAAGAAGGAAACACGGATTAAAATATAGGAGAGAAGCATGAAAATATTGAAAACATGCATGAAAATGGATGAAAACATGAAAATTTAGGAATTAACTTTTTGTAAATGTTAGTCCCCGCCCCACTTCCCATTTTGTTAACTGCTGCTGTACCTACGACTCTGTATGGAGATAAACACTTATGGGTTTAAAAAGAAATCAGCGTTCATTACCGCTGATGCATGTACAAAAACATGAATGCTGACGTACGCATGCACAAATACATGAACCTGACGGTACGCATGCACAAATACATGAACCTGACGGTACGCATGCACAAATACATGAACCTGACGGTACGCATGCACAAATACATGAACCTGACGGTACGCATGCACAAATACATGAACCTGACGGTACGCATGCACAAAAACATGAACCTGACGGTACGCATGCACAAATACATGAACCTGACGGTACGCATGCACAAATACATGAACCTGACGGTACGCACTAACATACCTTTACTTTGCAGATATCACAATCATCATTAAGTGCCGTCTCCGCAGGTAGGTTGGCTTCAAAAGATTTCCAAAATCCCATGTATCATATGGTCATGGGTCCAAGTTACAAGTTTGCAGTGTATACATCATTCTCACGTGGGCTCAGCACGTGACACACGAGAATGTTGAACGTCTCAGGAAGTTGGTAACTCCTTCAATCCACCTTTTTCTTGGTCTTCCTTTGTATCTTGCAGTTTCCATTTACATATTGTATGCTCTTGCCGCTGGCCAATAAGGATTCTTTCTGATTAAGTGGCCGAACCATTTCAGTCTCTGTTTTTCCAATATAATTGATCACAGAAGTTGTTCTAACAGTTCGTGTGATATTTTCATTCCTCACATGATCTTTTCATGTTCTGTTTGCTGCTTTTTTTAAACATTTCATTTCAAACGTAATATCATCATCAAGTTCCATCTCTACAACGAAGGTTGGCTGCAACAGACCTCCAATATCCTGTCTATTGTTTTGGTGGTGCACTCTGCTAGACTGCAACCTGTGTATCGTGTGATGTTACTCTCCCAGGCCCCTATCTCTGCCTACCTCTTGCTCGCTTTCCTTTGACTTTACCCTCAAGTAAGGTCTTCAATAAGGTGTCATGTCTTTTAATGTATCCAAAGTATTTTATTTTCATGATCTTTATTTCCGTTAATAATTCTTTCTACGTCTTAAATGTTTTTAGCACCTCTTTATTTGTTTTCTTCTCTTTCCATGATGTTCTCCCTATCCTTCTATACATCCACATCTCAGAGGCATCAATTCTGTCTTCTGTTTATTTAGTGTCCATGTTTCAGAATCATACATGAATATAGAATAGATGTAGCATTTTATAATTCTAATTTTTAACTTGTTTGTAATTTGTTTAGCTGTTTCACATCTGCCATCATTTGTGACTATGTGTCCAAGATATTACTAAATAATGTTCTATTTGTACTCTCCATGTATGTTTATGTTTAGCACCTGTTCTTCCTCGACTTTACTGATTTATCGTGGATTTTGTTTTATGGATGTTTATACCCATATATCACGACAAGTTTAATGCGATTATGATTTACTGCGCTACCAGCATACAGTTACCAATTGTTTGTTGACATGAGATTTCTTTGACCTTGTTAACCTGCCTGGTGCGTGAATTTATCGTTTTGAAGGCGTGACACCGTTCTTTGCTGCCATTGGCTACTACCTCAAATGACATAGCCAATCAAATCTACAATTCCTGGAGGTGTATCTCAGTCAAGGAGACATTCCGAAGGCCAACAGCTAACATGGTACGACATGTTGTTTAATTTATAATTCTACAGTTTAACATACAGTTTTAAATCATTTTTACATTTATAATATTCGTTATTTTTTTATTTATTTCAGACATCATACACTGATAAAGGCCCAAAGGTAAGCGTAATTTGTGCACTTTATATACCTCTCTATTTTGGTTCTCTCTCTGTACACCAACGTCCTTGACATACACGCATATCAGTAAACAACGCTGCACCACCGATATACGTGTCCAACCATTTTATTTTTTTTTTAATTTTTTTTGAAAATTACCAGTGAAGCTTGCAATCTAGGTTTATGATAGTGAATAGTTAAAAATAAGCAATCCTCTACCGACCGATATATGCAAGTTAATTAAGTTACATTGCTTCAGAAATATGTTTGCAAATTTATTTTTTGACACCGCCCCACCCCCCTCTTGTCAATAACTCAGACTACAGTCAAGAATTCGGGGACCACAACAAAAATTTTGTCACACACACACATACCCCCCCCCCCCTTTTCACAATTTTTCTTTTGCAGAATATGGGGGTTTTTTTCAAAGTTTAAGAAATAAATTTTTTTCATTCAGTGAAGGGTCTGAAGGAGTGGTATCATAAAGACACTTGTTGACGTTAACTTTTGTCAAACTTCCACCCCGCCCGCCTCCCCCCGGTAACAACTCGGAATTTTACCGACCGAACCCCCCCCCCTTCCCTATATATAATATTGACACGAATACTTCTAAGGCATTTTTGTGTTTTGGCTTGCCTTGAATAATCACTTGGTAAAGACACAGGACCAGCACAATAAGATATCTGGGTAGACCTATGTTTTTGACAGCAGTCTGAGTTTCAGGGAACAGGCTGACCACGTTATCATAAGGGCAGGCAAAAGCTTAGCAGCAATGAAGGTTATGGCTGCTCCTCGGTGTGGGCAGAGGTATTATTTCTTTTGTACCATGGTTTGGTGGTGGCTGTGGTGGAATGTGCACTGGCAATTCTGACTCTTAGCCAAACTCAGATCGAAAGACTGGATATAATCCAGAATCAACAATGTACATCATTCATGGGTGCACAAGAGACACATCAACAAGAGCTATACGGTACCTACTCGAATGTCCTATGGCAGAGCACAGGTTACAGTATTGCCGAGCACGGGCGTACCTTCAAATACATGCAGATAAGGAACATCCATTGCATTCCGAAATATAGAATGTTACAGGTAGCAGATTTAAGAGCTTCCCAGCAATATAGTGTCATATCAATGGCATTGGGTCAAAGGGCATGAGCCCATGGACCGCTGGATCAGCAACCAACCAATCAGATTTAAGAAAGGGAATTCGTGGATGGGTCGTGCCGAGGATGTCGTACAAAACGTGTGCAGATTGCACGATGTGGCAGCAGGTGCGGAATGGATAGATCTACCCACAGATTTCGAAACTTGTTTCTTCTTCTTCAGCGTTAATTCTCAAACTCCAACTGGATCTCCCTTGTAGCAGGACCATGGTCCTACTAAATTTCCAGCAGGATGTAGTCTAGAGAATAGAAATGCGTTGTGTCGCTGTTTTATTTGCGCCAATAGCCCGATGCATCCGTCTTTGGCGGGGAAACTTGTTTGAGAGAAGTAACAACACTTAGCAGGGAATGTAGAGTATGGTGTCCCACGACTGTGGAGCAAGAGATGCAGGTTTTGATCAGTGAGATTATACACTGATATATACACTGGTGGATCTGTGCTTAAACATGTTCGCAGTGCTTCGGCCTTCACATCTCAGTGCGCAGGTAAAATGATCAAGGAGGAGAGTGGGGCCTTTGCTGTGACTACGAGTAGCATGACCATGGAGAGTATGGCGGTGACCAGGGCATTTGAGTGGGCAGGCACACAGAAGGTAACACATGTCTGCATCTTGAGTGACTCTATGAGAATGATTAGGAAGGTACAAGTTGGTCTCCTTCCCGAACAGTGGATTGAGGTTGAAAGTAGTTACATTTATTTAGTGGTTGGACATGTGGGTGTTCAAGGCAATGTAAGAGCAGATCAACTGGCGTCATGCGCGATAGTAGCACAGGGCGATGAGGCAATGGATCGAGCTGACGTTTTGAACTGCATAAAAGATATAGCACTCGAGAGTGAGACTAATGTGGATGATGATTCCTTTTCAGTGGCAAGGATTAAAGATCAGGGATTGAAATGCAGTGTTGCTAGAAGTGAACATTTTAGAGGGCGCAGAAGAATGATGATCAACCAGCACAGGTCTGGCACTGTCAGCAGAAGTGTAATGGCGGATACACTCAAGGAGAGATCGGAGCAACTATGGGCGTATCCAGTTTGTAGTGATGATGATCCGATGACTAACTAATTAACTCACTTTTATAAACATCCCTCAGTAACCTCACTCAACGAAGTCATAGCCTAAACTTTGGGGGGGGGGGGAAGAACAGATAACAAGATACTTATTCCTATTGCTGTTGATATTGTTATTATTGTAGTTGTTATTGTTATTATTATTATTGTTTGTGTTATTGTCATTGTTATTATTATTATTGTTTTTGTTGTTATTATTGTTGTTGTTATTGTTGTATGTAATATCATGTGGCAGAGTTACGCAAAGTTGTGCCTTGTATGTAATATCAGAATTTCGCTATATACAGTAGGCTCGTACAGTATAATCCCGTTATTACATCTTTGTCCAGAACGACAAGATATATATGTAATAATAGAAATTCGCTATATACAGCACAAACAATATAGTATAAATATAATTGGGGATTTTGAAGTGTTGTTATATAGGGAAATATGTTATAAAAGAATGCGTTATAGAGGGATTCCACTACCTGGACTGCGAAATTATGAGAGGTGTTCAGAATTTCTTGTCCGCTTACCTCTTATGTTCTCGTGAATGTGTCTATTTCTGCATGGTTTTGCCGAGGCCCGAAGCGGAAGCAAAGAGTATTGACATTTACCTGACATGTTTGTCATAAGAGGTAACATGAGTTTTTTGGAGGTAGAGTGGGTCGTTTCATTCCATATATGATCAGAGCGACCCAGAATCCATGCTAAAGTCGGACGCGTCAGGCCGAAAGAAGCAGATATTGCAGCAAAGCTGTAAACCATGAAAAAACGCATTCCATTCTCTGGGCTACATCCTGCTAATCTGCAGAAGAAAAAACGAACGCAGAAGTAAAGTAGAAATCAAAGAGAATAATGTTGTATAAATCTCTTGAGGACATCGCGTTTAAGACCTTATTACAAGAATGCAGTTTACCCTTTTCACGCCATTGATTCAGATGTTCACGCCATTGATTCACATGTTCACACCATTGGTGCAGATTTCCACGCCATTGATGCATATGGGGATAGTTAATTTTTCATAATACTGGCCTAACAAAGTATCCCCCCTTATTAGAAGCAGTGTCAATAAGGAGGGATGTTTGTGGTGTTCATTCCACGTTTCTGTAATGTGAATATGAGAGAGACCAGGTTTAGCACTGGTAACACAGTGTTGGTATGAGTATACTGTAAATCATTTGTCCTTTAACTCCCATCTTGATCTTGGGATGAAGAAGTAGTGGTAACAGTTGGTATTGTTACTCGATTTGCCTTTTGACATCTCGTCTCTATTTCTCTATCAATATACATATCACATATACTGTCTTTCGTAGTTTATATAGAATTCTGAAATGTGGCCATTATTTTGGTTTTTTTAATATCAATTCAGCCATAAACAGTTTTAACTTTCTGAGTGGCAACTGTGTTGTTTACTCTCTGCTAAAAGTAAAAGTCAGGTTACATCGTACATGATTTAACAAGTCAGAGAATATATACACAGTTCAATTATAATTAATATCTCACTGATTAAATTATAGAATAATTGATAGTATGAATTGTAATGTAATATTGCATTTGTTTTCAGCCAGAGAACGGACGTTTTGTGACGTTTGACCATGTCACATTTTGGGTTGGAAATGCTAAACAGGTAAACTCATATAATCGTGTAAACATATTGTTGTACAAGCCTACACATAAACGGAAGTTACAAATGTTGTATAGAGGCCTAAGCCTACACATAAACGGAAGTTACAAATGTTGTATAGAGGCCTAAGCCTACACATAAACGGAAGTTACAAATATTGTATAGAGGCCTAAGCCTACACATAAACGGAAGTTACAAATGTTGTATAGAGGCCTAAGCCTACACATAAACGGAAGTTACAAATGTTGTATAGAGGCATAAGCCTACACATAAACAAGTTACAAATGTTGTATAAAGCCCTAAGCCTACACATAAACAAGTTACAAATGTTGTATAGAGGCCTAAGCCTACACATAAACAAGTTACAAATGTTGTATAGAGGCCTAAGCCTACACATAAACAAGTTACAAATGTTGTATAGAGGCCTAAGCCTACACATAAACAAGTTACAAATGTTGTATAGTTGCCTAAGCCTACACATAAACAAGTTACAAATGTTGTATAAAGGCCTAAGCCTACACATAAACAAGTTACAAATGTTGTATAGAGGACTAAGCCTACACATAAACAAGTTACAAATGTTGTATAGACGCCTAAGCTTAAACATAAACGGAGGTTACAAATGTTGTATAGAGGACTAAGCCTACACATAAACGGAGGTTACAAATGTTGTATAGAGGCCTAAGCTTACACATAAACGGAAGTTACAAATGTTGTATAGAGGCCTAAGCCTACACATAAACGGAGGTTACAAATGTTGTATAGAGGACTAAGACTACACATAAACAAGTTACAAATGTTGTATAGAGGACTAAAACTACACATAAACAAGTTACAAATGTTGTATAGAGGACTAAAACTACACATAAACAAGTTACAAATGTTGTATAGAGGACTAAAACTACACATAAACAAGTTACAAATGTTGTATAGAGGACTAAGACTACACATAAACAAGTTACAAATGTTGTCTTCTTCTTTGTTGCATGTCAAATAAGTTGCAGGATTTACAGCTGATTTGATCTGGAGAGCACGAATTACACTGTTCTGCTAGTTTTACAATGGATCTGCATTATTTATGGAGTCTGACCAAACACATCTGATTTCGGCACACGGTTAAAAGATAGTAATTTAATATATAGAGTAAGAGATCTATAGAACTACACTTCATTTAATCACGGACTTGTGCGTAGATTTACTGTCCAAGTTGCACTCTTCTTTGTGTCCATTCTCAAATGCATGTAGATTAGCAGAATATAGTCAAAAGAACATAATGAATTATGTCATGGTTTACAGCTTAGCTTCGATATCTGAACCATTAAGCCAGACACATCAGACTTTAGCATGGCTTATATGCCATGAACATCAGGATCCTCTACTACAGAATGATACTGCATTAATTGATTTATCAGTCTTGGATATGCAAGAATTTTGAATCTGGAAGGGTAGGAAGACAAGAATTGGAACGGATTAGACACACTACGATACCAGCGCTCGACAAGAACGACAAGCATGGATAATCTTCATCATCTACTGAAATGACTGAATATCTATCAATATGCTCTGTCTGTTCTTCAGTTCTCCAATAAGTAGATTAAAATTAAGAACAGAATTAATGTATGAAATAGACCACAGATATATATGGAATTATTCCTGTATAAATCTTCAATCAGTGAAATTAGCATATGTTGTGAGTTTGTAATCATAATGACAGTACAATCTATACAATCACTCAACATATCTTAAAATATTCAATTTCAATCACTGTGCAATCATTGTGGTTGCCAGCTATGATTGTAATGCAATTATTGCAGTGAAAATCTGAATCTGCAAGCCATTACAGAGCCACAACGCAATCATAGTATGTATCTGCAACTGTAATCATTACACTAGAAAGCTATCATCATCATCATGTGCCATGCTCTCTGTCCACATAGAAAGCTATAGCTGTAGCTATATCATTTTTCTTCTTCTTCTTTCGTTCACTTGAAACATGTCTATATCTGCAATTCTGTCTCCTTAATAAAACTCACTGTCTTTTGTAGTTCATACAGTGTCCCATAGAGCTTTGATTCCAGTGTTGTTTCCTCTGGCCAATATGTCTGCCTCAGAGTTTCATGCTCAGAACACTCTTGAAGTATATGTTTGGCACTCTGTACTGCCTGTCCACATGTACACATGGCCGTGTTGCCAATCTTGAACTTTGTATACATGTGACTGCGGAGTCGGTTGTGTCCTGTTCTGAGACGTAGAATTATAACTTGTTCTGATCTGTTCATAATGTGATAGTCATCTTGTGTTGGTGTTTGTGGCTTTCTTATTGACTTGATCATCTGTTTTTTCTGATGGTAGGTGATTGGTATATCTGGTTGATCTTCGGCAGCACCTTCCTTAGCCAGTTGGTCTGCTTTTTCATTTCCTGGTATTCCACAGTGAGAGGGTATCCACTGCATGGTTACCCTATACTGGTAAGACAATTCGCTAAGTAGTTTTTTCAAGTCTGTTAGTTTTCCAGACTGGAGAGCTTGAAGCACTGACCTTGCATCTGTCAGGAATACCACAGGCTGTAGGTCAGAGTTGGAGTTCAGCAGTTTTTTAGCTGCTACAGTAATTGCCTGGATTTCTGCATCATAATTATTGCAGAATTTTCCTGTCGGTGTTCTGATTGTATCTCTAGGCTTGTGTGGATATTCTATATATACACCTGCACCTCCATTCCTCACAGCATTCTGTGCTGACCCATCTGTGTATACTCTGACCCATATATCTTGTGGATATTCCTCGTCCAGGAAACTGAGGGTGACTGTCTTCCGCTGCACACTGTTCTGTTCGTCCTCGCTTAGTATTCCTTTCACATGGGTCTGAATGTATATTGGCATTCCATGCCTTTCACTCCATGGGGTTTGTTCTGGTACAGACCTTAAGGAGCTGTCAACTTCAGGTAGGTCTGTAAGTTGTCTACGGAGTCGTTTAGCTTGATGGATAAAGCTGCTTCTTTTCAGTCGCCCCATTGCTAGGTTTTGGAATCTTTCCTTCATTGGATGACTTGGCATACACTGAAACTTTTCCGCTTGAATTAGTACTTTTGTGTCTCTGCGTTCGCCAAGTGTTTGCATTCTTCCCATTTTCTGCATCTCTGCTATGGGTGTTGATTTCATTGCTCCCAACATTATTCTAAGTGCCTAGTTTTGCACTTTATCTAGATCTTGTAATGTGGTGTTTGATGCAGGACACCACGCAGCTGAACCATATTCCAGGTGTGGTCTTATGCCTTGCTGGTAAACTTTACTGAGTATATTCCCACTGGCTCCCCATGTGGTTCCACTTAGTTTTCTCAGGATAGCTAACTTCCTCCTGGCTTTTGTTGTTGCTTTGTTTATGTGCTGCTTCCATGTCAGCTTATCATCAAAAGTAACTCCGAGGTATGTTGGTTGTTTGTCTTCTTTCAAGAGCTCTCCGTCTATCTTGATATGACCGGCTTTTTGTTTTGGTGAGAGGGTAAAGAGTGTAGTGCTGCACTTATCTGTGTTAATGCTGACACACCATCTATTTGCCCATAAGGTTAGGGCATCGATAGCTCTTTGTATTTGTTTAGTGGCCACTGTCGCATGTTCTTCCGTGCACCAGATCACCAGGTCGTCAGCATACATTGCCACTTTGATCCCGTGTGGTAGTTCAGCAACTAGGTCATTGATGTAAACCAAGAAAAGTGTGGGTGACAGGACTCCTCCCTGGGGGACTCCATGACGCAGTAGGACTTTCTTGCTTTTGCGACCATCTAATTGTACCCTGGCTCTTCTATTATGCAGGTATGCTTTTACCCATTTGTACATTCTTGAGCTAACCCTGCAATTTCGCAATTTCTTTAGGAGTCCTTCTTTCCAGACCTTATCAAATGCTTTCCTAAGGTCTATCCATGCTGCTAGTACCAGTTTCTTATCTTGGAAGGCATCCTCAATCTCTTGGGAGAGGTAGGTTGCCTGATCTTCAGTAGAGTAGCACTGTCTGAAACCTGCTTGCTGTGATACCAGAAGGTTTTCACTTTCAAGGTGCCACTGCATCCTAAGATTGATAATGTGTTCCATTGTTTTGCATATACAGCTTGTGAGGCTGATGGGCCTGTAGTTGGAGACTGTGTTGCCATATTTTCCTGATTTGAGGAGAGGTATCATTATTGCTTCTCTCCATGCCTGTGGTACATTACCTGTGGACCAGCTTGTGTTAAAGATTTGCAGCAGCTTTGCTCTTGCTGCAATTCCCAGGTTTCTAATCATTTCATTGGACACTCCATCAGCTCCAGGGGACTTTTTCATTTTCAATTTGGATATTGCATGCTCCAGTTCTCTCATTGTGATTGGTGCCTCCATGACTTCAGGTATAGGTTCGTCTTGTCCAATGTTTTGCTGGTTCGCTCGAACCTCCTGTTGTTTGTCTGGGCTGACTTTGACGTTATTGTCTTCTGCAAAGGAATCTGCAAAGTAATCAGCTGCATGTTTACCTGTTAAAATGTTTTTATCTTTATAAAGTGTGATCCTGGTATTTCTCCCTGTACCTTCATCATTTAGTTGTTTTACAAGTTTCCATAATTTCCTAGTATCTCTTTCTAGGTTCAGCGACTCTGTTTTTTCTTTCCAGCTGTTCCGTCTGGCTTGTAACTTGGCTCTTTGAAATTTAGCCTTTGTTTGCTGATATTTGTTGTGATGTTCTTGGCTAGGTCTGTTCTCAGCCTGCTTTCTAGATGTTTCCATCTCATTTTGCAGCTTTTCCAGTTCATCATTCCAGTAGGGTTTGTAGTTTTTGCGTGCCCCCCTGGGTATGGTTTTACTAGCAGCATGTAGTATACATCTATTAAATTCACTCACTGCTCTATTGATGTCTTTGTCCAAGTTCATGTCCTTAGCTAGAACACTGGTTAAATGCTGGTACATTTTCCAGTCTGCCCTCTTATAGTTCCACCTAGTGAGCGTGCTGCTGTCCTTGGTATATTCATTGTGAATTTCCAGAAATACTGGTCTGTGGTCACTACCCCCAAGCTGCTTTCCAACGACACGTGTGATGTTCCATTCCAGGCCTGGTGAGTAGAATGCCAGGTCTGGTGTAGAGGTGGTGTGCCATGCTCTCGAGTAGAAGGTTGGTGAGTCAGCTGGCTGGTTAATAAGAATGAGATTATTTTCATCCTGCCAGCTCTCAAGTTCCTCACCTCTCTTGTCGATATGATCGTAGCCCCAGCTCTGAGAGTGGCTGTTGAAGTCACCACACACCATAAGCCTTTCTTTATCTGGAATTGTGTCTAGTGCCAATGGTTTATCATTTGGGCAGTAGTAGTTCAGGAGATGGAATTCTGCACTGTCTGTTTTTAGGTGGAGCATCTGGTATTCTGCCCCGTCCATGTATACTTCCAGCTGACATGCGCTGATATTGTTTTTAACTAGTGTCAGAATTCCACCCTTTCGCCTGTCTTTTCGGTCAGATCGGTAGCACTGGTAGCCTCTGATTTTGAAGGCTATGTCGCTGCTGAGGTGTGTTTCTTGGATACAGCAAATATTAACTTGTTCTTTGCTGAGGACATTTTCAAGTTCCAGTTTTTTGCTGTATCCATCTCTTTTACTGTTGACACCCTCAGCATTCCAGTGCATTATTTTTATTGGTCGTTTGTTTGTTTGGCCAGTAGCTCTATTCCCTTGCCTCCTGGCTCCTCGGGGCAATTGAGAAGGACTTCCAGTAACTGAGGTTGGGCCCTTTCGAGGTATAGGGCCCGGCACCGTCCCTGCCTGAACGTCCGCCACAGGGCAGGCACCATAACATTTATTAGATGCAGACATGTTTCCATTGTGTTTTATGCGTGGCAACCTGATTATCTGTGCGCCTTTTGGCTGGTTGCCTCCGTCTTCAGCACTCTGCTTACTTGGGCCGGACTATGGTCCTGCTCGAGTGGGAGTGCCCGACCAGTCTTAGTTTCCAGCCTCTGATGGCTGAACTAAGCCCCATCACCACTTCAAGGTTCTGGCCTCGATGGGGTAGCTATATCATAATTACAGTTTCATTTCTAACAATCCACTTACACAATCCACTTACACAATCCACTTACACAATCCACTTACACAATCCACTTACACAATCCATATGCACCGCATTTAATGTGCCTCTTACTCAAATTTTGCATTATTTCAACAGTCAGCTTCTTACTACTGTACAAGGCTTGGGTTCGAACCATTCATGTACAAAGGTTTGGAGACAGGCTGTAGAGACCTGGCTGCCCATGCGGTGAAACAAAATAAGGTAAATGTTTCCTGGTTTTGTTTATAGTGTTTTATTTGTTTATATCTGGAAAATGTGTATATTGAAAACAAAGGTGATGATGATGAAATAATATCTTTAGCTATGAGCAGGTAGCTCTTGACACATGATGATGATGAAATAATCCTTTTAGCTGTGAGCAGGTAGCTCTTGACACATGATGATGATGAAATAATCCTTTTAGCTGTGAGCAGGTAGCTCTTGACACATGATGATGATGAAATAATCCTTTTAGCTGTGAGTAGGTAGCTCTTGACAGCCTATAGCCTTCCTGACAAAAGTACAGGATCTCCTCAGTTGTATAACTGAGGCAACTCCCAGACTTGTATAAGGTCTCGAAGGCATTTGTATGTAAAGGGAGTTTATGGATGTATGTTTAGTCCCCAAAGGGAGGCAACATCGTGAACGAGTATCCCAGGATTACCAAGTTCTGCCAGAAACACGGCACACACTTCTGAGCCAACTATCTCATCATTATTCTGTCAGATTTGTTGTTTCTTTCCCAGTGATGGCACATCTAGTATTCCCTCTCACATAGGAGCCTACCACAAAAGGGCAAAGAAGCAATCTCTGCTGGCCTTCATCTCTTTTGTCATCCATGGGGATTATTGAAAAGAGGACAAACATATGAATTGAGGAATGATGTGATAATCATGATTTTTGACAGGTTGTCAACATATCCCCAACATTCCTTAGTTGTCTCCCACAACATGACTGAAAAGATGAGAGTAACAATATTCTTTGCTCCAGGTCCAGGTTGGCACACTGGATTTTAAAAAAAATTGTTGGCGTATCCCATTCAGGATGCAACCTCAACCCCACATTTTTTGGGCTGTAGTGATTACACTGCCAATAATCACATTACAAGGTTGCCAATGATCACATTACAAGGTTGCCAATTATCACATTACAAGGTTGCCAATGATCACATTACAAGGTTGCCAATGATCACATTACAAGGTTGCCAATGATCACATTACAAGGTTGCCAATGATCACATTACAAGGTTGCCAATGATCACATTACAAGGTTGCCAATGATCACATTACAAGGTTGCCAATGATCACATTACAAGGTTGCCAATGATCACATTACAAGGTTGCCAATGATCACATTACAAGGTTGCCAATGATCACATTACAAGGTTGCCAATGATCACATTACAAGGTTGCCAATGATCACATTACAAGGTTGCCAATGATCACATTACAAGGTTGCCAATGATCACATTACAAGGTTGCCAATGAAAACAAAAATCACATTTTTCTTGTATGATGTTTAACCCATGTTTACATTTTTTTATTTCAGATTATTTATGTCTTCCAGTCCATGCTGGAACCAGACAAGCCAGAAGGTGGGTAAAAATGTGTGCATAGACTCAATTTCAGTTTTAGTCCATGAGAATACCAAACAAGACAAACTCATTCACAACATCAGACAAAACATCACAGAATTATCTAGAAAAACTATTTTAGTGGATATTTAATCACTGATATTAATGAAAATTAAAATCTGGTTAATTGACAAAAACAGGATTTAAACTCTCTCAGCTCTTGAGTTAAACTCTCTCAGCTCTTGAATTAAACTCCATCAGCTCCTGAGTTAAACTCCCTCAGCTCTTGAGCTACACTCTCTCAGCTCTTGAGTTAAACTCCCTCAGCTCTTGAGTTACACTCTCTCAGCTCTTGAGTTAAACTCCCTCAGCTCTTGAGTTACACTCTCTCAGCTCTTGAGTTAAACTCCCTCAGCTCATGAGTTAAACTCCCTCAGCTCTTGAGTTAAACTCTCTCAGCTCATGAGTTAAACTCCTTCAACTCTACATAGCTCAAAGTTTCAAGGAAGCAAATTCTCTGCTAAAAAATTCCATATAATTCAATGGATAGAACTAAACAGAAACTGAATAGTGACCGGAGCAAGACAACATCAATAAATTGAACAGATACGAACAAGTTAAAATATTTAGACAGAATGGGACACTGCATTCATAAAAAAAAGCACTTGAACCAATGTGATATCAGTGACTCTGCATTCATAAAAAAAAGCACTTGAACCAATGTGATATCAGTGACTCTGCATTCATAAAAAAAAGCACTTGAACCAATGTGATATCAGTGACTCTGCATTCATAAAAAAAAGCACTTGAACCAATGTGATATCAGTGACTCTGCATTCATAAAAAAAAGCACTTGAACCAATGTGATATCAGTGACTCTGCATTCATAAAAAAAAAGCACTTGAACCAATGTGATATCAGTGACTCTGCAGCCTGCATCTGTGGGGCAACAACACAGATACCAGAATATATTCTACAGAACTGTCCCAGCTTTGCTGTTCAAGTGACATTCTGGCCCCTCACCTTCTCTACAAATCAAATTGTAGAGCAAAGAATAGCAACAATGTTTGCATTCCATGCATGTCGTAAGAGGCTACTAAGAATGTTACACGGTAAAGCATAGAACCATTTCACACAAGAGTTGGAGCCAAAGTATAGGGGCAGTTACCTTCCTGACATGTTGTACAAGGTGAGTAAGGAGGCCATGGTATGGAGTTGGCTATTACATATAGATTAAAAGTGATACAGAAGTCATTATGAATCGGAAGTGTCAGAGCAGAAGGTGCAGATATCACAGCAAAGTTGTATGCTGTGACACAGCACATTCTGATCTGATGATACATATTCTGCTAATCTGCAGGTGTTTGAGTACTGGTGCAGAAGATAGAACATTTTAAAATGTTTTCCGATATTATATCTATCTGTCTGTCTGCCTGCCTTTTCTGATGGCACCATTTGTAAATTACTGGGAAGACACATACATTGGTAGACAACAAAGAAACCGACATGCGAATCCAAGGTTGTCTTTGCAACTGTTGAACTTCCGAGATCATGTGATCGAGAACCTTCCTCGAACCAACAATCCAGTGCAAGCCTGGCATCATTCTTTTCAACGGAGCATCGATGGTGAACACCCATCAGTCTACAAATTGGTTGAGGAATTTTGTCGAAATCAGGATCACCACGAATTGAAAATAGATATTTTTCAGGCAGGCTTCAGACATCTAGAGACATCCAAGACAAAATACATTCACCTTAATCAGCGTCTGCAGGTTTTGATGCCAATATATGGAACAGTGCCATTATTGGATTACTTGAGAGGAGAAGCTCACAACATTAACATTCAACTTTATTTAGCTAACATTATTTAGATATAATTTTTGTGACAAGTTATTGGGAGATTTGTATAGGCAGATATGTTTAAATATTACTATAAATTATCCATTTGATGTAGTAAATTAAAGAATAAGTTACGTTTGACACATTACAACAGTGCTTTCTTGCTCAAATTTTGGTGATTATAGTTACTTAAACAATGTATTTTTAACAAATTTTTTAATTGTTTGCACGCTTTTGCCCTGAGCACATTTGCCCTGCACGCTTTTATTTACACGTATTTGTCTTCCGTGCTTAGGTCGAGTCACCCTTTTACAGACATGGCCAAATATTTAACTTTAGTGCTTACCTTTTACAGACATGGCCAAACATTTGACAAGACATGGAGATGGAGTCAAGGATGTTGCTTTTGAAGTTGAGGACTTGGATGCAATAGTCAAGGTACGTTGATGGCTTAATGATCACAACATGGAACAGAGATGTCGAACGGTAACTGTATCTGCCAAGACTGTAAACTTTTGTGTGAAATTGTTAACACTGGCACTAATTGTGTACCATTGTAGAGATATACTATTGATAAACAGTTTTAGAGCCTTCATGTCATACCTTGGCTGTTGTGTAACATAGGAATTAGGTTAGTTTGATTGGTTGCTGATCCCAGCAGTCCACTGAGATGTCCTTTGACCTAGGAGAAGTATTTTTCTAATAATGGCATTATTTTGCTTGGAAGTATGTTGATTTTCTTCTTGCCCATGGCCAGAGTCAGAAAACAACTGTCACACCACAAGGAAGGTAGATTCATATTTATGCACTGCTTCATTTCAGCCAAGATAGGGTTGACTGTGCTCATACCCCACCACCAATTGCCTACTGGCTATACCAAATTTTTCTGTCTCCAATTATGCAACCAAATGTTCAAGGCAAAAGGTTTGTCACTTCCTGAGCCACTGCACCTCTATAGTGAACCCCAGCTATAGGAAAACAGTGTAGCCAGTATCCCGCTTCCAAGTGCTGTGCAATACATCTCTGTTCCTTACCAATCACAGAAGGTGCATGCATATACACAAATAACAAAGCATGTAGACAAAGAAAATATGAAAAGTAATATTGTATAAATGATGTGCTATCAAGCTTCCCATAGGAAGAAAGCCTCAACATACAGTCATATCATCTACTAAGATTTTCTGTTGCAGACCTGCAGACATCTGCATGTAGAGAAATATGTGTGAAATACAGGATTACATCCAGAAGTATTTTTTTTTTTTAACGGCAATGTCCAGCGTATGTGATTTATGATTGCCCAGCAGTATGAAATCATGCCCCATCCAGTATCATCATTGAACTTTGTGCTTCACAGAGTGTTTTGTCTTCTTGTTCGTAAACATGAAGAATCGTAAACAACATGACTTGAGTACCAAACTGGAGATATGGACTTGAGTGCTAAACTGGAGATATGGACTTTAGTGCTAAACTGGAGATATGAACTTGAGTGCTAAACTGGAGATATGGACTTGAGTGCTAAACTGGAGATATGAACTTGAGTGCTAAACTGGAGATATGAACTTGAGTGCTAAACTGGAGATATGAACTTGAGTGCTAAACTGGAGATATGAACTTGAGTGCTAAACTGGAGATATGAACTTGAGTGCTAAACTGGAGATATGAACTTGAGTGCTAAACTGGAGATATGAACTTGAGTGCTAAACTGGAGATATGAACTTGAGTGCTAAACTGGTGATATGGACTTGAGTACCAAACTGGAGATATGGTTTTGGGCTCAGATGGATAATTTTTTACATGGTGTTGCCAGGGTCAGAATAGTAACACTGATACCTGCGATGAACAGATTGATCACAGAAATTAAAGAAGCCACAGGAATAAGCTTACAAACAGCGCACAAGAAGGCCATCTCCAGAGAACTCTTCTGCCCCTAACTCTGCATGGAAAACAAGGGGTACAGCGTATAGATAGATAAAAAGATAGATACCTGCGATGCATGTTATACAAGGTAACTATGGATGTTTTGGATGGAGTTAGCCATCTCATCCCATGCAGGGACAAAGAGACCTAAAAGCAATGCTGAAGTTGAATGTTTCAGGACAAAAGACACAAAAATATCAGTTAAAGCTGAGATAGTTGAGCTGTAAACTATAACATGGTGTGTTTCCTTCTCCTGAAAAAATAAACTCTGTAGAAAATGAACGCAGAAGTAGAATAAGTTGGAAAATGTCTACAATAAAGGCATTAGGAAAGTGAACACAAGAATAGAAGACATGGATGACCTAGTGTGTTGAATACACAGAGTTCACACTTCAAGTAAACAGATGAGGGAAGAAAGTTGTGTTATGTCTGCTTGACAATAAGGGAAGTTTTGGAGAAAGGATGAAAACCACCAAGTAAAATTCAGTCCACATAATGCTAAAATTTTGTTTTTGTTACATGTTCATGTCTTACTTACTTGTATATCGTATGTTCTCTACAGAAAGCCAAATCTTGTGGGGCAGAAATTGTCAAGGATATCTGTGAAGAGTCAGACGATCATGGTTCCGTTAGAATGGCTACTGTCCAGACTTATGGTGACACGACTCATACACTCATTGACAGATCCAACTATAATGGACCATTCTTGCCTGGTTATAAATCTGCAAGTTTCAAGGATCCCTTAAGTAAAATATTGTAAGGAATTTTACTTGTATTATAGATCCATGTCATTGTTACTGACCCCAGAGTGAGAATTAGTTTCTGGATTTTGTTTCAATTAAATGAATATTTATTAGTGTGGAGATTAGAGCTTTGGTCTTACACTCGTGAAGTTGAGTTCAATCCCTGAACATCTTTCTTCTTCTTCATCGTTCTTCAGTCAGATATCAGGTTACAGCACCAATAGCTTCAATGAATTATGTGATTCGCTTCAGGTCATCCATGGAACCCCTCAAGTCTGGAAGCAGTGCCGTCTCAGTAGGCCATATTTTCTCCCTCTCTTCTTGGTAGAGTTGACAGGCATGAAGAATGTGTTCTGCAGTCTCTGAGCTCAGTCCACAGTTGCACAGGTCTGTCTCACCAATCTTCAGCTTTCGGAACATGTGACTTCTCAGTCTGTTGTGACCAGTTCGTAGTCTGAAGATGATGGTTTGTTCCTTGCATGACATTCGATGGTAGGGGTCATTTGGTTCTGCAGTTGGGTGCATTTGCTTCCACTTTTTCTTATATTCTGCTTTTAACATGGTCTTACTTTCATAGTACGTATTATCATTTTCTATTTGTTCCAGTGATCCTCATTTCCTTGCCAGGAGATCAGCTTTTTTTTTTCCAGGTATGCCACAGTGACCTGGGATCCACTGCAGTACTGTTTCTTTGGTGGTACTGCTGAGGTGTAGTAAGCAGGCCATAAGTTCATTCATGCTCGTGTTCTTTGGATCTTTCAATGCCTGCAATACTGACTTTGCATCCGTTAGAAATACTACATGTCTGTTGTGACTCGGCAAGCAATTCATGAGCATTTTGGCTGCCTCTATTATGGCTTCCATTTCTGCTTTGAAATTTGTGGAATGTTTGCCTGTGGGTATGGATTTAATCCCTGAACATGACAATGTGTTATTTAAATATGTCCACTCAACTTGAAGTCAGTCTCACAACGCTTGGGGTCACACAAGGCTAGGAGTCACACAAAGTATCAAAAGTCACACTAAGCTACACAAGACTTGGAGGCTAAAACACACATTTATGTCTGCGGACTCCTTACGATAAATATAAAAATATATATTTATTTTATACATAAGTATAAATATATATACATTTCATATACATTATACCATATACAAAAATATTTACATTTTAATGTGTTAGGAGTAAAGATGATTTGTTAAAATATTTTACAGACCTGCTACAGGGCTGCAGTTTATTGACCACATTGTTGGAAATCAACCTGATCTGGCGATGAATGATGTTGTTGACTGGTAAGCATTGATGTCCTAAAACTAACAATTTCAATACGAGTAGGTGCCATCTATAGATGCTTCAAACCGACATGGGTCTCCTATCCTGAACACAGTCATTGATTGTTAATGTGTGCAGGCAGTCTTGCTCCAAAAGAAGTCTGGATGTTGGAGATGTATGAAGATGATGTGCTGCAGTTACTTAGCAACAGTGAGGACACATCCTGACTTAAGACATCCTGACTTAAGACATCATGACTTAACACATCTTCACTTAACACATCCTGACTTGGCACAACTTGACTTAACACATCCTGACTTTGCACAACTTGACTTAACACATCCTTACTTAACACATCCTGACTTGGCACAACTTGTCTTGGCACATCCTGACTTAAGACATCCTGACTTAAGACATCCTGACTTGGCACATCCTGACTTGGCACATCCTGACTTAAGACATCCTGACTTGGCACAACTTGTCTTGGCACATCCTGTTGGGAAATGACAAAAGAATGACTGGCTTCTCAACACACTATAATAAGAAAGCTCTGCCAAAGATGGATGTGTCAGGCCATTGGCACAAATAAAACGGCGACACAACGCATTTCCATTCTCTGGACTACATCCTGTTGGAAATCTAATAGGACCATGGTCCTGCTATAAGAGAGATTCAGTGGGAGTTTGAGAATGAACGCTGAAGAAGAAGAAGATAAGAAAGCTAAGATTCTTTGGACATATAAAGAGACATAATGGTACGGAAAGACTTATAATGGAGGGCATGGTCAGCGGTAACAGAAGCAGAGATCGACCAAGAAGATGGACAATAGACATATCATAGTGTTTAAAGATGACATTGGCAGAGACAGATCAGCTGGTCCAGGTTCGTGAGGAGTTCAGAACAGCCGTAAGAAAGACTACCTCCTATTAAATGTTACAATATAACTCCTACCAGTAATATCTTAGATGTAGGAGTACATGGAATGATGTTGGATCCATTAGAGCCACTTGTAACATGATGGACCCACAAATCAACAGTATTAATGGGTACCAGCTTGCTTCTTTCTTCAACAATCCCTTTTAGATTATGGTCCTTCTGGTTCACTGATCATGATTTTAGTAGTCAACTACAAGTTTTGACCACTACAGACCATGAGCTGTTCAGCATCTTCATCCCATATGACTTTATGTAATCATAGTTGGATTTTGAGTAAGGGATTAAAACGTGTGCTCAGATATGTTAGTTTCAACCATGGATGTTAGTCCATCTTGGCATATGACCGTAACAAATGTGACACGTCAAAGTTTAGATTATCCTGTCATAAAATTCTGGCACAGATATTACTAAGTACAGTTGTATTGTATTTGGACTTCTTGGAAATTTATATATTTGATAATTTCAGGTATAAGTCATTCTGTTTTTTTTATCTCAGTTTATGTGATAAAAGTTGCACTATCTCCGTACTTCCTGTTTAAACTGAGTGGCTTGTATCATGGACATCTAGAAATATTAACAAAGGACTAACTATAAAGCTAGAGTTAGGGTGGTATTTACTTCAGACTTTCATGTCTTGAACCAAAGCCAGATGCTCATATGGTTTTTTTAGGCCCAAAACCCGTAAAATTGCAGAAAAACTGTACTAGTTGACATTTATGGATATTATACCTACTGTTTTCCTAATTTCTTCTTTGATCTAATTTAGTAATAATTACAGTTTAGGACTTGCTATATAATAATAATAATAATATTAAGACCCATAACATGTCAAGGTCATTGTGGTGCCACACTGGAGACATCAGGGGTGCCACACTGGAGACATTAGCAAATAAAAAGCTCTCCAAACATCAGCCATTCAGAGAAGTACAGAAAATTCATGCCCAGACCATTCCTTAATGTTATCAATCCAGGATTTTCTTTCTCCATCTCTTCTCCATCCATACTCAATTGTTCCTTGAGAATACTTGTTATATACTGTTTGGGGGAATCCTGGAAATAATATTTGAGAACCCACTCTTTTTGTGATGCTGCAGTTAGTCCTTTTGTATAACCAGATGTTGAGCATGTATTCATTCATTTTTGTTCTAGGTATGAGAGAAACTTGATCATTAATTTTATTCAAGGTATGAGAGAAACTTGATCATTAATTTTATTCAAGGTATGAGAGAAACTTGATCATTAATTTTGTTCTAGGTATGAGAGAAACTTTATCATTAATTTTGTTTTAGGTACGAGAGAAACTTGATCATTAATTTTGTTTTAGGTACGAGAGAAACTTGATCATTAATTTTGTTTTAGGTACGAGAGAAACTTGATCATTAATTTTGTTTTAGGTACGAGAGAAACTTGATCATTAATTTTGTTTTAGGTACGAGAGAAACTTGATCATTAATTTTGTTTTAGGTACGAGAGAAACTTGATCATTAATTTTGTTTTAGGTACGAGAGAAACTTGATGTTTCATCGCTTCTGGTCTGTGGATGATAAACAGCTGAGTACAGAGTTCTCTGCCCTCCGCTCAATTGTTATCACCAACTATGAGGAGACAGTCAAGATGCCTATTAATGAACCCGCACCTGGAAAACGAAAAAGTCAAATTCAGGTTGACATTTTATTGATCTATACTTAATTATTCTCTTCTGCCTTTGAATATAGCTTGTTGTCATTTTCAGTTGTATTAGTGTTATGGTTTATTCAGCATCCCCTTCTAATCTCCCACATTGGGTCTATCAAAGTATATACATACCGTAGTTATAATCTAGTTATGCTGTTTTACAGAGGTGCGTCTAAAAATCTGCAATTTGTCTTTTTAATCCTGAATTGTATATCTTCTTTTGCATTCGTTCTCAAACTCCTGCAGATCAGCAGGATGTAGTGCAAAGAACAGAATGCATTATGTCATGGTTTACAGCTTAGATGTGTATTTGTACCTTTCGGCCTGACAATGTGACTTTAACATGGCTTCTGGGTCACTTTTACCCAGTATGGAATAGGACAGCCAACTCAACCCCAAACCCTCCTTAGTTGTCTCATACAACATACATGGAAGGTAAACAGTGTTATTATTTTGTGCTCTCCTTTTGAGCTCTGGCAACGCACATATTTGTATATTAAATCTGTCCTGCATGTTATCTCTCTATGATTCTTAACCTTCTTCTTATAGTCAATGTCTTGTGGCATAGTTTACCATGTGTTTCCATAGCTTGCCTTTTCATTTGCTGTCAATGATATCATATGACGTTGGTTATGTCTTTCCGCAGCCTTCTATTTTGTGTGTTTTCAATCATTTCTTCATATAGTCCATGCTGTGTGCCGTTGATTATCATGTCTTTCCACAGCATTTTATTTTATATGCTGTCTGTCAATCATATCTGATACTGATGTTCTCCAATGTCACAATGTGCGGTTGTCTATCGTGTGCTGACCCTACCTGTCTTTCTCTTCAACTTGTTTGTTGTCATATGTTCCATCGTTCCTTTCGCCATGATTTCTCTACATGTACAGACTCTCTGATGCTGGTGAACTGCTCTCTTTTAGAATTCTTTCTTTATTGCACATTTTATCTGTTCATTGTCTTCGTAATATTCTTCTATAAAACCACATCTCTACTGCCTTTATATACACTTTTTTACTATTTTGATGATTATTCAGGTCTCTTTCCATACATCAGAATCAGTTCTCTTTAACTTCTAAGAACTCTCTTTCTCATATCAACTGACAAAAATATATTACATAGGATGTTCTTCATCTTGTGAAATATTGCCTCTGCCTGGTTCTAAATTGTAATACATCTTCCATCAGTTGTCTTTAAGATACCCAAAGATTTGAATTTTTTTTATGACTTACTTCAGACCATTCTTGATATAGTTGTTTTCAATATTTGTCATAAGATGTTAACATTTGTCCATGTTTCACTGCAGGAATATGTGGATTACTATGGAGGAGCTGGTGTACAACATATTGCTATGAGATCTAACAACATTATAGAATCTGTAAGTTTTATTACATTTCATTTACCGGTATATATATATATATATATGTCCAACTCTGTTGCTGCAGAGCACGTCTGTGACAGCTGAGATACCGGGTTCAAATCCAATCACAGGCAATTGTGCATCAGGACCATCCACAAAGCAAACTACTGAATGTATTTATATTGCCAGAAAATCACTGCACCCAAAAAATACTGGGTTGATAGATATGAATACGTCCTGATTAGGATACACTACTTATGTGTTTTATATATTTATATATATATATATATATATATATATATATAAAGTGTCAGAAGTATCAAATACTGATTATGTAGTCAATGTCCGTTGCTAGAGCCCAAAAGTGGAGCAACAAACATTATCGCAGCCACTCATTTGTCCTGCAAGTCATAAGGCTTGACTAGCTGCTCAAGATCCATGCCTTAACTGTTCAGAGAGAATACACCCCTTACATCTGCAAGATGTCTTGAGATTGCTAGAAAGTTACGGCACACTCCATTCCACATTAGGACTGTCAATTTTGTGGTACTATGGCCTGCGGTCACAGTAAAATAGTCATCTCTTGAATTTGCTATAACATGCTAGAGAATTCATAAAAAAAAGAACACCAGTACCAATAGAAAAGATTAATCTAGAGCTGAAAACAAAACTCTGCTATCTGATATAGTAAACCAATAGATATACTATATATTATCAGAAAATTTGATACAGGAAACCAGTGGCAACCTTGTATTCCTTCGGGGGTTTTGACATCCTGAAAGAAGGAAATAGCAGTCCTGTATATAACAAACTGTGACATAGTCATGAACTTGTGGTTTCATAGACCAAAAATTATATTTTTATAGACCACAAATATTTTTATGGATCCAAAATTTTTTTATAAATCACAAATTATATTTTTATAGATCACACATTATATTTCCTAGATCTAAAATTATATTTTTGTATAGACCACAAATAATATTGTTATAGATCAATAGCTGTCAACTGTCAATGAAGAATACTCGGAGTGTGAAGAATACTCGGAGTGTCATTAAGAGATAGAATTAGAAACGATAACATCAGACAGATAACCAAAACAATACCAGTATTGGAACACATCAAAAGACAGCAGATCAAGTGGTTTTCACACGCTTCCAGACTACCGACAGATAACATGCGACAAATGGCCATGACACATAGACATAACAGTTATAAAGCCAGAGGCAGACCATGTAAAATATGGATCACAGAAATCAAAGAAGCCACAGGAACAAACTTACAAATAGCGCACAAGAAGGCCATCTCCAGAGAACTCTTCCACCCCTGACGCTGCAAGGCAAACAAGGGACACAGCGTATAGATAGATAGATAGAGCTGTCAACTTATTTTTTCATAAATTTGTATTTTGTAAAATTTAAATGCATATTCTTACAAAAATATCAGTATTATAATTACTGAAAAGTCCGGTACCATTTTTTAAAATTTTCCCGTCAATACGTGCGTGTGAGACACAGATCACTGTAAATCCGTATCAATACGGAAAATCTGTACTAGTTGATATCTACGTAGGACACAAATTATATTTTCCTACGCCACAAGAAATGGGTCAGATGAAGATGAATAGATGACATCAGATAAATACTAGAACACCAAGGCTGCACTAGATCAGCGGCAGCATAGTTAGCTAAGGAAAGAAGACTTCGGCTCCCCATGACGTCTAGTGGCATCACATGGATAAGACAAGTTATATATTCCTATATCACAAATTCTGCATCATGTATCACTAATTATATGTGTTTAAAATTATATGTACTTGTTTTTGTTAAAATATTTGTTAGAGAACACCTGACAAAGATTTCAAAAAGAGCAGTGAACCAACATAAAACCGGAACCACCAGTCGTTATATCCTGTGAGATTTACTGAAGCGGAGATCTGAGTACCTATGGACATGTCCGGTGCACGAAGAAGATAATCAAACATATCCAATACCTAATTATATTTTTATAAATCACAAATTATAATTCATGTATCACAAATTATATTCTCACAGATCACAAACTTGAGGGCTCGTGGACAGCAATTTTTGGAGATCCCTCCCACATATTATCGCAAATTGAGAGAAAACTTGAAAAACTCTCAAGTAAGTATATTTAACTTGCACTTGTTCTTAGTTTATTTTAATTTTAGGTTTATTCTCAGAACTCTTTCATAGCACTTTAATTCATATTATGTTATTCTCTTGGCTACTGTTTTATTTAGTGTCCATGCTTCACATCCATATATCACCACAGGAAACACACATGTTCATAGTTTACTGTATTATAATTTATTGTACAAATATAAAGTGTGGCCCATGTTTAATTTAAATTTGAGAACCCTGATTTAAACAGTAAACTTTTGTTGATGTAGATCAAAGTAACAGAAGACCTGGACGAGCTGCAACGATTGCACATTCTGATTGACTATGATGAGAATGGATATCTGCTTCAAATTTTTACTAAAAATATGCAGGATAGGCCGACTTTATTCCTGGAGGTTATACAACGACATAATCATCAGGTATGTTTGTAACTCATTTGTCTTGATTGTTCTGAGTCTGTTGTCTAAATGTTTCTCTGGTGTTTATCTATTTGCTTCTTCTTCTCGTATAATATTAACTCCATATTTCTGTACGGTTTGTTGTTTATTAATTAACCTTTCTCACACCTCTTGTATCACACATACACAAACATATTAATACCACCCAAGAACTATAACAACTTGCAGCAAACCGCACAGCATGGAGAAACGTAACGTCTGCCTTATGTGCTATCCTTGACATTATTAAGAAACAAACTAATTTCTTTCATCTCTAGATATAGCAGAGACTCTCACAATAAGCCTATAACACAAATTAATTTAGCAATAACATATATGTGTGTCATTGTGAAATGAATGAAATGTTATAGCAATAACATATAATGTGTCATATTGTGAAATGTTAATAATTGGAAAGAGGTAATACAAGTTTATAGAAATGTTGCATTTTTAACAACTCTTTTTTTTTAGAAATATTTTTACTCTTGAAGAATATTTTGGTTATAGTTTATACAAAATTATGAACTTTGGTTATTCTTTTAACCAACAATTGACTATAAACAGTTCCAGTCATCTGGCAACCCTGACATGACCTCAGGTCCCCAAGACCTGCATTATGGTCATTCAGCCACAAAAGTGTTAAACTTCTGCACCGTAACAATATATTTTATATGTTGTGATTTCTCTATAACACAAGCATATATATTTGAATCTTGTTATAACAACTGTATCCGGACCGATGAAATATGTATGTAATAACAGAAATTTGCTATATTCAGTACAAACAATATAGAATAAATATAATTGGGGATTTAATAAAAGTGTTGTTATATGGGAAATTTGTTATAAAAGAATGCGCTATAGAGGGATTCCACTGTATTCTGTTGGTTATTGTATTTGTAATGAAAGTATATCTGCTCTCTTCATCAGGGTTTTGGTGCTGGAAATTTCAAGTCACTATTTGAAGCCATTGAAGCCGATCAGGCAGAGAGAGGCAATCTATGACATCTTGAATACCAGGAAACTACATTCACAATGAATCACAATTTATGGCAATGACTTTTCATGTTACTACATGCTTGTGTTCAATGATGCATTATTTATTATTTTTAATGTTATCTTCGTATATGGTATTATTTCTTCTGTCATGCTTAACCAGAAAAAGATAAAGAAATTAACACCTATCATCCCTGAAGCAGCCTAGTCAGGCAGCAACAAACTGTGTTGATAAAGTATAATTCTTTAGATGATGATGATAAGATAACCCCTTCAGCTGTGAGAAGGTAGCTCTTGACACATGATGATGATAATCTAACCCCTTCAGCTGTGAGAAGGTAGCTCTTGGTAGGACATAACCTTTCTGAAAAAAAGGCACAGGATCCTTTCACTTATGTAATTGAAGCGACACCTGTACTTATATACTGTTATCTCAAAAAATGCATTGCTGTGGGGGGGTGGGGTGTTATGAATGCATGTCTTGTCCCCAAAGAGAGACATCGCAAAAAGGAAATCCTCACTATACACTCATGTCATCTTCTAGAAATATGTTTCCTGGTGTTTGGTCTCGTGGCCACTGGTGATTGCCACCTGACTTTCCATATCAGTATCATTAGGTAGCATATCCTCAACAAACTGTAGCAGTCATCACAGCCTTTCAAAACTTCTTTCAATCTTGAACCAGTCTCCTGCATCTGTCACATTCAAGTGGGTCTTTAATGCCTTGCATCAATCTTCTTGATCTGCCCCGTGTTCATATCCCTGGCATCATCCCCACCATTATGCTTGTAGTTAACTGCATCTCTGGTCATGAAGGTTCTCCTGAACTTTTAGACATTCAATAGAAATAAAATCAGAAAGATGACTATGTATTAACCTGCGTCTAATAATATCACATCGGCACCATTTGTGTATGCCCATATGTAAGTGACAACTAAATGTTTGTTTTGTGGTCGAGTTTCGATACCGTGCTTTTATGAAGAATTGATAAAGACCTTTTGGTCGAAACTTCGATCTTTGTATTGTTCAATGTAAAATTGTTATTAAACATTTTTATAATTGTTTTAAATTTTAACTTACCATACGGTGCAAAGTTTTGACTAAGTCTACCAATGACTATGTTTTGTATTTATGATTTAGTAACATGCTAAATTAGATAAATTAGCATACATATCTGCTAAAGATAATATCAAGAAATAGTAACATAGTATTAAATGAAAAAAACTTAAAGCGGGTGAATAGATTCAAATATTTAGAAACATATTAGAGGCTATCTATGACAGAGATTGCCTAACCCTAACCCTAATAATTGTTTTTAAAACAAATCAGGACAAATTAGACAACAAATTTCACGTAAAACTTTATTTAAACTCTGGACTTATAGCTCGCCAAACTCCTGTATTTATTGCTATATCCATATGTACATACTTCAGGAAAGTTTCATTAATTTCTAATTATAAATACATTTTTTTAAATAATTAACAGTGTTTATGCCATAATTTTGGGGGGTTTTTTTATAATCATAAAATTTTACATACCCGGTACTACTGTCACTAAATGTTTCAAAAATATAAACCTAGAACACAATCTATAAATAAAAGCCTTCATTGAAGTGAAATGTGGACACTTTAATAAATTAGTAGTACAAAGAATTGCTGCCTTCGAAATGAGATGCTACACAAGGATTTTGAGAATGTGCTTATTTATATTTCTGGTGACACTAAATCAAATGAATTGTGAGTTATTTAGTGCAGATCCGTGTGGTGTCTGTTACGCTATAACATTTATGGGGAAAAAAGGCATTGTGTTTAAACTTGAATCGTTGGGACATGCTAGAAGGATGACAGAGTAGAGATGGATCTTCTTTATAGGGAATTGATATTAAGAGACTAACCTTTACATGAATACAAGTATATGTGCATTCATATTTTGTGTTGATTTTTGACTGTTGCTGTGATTTTCATTGATCACTATGTATTTACTTTGTGTTGCCTGCCAAAGCCGACCAATTAAATGCATCTATCTATATCTATAATCCTGCTTAATTATGTTACATATCACATCACTACAGAATGTTGATACATCTCACATCACATCACTACAGAATGTTGATACATCTCACATCACTACAGAATGTTGATACATATCACATCACATCACTACAGAATGTTGATACATCATCTCACATCACTACAGAATGTTGATACATCTCACATTACTACAGAATGATGAAACATCTCACATCACATCACTACAGAATGTTGATACATCTCACATCACATCACTACAGAATGTTGATACATCTCACATCACTACAGAATGTTGATACATCATCTCACATCACTACAGAATGTTGATACATCTCACATTACTACAGAATGTTGATACATCTCACATCACTACAGAATGTTGATACATCTCACATCACATCACTACAGAATGTTGATACATCTCACATCACTACAGAATGTTGATACATCTCACATCACTACAGAATGTTGATACATCTCACATCACATCACTACAGAATGTTGATACATCTCACATTACTACAGAATGTTGATACATCTCACATCACTACAGAATGATGAAACATCTCACATCACTACAGAATGATGAAACATCTCACATCACTACAGAATGATGAAACATCTCACATCACTACAGAATGATACACCTCACATCACTACAGAATGATACACCTCACATCACTACAGAATGATGAAACATCTCAAAGACTTGCTTACTTTTAAATCATCTCAAGATCTATGTTTGTGCTGGTACACAAATATTTGACAGCACAGAAATGTTTCACGGTACTGAGAAATATTTGACAGCACAGAAATGTTTCACAGTACTGAGAAATATTTGACAGCACAGAAATGTTTCACAGTACTGAGAAATATTTGACAGCACAGAAATGTTTCACAGTACTGAGAAATATTTGACAGCACAGAAATGTTTCACAGTACTGAGAAATATTTGACAGCACAGACATGTTTCACAGTACTGAGAAATATTTGACAGCACAGAAATGTTTCACAGTACTGAGAAATATTTGACAGCACAGAAATGTTTCACAGTACTGAGAAATATTTGACAGCACAGAAATGTTTCACAGTACTGAGAAATATTTGACAGCACAGAAATGTTTCACAGTACTGAGAAATATTTGACAGCACAGAAATGTTTCACAGTACTGAGAAATATTTGACAGCACAGAAATGTTTCACAGTACTGAGAAATATTTGACAGCACAGAAATGTTTCACAGTACTGAGAAATATTTGACAGCACAGAAATGTTTCACAGTACTGAGAAATATTTGACAGCACAGAAATGTTTCACAGTACTGAGAAATATTTGACAGCACAGAAATGTTTCACAGTACTGAGAAATATTTGACTCTAAACTGTCAAATACTGCATTTTCCCCATTAAGGAGTTGCAGGGACTGATTTTGTAATATTTGACAGTACACAGAAATATTATTTATTTTTGTTCCTTTATTTTTTGGTTCATGTGTGAATGGAAACTTTTACAAGATAATGAATGATGTGAGCAAAATACTAGCATTAAATGTTAACACAAAATAGATTATATGAAAACTCATATCTATTTCTTCATGTTATTCTTGTACAGGTTTGATTAAAATGTGGGTCTCTTGAACTTGTCAGTGTTCTTTGTTATGCCTCATTTGATTGCATTAACTGTGTCCATGCGCCTCATTTCATTGCATTAACTGTGTCCATGCACCTCATTTGATTGCATTAACTGCGTCCATGCCCCTCATTTGATTGCATTAACTGCGTCCATGCCCCTCATTTGATTGCATTAACTATTGAGGACATGATTGGAAGATAATAGTACAAGAAAATACATGCAGTCTTTTTCTTATTTCTGCTCAATCCATTTATGAGTTGCATTGTCAATGATACGAGATTTCTCTGGATGTGGTCCTAACAGCCAGGATGAGTGACAACATATGATTTGTCACATCAGCCAGGATGAGTGAAAACATGTCAATGTGTCGGTCCAATTGGGACCTTCATCAAGACAACAAAAACAGTTACAAACACAAAACCATAACGAATATAAACAAATTAGCTGGGAGACGGAAATTTCTCTCACTAGGAAATCAGGGTTTAACTGGGCGGCGGAAGATAAAAGGGGAAAGGATAGAGAATGATAGTGCACGCAGGAGCAGGGGGCTACAAATATATATAGGGAACATAGAAATGTGTAAAGAAGAATAGCATTTGACAGTATAGATAACAAAAATATATACACATCCAAATACAATCACGAACTAAACAGATATATACACATCCAAATACAATCACGAACTAAACAGATATATACACATCCAAATACAATCACGAACTAAACAGATATATACACATCCAAATACAATCACGAACTAAACAGATATATACACATCCAAATACAATCACGAACTAAACAGATATATACACATCCAAATACAATCACGAACTAAACAGATATATACACATCCAAATACAATCACGAACTAAACAGATATATACACATCCAAATACAATCACGAACTAAACAGATATATACACATCCAAATACAATCACGAACTAAACAGATATATACACATCCAAATACAATCACGAACTAAACAGATATATACACATCCAAATACAATCACGAACTAAACAGATATATACACATCCAAATACAATCACGAACTAAACAGATATATACACATCCAAATACAATCACGAACTAAACAGATATATACACATCCAAATACAATCACGAACTAAACAAATATATACACATCCAAATACAATCACGAACTAAACAGATATATACACATCCAAATACAATCACGAACTAAACAAATATGTACACATTCTATTTGATAATCATAGACACCTATAAATATAAGCACATACAGATACAAATATCTAGACATATATAAAAGTATATACTGATATCATAGCATACATTGGAATACAGACACAACATACATGTATATAGGTACCTGCACACACAACAACAACAAAAAATATATATATATATATATATACAAATACACACAAATGTGGATATATACACATGCATACGCATACAAATATATATATACAAATACAAGTATACTAGGAACACACACACAAGCATGTATCTAACATGATCAATACATAGAAATAAGAAAGATACCCACACAACATGCACACGCATGTAAATGTATTCAAACACGGGCAGTGGCTCAAACAAGAATATGTGTGCATAATGACACAAAATAAGCATCAACATAATATATACACATGCATTCACATAAACATTTTCTCACATGAATACATATAACATGAACATTCGCATACATAGAGATATATAGGGGCCTACATGTATATGCATATTATTTTACTTGTTTTTGTGTATCCATACAGTTGCTTTGGGTCTCGCATTTGCATGTGTGCATATTATTGAGTTAGAGTAATACATGTGAATATCTTCATGTGAATGAATGGGTATAATAATATGGCCATATTTCACTTTTCCAGATCTTCACACATAAAGCGTGGTAGACTATGACACTGGGTTTTCCTACTGCTTGTATCAATTCAGCTAACAATTTGCCGCATTCTAGTGACTTGTCAGTTTGTAAGTTCTGAATAGCCCAATGTATGTCTTCTATGATGGGTTCTGGTTCAAGTTCTGTGTTTCTAGTTGTGTTTGTGTCTATGTTTGGATCTTCGTACATTTCCCTACAGTATTCCGCCCACATGTTCAGAATATCTTTATTTTCTGTTAGAGTGTTTCTTGACTTGTCTTCAATTACTCGAGTGACTGGTTGAAATTTTGCTGTCAACATCATGAGCTTCAGCATCAGGTCTGTCACAGTAACAGAAAATCTAAACAAGAAAACAGGTTTGTCACAGTAATAGAAAATCTAAACAAGAAAACAGGTTTGTCACAGTAACAGAAAATCTAAACAAGAAAACAGGTTTGTCACAGTAATAGAAAATCTAAACAAGAAAACAGGTTTGTCACAGTAACAGAAAATCTAAACAAATAGGTCTGTCACAGTAACAGAAAATCTAAACAAATAGGTCTGTCACAGTAACAAAATCTAAACAAATAGGTCTGTCACAATAACAGAAAATCTAAACAAATAGGTCTGTCACAGTAACAGAAAATCTAAACAAATAGGTCGGTCACAGTAACAGAAAATCTAAACAAATAGGTCTGTCACAGTAACAGAAAATCTAAACAAATAGGTCTGTCGCAGTAACAGAAAATCTAAACAAATAGGTCTGTCACAGTAACAGAAAATCTAAACAAATAGGTCTGTCACAGTAACAGAAAATCTAAACAAATAGGTCTGTCACAGTAACAGAAAATCTAAACAAATAGGTCTGTCACAGTAAGACATAAGATTCTAGTAAACAGCAAACACTGGTGAGTACATGCTGCTTTTAAAAATATCAGATTGCTTCGAAAGTGGATCATCAAGTGTCTTACTTGTCTCTTACTTTATCTGAACAACATCTGTCTCTTATTTTAGTAGAGCACTCTGTAACCTGCACATCTCGTGATGTTTCCTCCCACTTGTATCTCTGTCTACCTCTTGCTCACCTCTACTCTCAGATAAGATCAACAACATGTCATGTCTTTTCATATGTCCAAAATACTTTATTTGTTTGATCTTCATTTCCTCTAACTATGCCGAAGATGGATGTGTCAGGCCATTGGCGCAAACAAAATGTTGACAAAACAAAATTTCCATTCTCTGGACTACAAGAGAGATGCAGCCGAAGTTTGAAAATGAACGCTGAAGAAGAAGAATTTCCTCGTAACAATTCATTTTCTATATGCAGTGTTTTCACAACCTCTTTGTTTATTTACTTCACGTTTCATTAACCTGTAGCAAGTCTACAAATATTGACAAATGTAATCTACCGATAGAAAGTCAGTCAACAAATGTCTACATCCCTCTCTGTTCTCATGGACAACAATCGTCCATATTTATTTCCCATCTTACTCTTATATTAAGTATGCGCTAGAGTGCATGTCCCTTAAGTTTCCGCAGCGATATAAATATAAATACGTACCGGGTAGTTGTAATTTATTCGACTTTTCACGTTTGCAAACTGAACTGCGCAGGCTAACTTTTTTTGTTAATTTTTAACAGATTATAATTCAGAAAAGGACGAATTTTAAAGCTTTAGTATTGCAGACACTGTAGATAATAATATGTGAAGAAGTTGATAATATTAAATAGTGGATGTAAATACATTCATTTACGATGAGGAATTTGAGGAGTGGTGTTTTCTACAGCTAGGTCTACGCATGACCTTGACACTGTAAATTCTTTGTGTGCATTTGTCTACATTCTGGATTTTGGTTGTACACAACATAACACCTGACACACACAAGCAAACAACACCTCCAAATCATGTCCAGCATCCATTTATCTCTTCTGTCACCGAATTTGAAATCAATAACTCAATAAATAAAAATTTATGCCAAAAAAAAGCAAACAAGTGCAGAAAAACCAGAAGTTATAATAAATGGCCAGGTGTCGGAGAAAGTATGTATTATTTTTAGCTGGGCTGCTACAGGTTAAGTTCTCTCTATTCTTCTACATACCCACATCTCAATGGCATAAATTCTGTCTTCTAGTTGTTTGTTCATTGTCCATGTTTCTGAGTCATACATTAATATAGAATAGATGTAGAATTTCATAAATAATTATCATATTAGTTAGTATGCAATGTCAATTAATCAAGTGCCATGCCGAATGGCGTAGGCGATCGATCATGTTTCTTCACGGCTCTCTGTCTCTTGTGTTGTCAATAAGCTCAGTTGGTAAACTTCTACCGTGCCACAATACTAGTCCATCTAGCAACTTCTCTCTTTTTCATCCCCTATCTCTTCTCCCTTGATCTTTCCAGTGGTTATTAAGTCTTCAAGCTGTGTTCTTCTCAGCACATGCCCTATAAACCTTCACTGTCTGCCCCTAATGTTTGATATGATATCATTTTACGCCAGCATCAATGAGAACTTCTGCCTTAGTTTTAGTATATACTGTGTTTAGATGTTACTATTTTCCTCATGTCATCCAAAATACTTTTAGCCATTCATATCTCTTTTTATTTTATGTTTCATCATTGCATAAAATCACAGAAATAAAAATCAAATTATAATAGGCAGGTGAAAATTTATAGACATAGTGTCAAAAATTCATAAAATTGTACTAATTGGCACTACAATTATGGACAAGCATGTGAAAAACATTTTTAAAATGTATGAAAATATAGTACATGGCAAAATACAAACTATACAAGAATATTTTAATCAGAGTGTTGAACTAACAGCTGTCATTTCTATTGATTTTGTAATGATAAATGGGGGGGACACTTTTGTTTCTACTGAAGATATTGATTTTGTGTGGTATTTTTTACTGCATGTATTGTCTACTATGTAGTTCATTGTAAATATTGGGGTTTTTTTTGTTGGTTCTTAGTTGTTTTTTGCCTTCTTGTCTAAATGTCTTCTTCTGAGTTTGTTCTCAAACTCCTGTAGATTGTCAGGATGTAGTCCAAATAATGGAAGCATTTTGTCATGGTTTATAGGATAATATATCTACACTTTTTGACCTGAAACATCCTACTTCAGCATGGTTTCTGGACCAATATGACACTCTTGGGATGGGAGAACCATCTTCACCCCCAAAACCTTTTTAGTCGCCTCTTACTATGTTGACAGTTGTTCTATAGAGTTGACAATTGTTCTATAGAATTGACTGTTCTGTCCCAGAGAGTTGACAGTTGTCCCATAGAGTTGACTTCCGTCCCATACAGTTGACAGTTATGTCTCATAAACACTATCTATAAATTATGTTTTGGTAGTAGTGTTAACAGTTCTGTCCTATGGGCTTTGTCCATAAATTATGTCAACAATTTTGTGGCCATCTTTTTTACCCTACACCGTAAATCAACAACTGTTAAGAATTTAGGGGACACCCCCACCCCCGTAAATACATTTTTAGCAAAAAAGGTACCAAAAAATACAATATTCTGTTTCATATTTTCCGAAAAATGTTTCAATCATACAATTTAATTGATGTTTAAAAAAGCAATATTGTTGACATCAACTTTTGTCAAAGATATTCTCACTAATTTTAAGTATTCTGTAACTTCTCAGCCTATCGTGTCCAGTCTATATAAATTTCTTCTTCTTCAGCGTTCATTCGGAAACTCCTCCAGAATCACTTGTAGCAGGACAATATCCTACTAGATTTCAAGCAGGACAATCGTCCTACTAGATTTCAAGCAGGATGGCATCCATAGAATGGAAATGTGATGTGTCACCATTTTCATTAGTCTAGTTCAAATATGTTACCTCTGTCACATTCTAGACAAGTTCACTTATTTAATAGAATTCAATTAAAATTCTTCACTTATGTAATTGGCAGCATATAATATTCAACCCAGCATTTTTTCGTTGTAGTGATTTTCTAGGCAATGTAAATACATTCAGTAGTTTGCCAATGCTTTCTGAATGGTCCGGATTGTCAACAGCCTGTGGTGGGATTCGAACCCTGTACCTTGGCTGTCACAGACGACTTATGTAATAGAATCCAATTAAACGACTCTTTATATGTATAGCATAGATTTTCCATAAAACACATTTTTTATATGGTTGAATGGTTAAAGCAGTCTGTGGCAAAATCTAGTGTTAGAAAGAGTATGTCAGTTAAAAATCTATATCCAAATCTAGAGTTAGCAAAAGTCTGTCAGTTAAAAGTCTGTGGTAACATCTAGTGTTAGAAAAAGTCTGTCAGTTAAAACATTTTATGATAGTCCAATAATGGTAATTATAATTGAAACAGTGCAGTACAATTATAATTCAAACTGGCATGGTCTAAATTACAACAATTTTAGTATGTATCGGTCTAGTTAAAATTTAGTTCTGTGGTAAAGTCAGATTAAAACAGTGAGAAATTATAGGATAATGAGTCTAGTTAAAACAGTTTATTTCTGTGATAGAATCTAGTTAAAATAGTGTTACATTCCAATCATAACAGTGAAATCCTAGTTTAAAAAGTTATTGCAGTACAATTAAAACTATTTGCTGCTATCACAGAAGCCAATTAAAAGTTCATGTTAATGGCAGTCTAGTTAAAACAGTCTGCTTCTAATGAAGTCTTGTTAAAACAGTCTGCTTCTAATGAAGTCTTGTTAAAACAGTCTGCTTCTAATGAAGTCTTGTTAAAACAGTCTGCTTCTAATGAAGTCTTGTTATAATAGTCTGCTTCTGTTGGTCTAGTTAAAACAGTTTGCTTCTATTTCAGTCTAGTTAAAACAGCTGTGCCAACCCTGTTCACGGGTTAAAATTAAAATTGTTAGTTTACTTCTGTGGCAATGTCCATGGTCGCTCTATTTCTCTCTGCCTCTGCAGTGATTCAAAAGCTTTTTTAGGAGGCAGTAAATTGTCTGTGACTCCAAACCGTTTCTTCTTGCCAACGTTGGCCATGTAACTATCCTCATCTAATGGTTCATGTTCTAACTGTCTTTTTCGAGCATCGAAGAACACTGATGGATGATACACCTGACGATGTGAAGTTTGTAAAGATGGAGGACTAAGAGTTTGGACGTTTGCTTCCGTTGTTACATTTTCTCTGTCATGAAAGAAACGACAGTTTTTACCCAAATGACACTTTCCCTTTTTGAACTTCCAACAAACTGGTTGATTTGCTGTCTTTTTTGGTGCTGCTTGAGTGAGTTTGACATGTTTCTCTAAGATCTGATTCTTAGCTTGTTCAGCTTCTTCAAAAGGATTTACGAACACCGACGTGCCAATTCTTGAAGATGTTGCTTCAAATATGCTCGGCAACTTCTCTTGTCCGTTAGAATGTGAGTTGGAAAGATGATCCAGAGGTTCTTGTTTAATTGTAGTTCTACAAGCCGTAGTTGTATCACATGTGTCATCATCATCATCATCACTGTCTTTGTCAGTTGTCAAAAAGAAGTTTGAAGCTGGTTCTGAAATACCAGGCTCTGGCTTGACTCTGAAATAAGAGAGGTAAAAATATAAGAGATGTAAATCAATAATATATTATTGATTCTGGTATAAATCAATAATATATTATTGATTCTGGTATAAATCAATATTATATTGTTGATTCTGGTATAAATCAATAATATATTGCTGATTTGATGTGAAAATAAAATGTAAAAAGTTATTTTATTGCATTAGGAAATATGTGGAAATTAAATCAAATAGATCTGCTGAAGACGGATGTGTCGGACCATTGGTGCAAATAAAACGGCAACACAATGCATTTTCATTCTCTGGACTATATCCTGCTGGAAATCTAGTAGGGCCATTGCCGTGCTGCAAGAGAGACCTGGGAGTTTGAGAATGAAGAAGAAAAAGGAGAAGAAATCAAATAGAAAAACTACGAGTATTTCTTCTTCTCATTCGCAATTGTTTCACTAGGAGTACATGGGGAAATCCAGTTTTCTTGATAAATGCTGCTGTATTTGAAAGTTCTTTAAGACTCCCATACAGCTGACTGTGGTTGTCTGTCTTTGTAGGTCAGTGCTCAATTCTCAACTGGTTTTTAATGTACTGCAGTCTTGCAAGATATGTTCACGATCTGTGCTGTGTATCCTCAAGAACCAGAGATTATGGAAATCAATCTGGTTAGCAAGATGTAGTCTAAAGAACTGAATGCGCTGTGTCATGATTTACAGCTTGGTTGTGATACCAGTACCTTCTTGTCTAATACATTTGACTTCAGAATAACTTTTGGGTATGGAATCGCCCGTGTGTTGCCAGCGCCCGAAAGGGGAGCAAAGAATAGCAACACTGTTTACCTTCCACGCATGTCGTAAAAGGCGACTAAGGAGGTTATGGGATGGAGTTGGCTGTCCCATCCCATATAGGGTCAGTGACCCAAAGCCATGCTGAAGTCGGATGTGTCAGGCCGAAAGGTGCAGATATCGCAGCAATGCTGTAAACCATGACACAACGCATTCCGTTCTCCGGACTACATCCTGCTAATCTGCAGGAGTTTGAGAACGAACGAAGAAGAAGAAGGGTATGGAATTACAGCCATCTTCACCTTCATATTTCCAGATCAGTGCTGGCATCACGAAATTTGAAAAAGAAAGAACACTGCGGACAATCCAAAAGCGCAAGAAGCGGAAGGACTTATCCTAAATATCCTCCTACCCCGAACCGTCAGCACTCCTGCATGCACTGCAATAGAACTTTCTGTGCACGAATCGGATTTATCGGATACCAACGAACTCACAAACCAAACATTTTTTTTCTCATCGCATTTATTGTTTTTCATGCCATGCTCATTTTGCTTGCGAAGGAGGAACATCATCCTCTCCTTAGTCATCTCTTATGATGTGCATGGCAGATAAATGGTACTATTCTTTACAAACTGTAACACAAAAAGGAAATTGATAAATTCAGAATTCTGTATGAATACTTCAATTTAAATTATGGCACAATAACTTCCTAGAACTGCTGTTGCATAGTAACGGTAGTTAACACTTTCAGGAAATAGGCATCAAAGCAATTCTGAGAAAGTAACGGCAAGGGATAAATCATCAACGTCAAATATAATCCCAGAAATATGTTTCCCCTACAGGGATTATTGGGCACATGACCCCAGGGAACATGATATAGTGTTACGGATTGTTGGCAACCCAGGGCAAATGAGAGCATGAACAAAAATAGGTAAATTAGTGTTACCAATACCATAGAATGCCCTCTATAGCGCATCCTTTTATAACAAATTTTCCTATATAACAAATTTTCCTATATAACAATTATTTTTTAAATCCCAAATTATATTTATTATTTGTACTGTATATAGCAAATTTCTGTTATTACATACATATTTTGTCAGCCTGGACTACGTTGTTATAATGAGATTTCACTTTAATAAAAATGAAACACAGGGACAGACAGTGCATCAGCAAAGACAAAGTGATACTGATAATATCACCCCTATCCTGTCTTTGGTCATATAAACAAATACTTTGTGAATGACCAGAAAGGCACCCTGATTAGCATCTTCTAACACACTTGTTCAGTAACAATGGCACCATTCCTCGACCTTCCCAGAGCATGAGCATTGGTACCCTACTTCCTTGTGGCTGGGTAAACCATGGGAGTTATTTTTACTTCAAACCACAAATAACAAGTAAATTTAAACCAGGTATGCTGGTTGGTTGATGGGCAATTGACTTACTCTACACCACCATGACTCCAAAACTATCTATGTTCTTTCATTGAAGAATACAGTATATAGGTCAGAAACCAGAGCTCTCCAGTTCGAGCGATGTGATGCTAAATGCATGTAATTTTTTAAAGTTATTGAGAGCCGTCGTCATACTCCCAAACTGCATATTGTAATTATCACTGATCAATCAATGTTAACCGGTCGAAAGGAAAATACAGAACAGTAACAAACTATAGGGTATGGATATAAAAAAAATAACAAATAACAGTATACAAGACACTTTGATCAGATAGTCTGTGCTTTCATTGTAAAGCTAGTCGACTTTATGTTTGACTTAAGTATTATCATTATACAGTTATAAGTCTTACTTATTATTAGAAAGTGACACTGTTGCCTGCCTTGATCTACACGTTACACTACCCCATGAACTACACTGTGATGAAGCCTGCATGAATGCTGAAAGGGAATCAACCCTTTTATATGAAACATTTCATGAAATTGCAAGAACGTCACTGCAAATTATATCTAAGATTGCTGTCCAAATACTAACATAGTCAGCGTTACCATTCCTGTGTTTTTTTGTTCCTTGGAACCGGGGACATGTTAAAATGTTGAGTGGTAACTATGAATGTAGTGTCTATGATCACGAATTCTTCTTCTGCGTTTGTTCTCAAACTCCTGCAGATTTGCAGGATGTAGTCCCGAGAACAGAATGCGTTGTGCCATGGTTTACAGCATTGATGCGATATCTGCGCATTTCAGCCTGACACATCTGACCAGCATGACTTTGAGATATGGGATATGGTATGTGATAGCAAAATTCACCACATAACCTCTTTAGTCACCTCTTACGGCATGCATGGACGGTAAACAGAGTTACTATTCTTCACTCCCCTTTCTGACCTCGGCAACCCACGGGCAATGATCATGAATGACAGTTATCATTGATGTTTGTTTGAGAATTCCAGGCATTGTGATAGGTGAGTGATTAGTTCTTACTTTATATGTGCAGTGGGGTGGTTTTTCTGAGCTTTCTTTCATCCCCGGGAGACTTCAGCTTTCCATTAAATTTCATTGGTAGTGTGCGGAAATCCATGACGTAGGATAGTTCGAAATGTAAAAATTGTGCTATTTATAGCGCAACGGTTACTTGAACGAAAAATTTACCAATCTTCCTTGCCGGGGAAGATTTACTTATAGTCCATGTTCTGCCCTATGTTCATGTTGCAAATGAAAACATAAAAGTTCACCGCTTACAGAAGTTAACGAGAAAGCTAGAAGATACGTCTTCTGTTTTAAGTGTATTAGTAGTCAATTCTGTACATTCCTAATACAAACTGGATTAAGCTTAGCAAATTAACGGGATAGGATGTCGCGCAGGACAGATCAGGGGTTGAATCCTAGTTTAAGTCACCGTTGTCACGGATTTCCGTGTAACACCAATGAAATTATCTAAAGTAATGGATGCAGTGACGTCACATCTCCCGACACAAACGACATCAAGCACACTTATAATGACAATTTTGATAACTACTTTATTATTTCATTTATAACTGATCCTAACCCTTACCCCCATCCCTAATGTAAATACTAATATGAAATTAATATGCCTTTTTGGCGTAAGTACGGTATAGTTCTTCACTGTGACCTTTGTTCTAGTTTCAGGGTGTTACCTTTGTTGTGTGATTTGGCAAGCTTACGGGTAAGTACTTAGAGTAAGGTTAGGATTAGAAATAATATGTCTAATGTGTGCACGCACCTCGCTCCGTGTATAGCGGGCAGAAATACTGATCGCTCGCCACAAATAATAGGAAATTGTAAAAAATGTGTAAATTGGAAAACAAACAGATTATGCATAAGTTCGTCTGTGTCTAGAGTTGAACTGTGTGATTGTCGGATGTGATGTCACAGCAGCCATTATTTTGATTGGTGTTACACGGGAATCTATGATGTTGGATAGTTAAATTTAAAATTGTCAACAGTGTGCTATTTATAGCATAGTGAAGAACTATTCTGTACTTTTACCTGCCTTTTCAATTAATATACCTTAATTTTAAATACAAATTCTACTAATCACGCTGCAAAGGTCAGGTAATACCTCGAAAGTAGAACAAACGTCACAGTGGAGAATCAAACTAGGATTCAGCCCAGATCAAGCCTTCTTGACAATGAATTGAATGTTATTATTGTTATTGATAGTAAATTTAAATACTAAAATTGGTTGTAAAAAAGTAAAACTGAACGACCTTGTGTTTTGCATATAACATTGAAGAAAATTACTTATTTTCAGCATTAAGTGCAAACGTACACGTACTTGCTTTCTGTGATCACCTCCGTGGTACTGTTGTTACCCTTGCTTTCTGTGATCACCTCCGTGGTACTGTTGTTACCCTTGCTTTCTGTGATCACCTCCGTGGTACTGTTGTTACCCTTGCTTTCTGTGATCACCTCCGTGGTACTGTTGTTACCTTCAGTCACAGTGTGTTCATCATCCTCGTCATGTTCACTTGCAGCACTATCATCACTGTCAGAGTAATCGGCTACCAAGGACGCCATTTTCAATATAACATTTCACACTCACACACTTAAAATTGATAAAATATGCTGTCTAAATTCATAAATATTGCATTTGTTTCATGATATTCAAATATCCGTAACAAGAATATTCATTAAAACGTCTTTTAAAAACCCCAGCGTGTGGACAATGGGCAGTCCAATAGCAAATCTGTCAACAATTGTTAGGGATTCCCATCTTCGAAACTAATTTGTCGCTATAGGCAGTGTTATCACTTACGAATTTGGAAATAATCCTAGATCGCCCTTATATTTGAAAAAAAACCCCAGATAACACGAGACTATATAAATCAGCTCCAATGTAATATTCGTACATGGCTGTACCTACCTACCTACTATATCAGTACATGGTCGTAGATATGGTGGTAGGAGGGGGGGGGGTTATTTCTTTAAAAAATGATCAGCATTGTGTGATAACAACAAAGAAAGCAAACCAACAACAATTAAAATCCACAAGCTAAAGGACGACACGGTACGTGAGCAATACGCACAAAAAATCACAGAAAAATTGGAAAAATTACCAGTAGATACTACAACAGCAGAAGAAGAATGGAAACTATTCAAAGAAGCTATAACACAAGCAGCAGGGGAAGCATGCGGATACAAGAACAATAGTGTAAAGAAACCAAAAATAACAGCATGGTGGAATGAAGAAGTCAAAAAGGCCACTAAAGAAAAGAAACAACAATATAAGAAATGGGTCAAAAGCAAAAACCAAATAGATTACATAGAATACAAGACAGCAAAAACAAAGGCCAAGAAAGTCATTAAAACTGCCAAAATCAACTCATGGAAAGAATATGGAGACATGCTCAACGCAGATTATAAAAATGCACAAAAGAGGTTCTACAAGAAAATCAAGAACATGAGAAACAAAGAAGATATATATGAACCGACAGAAATAATAAATGATGAAAACGGTAATGCACTAAAAGAACCGAAGCAAATAATGGAAAGATGGCAACAATATTTCAAGCAACTACTAAATCTAAAGGAAGGAGAGGAAGACACAACAAGAAACACTACAGCAGCGAACCTAGAACCATATATACTACTATCGGAAATAGAAAATGCAATAAACAAAGCACCAATGAACAAGGCAGCAGGCTCTGATAATATACAAACAGAACTTATCAAAGCAGCAGCAGAGAGCGGTAAAAAATGGCTACACAGACTTTTTAATGTAATGTGGAAAAAACAAGAGACACCAGAAGACTGGAGGAACGCGATAATCATTCCCATATGGAAGAAAAAAGGCAGTAAGAGAGACTGCACAAAATACAGAGGGATATCTTTACTAAGCCACACAGGAAAAAATTTTTAACAAAATATTAGAGCAACGACTACGAACATATATTGAACCACAACTTCAAAACACCCAAATGGGCTTCCGTAAGAACAAAAGCTGTACGGATGCTATTTTTACACTTAGACAACTAACAGAAAGAGCCACAGAAAACAACAAAGAATTATATATCGCATTCGTAGACCAAGAAAAGGCATTCGACAGAGTAGACAGACAACAACTATGGAAAACACTATCAATATACGGAGTACCAGAACATTTAATCAACATATGCAAGGGCATTTATGCAAATAGCCAATGTGCAGTAAGAACAAATGCAGGTGTGTCCAATAAGTTCCAAATCCAATCAGGAGTTCGCCAGGGGTGTGTCCTATCCCCTCTACTTTTTATAACATATATCGACCACATCTGTAAACTAACAAGTACCAACGAAGAAGATAACATAAAAGACAAATTGAACGAACTACTCTTTGCAGACGACCAAGTACTAATAGCAACATCAGAAGAACAATTGCAAGACCATATGAACAGACTCCACACAACATGTAAAAAATTCAACATGAAGATCAATATTGAAAAGACCGAAATAATGGCAATAGCAAAGAAAGAAAGAAATATCACCATCTCCATCGATGATAAACACCTTAAACAAGTAAATGAGTTCACTTACTTAGGAAGCATTATATCGAGTGAAGGGAAAACCAGTAAAGAGATACAAAATAGATGCAACAAAACATACCAGATCCTAGGACAGATGACACGCATTTTCAAGAACAAAAATGTAAACATAGACACTAAAGTTGCATTATACAAGACTATTATTATTCCATCACTATGCTACCAGTGCCAAACCTGGACAATGACAGCACAAGATAAAAGAAAAATAGTGACAACAGAAATGACATGTCTACGAAGAATACTCGGAGTGTCATTAAGAGATAGAATTAGAAACGATAACATCAGACAGATAACCAAAACAATACCAGTATTGGAACACATCAAAAGACAGCAGATCAAGTGGTTTTCACACGCTTCCAGACTACCGACATATAGCATGCCACAGATGGCCATGACACATAGACATAACGGTTATAAAGCCAGAGGCAGACCATGTAAAAGATGGATCACAGAAATCAAAGAAGCCACGGGAACAAGCTTACAAACAGCGCACAAGAAGGCCATCTCCAGAGAACTCTTCCACCCCTGACGCTGCAAGGCAAACAAGGGACACAGCGTATAGATAGATAGATAGATTGTGTGTTCGATGTCAAATGGTGACTTTGAAAATTTGATGATTGTTTTGCGAAAAAATTTTCAGTATTATTAGCATTATCGCGAATTTTTTGCTCGCTTTTTTGCAAAGTTCCTAGTACTAAAGTAAGGTTTATAATGGAGATTTGAACAACCCCCTCCCCTATCTACAGGCCTGTATACATATGGTTGTAAAATTTGCCAAATAAAAAAAGCACTGGAGAAGAAATTAAATTCATTTGAAAATAAATAGTCTAGAAAACTCTTGAATCTTGGTTGGGAAAGATTCAAGTCAAACAAGCAAGTAACAGAAAGTATTAAACATCAATGTACCGAAATAATAAGAAAGCGGTGAACTTATATCGGACATGTATGCTTACTTAGAATAGATGAGAACAGACGGTCACTATTATCTATTGTCTGTTCCCACGTGAACGATGGTTGATCGTATTCACACTTGCCGTTAAGCTTAGGAGTGGGAGCTTTAGCTGTCGTTCCAAGGCAAGATGAATCGCCTTAGTTGAATTAAGTTCATATTTCTTCAAAGCTATTTTGATGTTTTCTGTCCACCGTTTTGTTCTACCTTTGGCCTTATGTCCGGATATTCTTTCTTTTTTTTTGTATGCTCTATTGGTATTTGTTTTGGGTTCATTCTCATAAGGTGACATTATATATGATATTATACCAACTCTTTTCCTAATTTCTTCATTTCTTATTATATTTAGTTTGGTAACCATTGCAGCTTTTCTCAGACACTTCATTTCACATGTAACGATTGTCCTGTGCTGCGAGGTTAATAAAGATCATGTACGACATTGGTAGCAGAGTGTTGTAGACGGTTACTACAGGCATTAAAATAGGTACCAGATGAAGGTCCGTAGATAGGGGGTGGAGGTGTTCACCCATCACCCAGCAAATCTGAACATGATTTTTAGAACTAGAAACTTAACCAAAAGGTCGGTTTTTTTTTTTTAAAACACCCTCCTTCTCGATTTTTCACACGAAGGTCTTCAGATTTTCCGTCAAATAGTAAATGTACACACAAAAACAGGCCCTCTTAAACATTTTGTTTAGGTAAAACCCTCTCCTTAAGGTAGTCATGTATACATCTCTGACCAGATGGCAAAAGGAAAAGATGAATCTCAAGAAATTCATGAGATCAATGTGTTTAAAATATCTGAGTTTCTCTTTGTTTCCTTCCATGATATTCTAAGAATCTTTCTATAGCATTTCATCAAATGCATTAAACACATTGATCTTCGCATAACAACCATCAAAGAAGGCGTGACTGTGAAACAACATGCAAGAATTACACACAGTAACATAACATCACTAAAAATGGAGAGAACTGGTTTCTTCCTTTTTCATCGTATCCAGCCCTCGAGTACGTCGTAGGCGGCGGATACAACGGCGTTGCGCCATGTTTCTTTCTGACGTCAGTAGCCTCCGAGAGTGCCTGGAAAAATGCGGTTTTCTTCCAGATCTCGAACGAGGTCACGTGCAACAATCTTCTCAATAAATTTGCCCGTGGTGTTCTGCATCGTTATGATTCGGTAAACGTTGATCTGGGCGTGATTTTTAATTCGGCTTCCCCCGTGACAAAATGTGCGGCAATCCTTCCTTGACCATACCGTTCTTGACACATTCGTTAAACTTACGAACCATGTCGTTTACAACGTATTCGCGGGATTTCATTCTGGTCTGGAAACGTGTGCTGTTGCAATTGACTTGAAGGGCACGTATAACAGAGTCCCGTTCGAGTACCTCATCAACATGCTATTTCTCTGCTTTAACCCTTTCGTCGGCAAATGAATGTCAGTGGTGTTACTCGAGAGGAAGATGGCTCTCATGTGTGGTTGTTGGACATCTAAACCCATAACAATACGCTCAGGTCTACCACAGGGATCGTCCCTATGACTCGTATTATTCAAAGTCTGCACCGTGACAACCATACATCAGCAGCTCGACAGAATAGACAGAACGCTGTATTTTGCAGACGATATCATGATATACAGACAGGGAAGGGAAAAATCGTTGTTGTACTTAATAGAGAGTGCAGGGAACAGAGCCATGTGAACATAGACGCTGAGGTCAATACACTTATCTGCGAACATGTCGACGACACAGATGTTAGGATTTACTCAGACTGGTCGGTCATACACCACCAGCGATGCGCATGGGCCTCTACTGCCAGATCACAATGAAGAACAGTACACGAAGCCAGTAGAACCTTTTTCCGCAACGACAAGAAGTCTAACAATGGAAATATTCGCCGTAACGTAGACACGTAGGCCTAACTATAAATGTAATCGCAAGCCTATTCCCATGCGTGCATACTAAGTGACTCAATGAATATGATAGAAAGTCAAAACAGTGTGATGTACGTAGGGGATGGGTGGAGACATTAGAATGAGCTAAAATGCGGGCTTCACTGCGAAAACTCACGTTTATCTTTGTCCACGGACACGCGGGTGTGGAGGGAAAAGAACCGGCAGACCAGTTAACCAGTCTTGCCACCATAATAGATGGTCAGAGACATACTTATTGTTCTTCAAGCAGACATACTTATTGTTCTTCGTGAGTTTGCACGTTCAGATAATTTTGAATGAGCATGGATCAATATCGAGAATGCGTGAATTGGGAGTGAGGATATGCGTAACACGAAGATAACACATAAAAAATATTTTTTAAAAGAGCCGTAAATAACATAGAACCGGAACCAGCAACCGTTATACCCTGGAGATTCACTGAAGCAGATATTTGAGCACGTATGAACATGTCGAGTGTGCGAAAATGATAATCAGCATATCTAATACCTATTTAATAAATAATAATGTATTCGGCGCTAATGGAACATATAAATCAACAGAAATAAGGCCTGATCATTATTTTTAAAGGCATCATCATCATCAAGTGTCATGCCGGCTGGTGTAGGCGATCATGGATCTCCACAGTTCTTTGTCTCCAGTATGATGTATCAAGATCGTTGCTGGTTCCCATCGCCAGGATGTAAAACTGTTTAATATTTTCTCACGTTGTCGCCTTCTGTCTCTGTTACCTTCAATCTTGCCTGTTGTGACTATGTTCTCCAAACCTCCTTGTATGATGATGTGGCTAAAAAAAGATTATTTTTTATATTATTGATTAAAGTCCGTTTCGCATTTGGCTCTTTCAACACCTCCACATTAGTTTTTCTGACAGCCCATTCTCGGCATTCTTCTATAGAGCCACATCTCTATTGCCTCTAATTTCCCACTTTCCAGTTTGTTTAGTGTCCAAGATTTGCCTCCATATGTTAGTATCGGAGTTATATAGCACTGCAGAAATCTCTTCCTTACCTCTAATGACAAAGTCATATTTTTAATTTACTTTTTAAAAAAAAGAAAAAAAAGGACTCGCGCAATTTCACGTCCAGTTCCTTCGTCTTGATGTCACTTGATGGTCGTTTTGGAAATCGGGAGGATTTACTCTTACTCTCTTATTCATTTTTAAAGCTAAATTCTTAGGATTTTATGAAAAGATATCAGATTAAGGCAAATTTGTTCAAAATAGCCCCAGCACCAAAGTCAACGACAAAATCCCCATATCTAGTGAAAATACCCCAAATGTTGCAACGCTGATCTATGTAAGGACGTGTTGCTAGATTTACATGTCTTATTGTGAAAAGTCGCTAAACTCTCCACTGAATGGTTAGATACAGATTAGGCGCCTTTCAGTCTACTAATGTAACCTGTATGTTACTTGAAACCGGATCAATATTACAAGATTTTAGTGTTATTTAAAGTAAAATAATTTAATAATAAAGCCAAACATATTTGAATTATATTTTTTATACTTTAATCACATTCAATATCTATCTCTTAGATCATATGCCCATGTTCCTTCAGACGACCTGAACATATGACAACTGCCTTCTCAAAAAACGCAAGGTTGGAAAATTTTAGATAAAAAGACACAATAATTTAGAAAGAATAATCATCAACGGAAAAGTACAAGAACAAGAGGCAGACCATCAATGCGATAGACAAAGGAGAGTGAAAACCTTTCAGCATCGAATGTGGTGCATATGGCAGAAACAGTGCTCTACAGTTTGAGCGATTGATGCGTGCTGTTTTATATAGTTCTTGTATGTTGTTGAGATCGTAGCCATATCCTCTTTGACTAATTTGGATAGTCCATATAATATGTGTGTTAACACATAGCTGTCCGGATGGTTATGTGACGGTCAAGGTACCCACCACAGGCAATTGTGCATCCGGACCGTTGAGAAATCACTGGAAAACTACCGAACGTATGTATATTGCCTAGAAAATTACTACCGCCAAAAAATGCTGGGTTGATAGCCACGTCCTGAATATGATATGCTACCAAAAAAAAAAACCAAAAAAAAAAACCATATAGCTGAGAACACTGGAAATAAATATATAGTCACCGTGAATGAGCGATAAAAACTGTGATACTGTATTATTTTTATTTCTTGTTGACATTAGTCTTACTATTTGTTAGTTATATTAATTATCAGTAATATATTATCATAGTTATTATTGATTCTACGTTTTTTTACTACGCCACTCTCCACCTTTTCGGATATCCACTGACAGTTTGGTTATTGCACTGGGAAGGAAATTGAATACATTTGAAAATAAGCGTCTTAGTCTCTAAAATATTGGTTGGGGAAAATCAGCCAAACTAACAAATAAGACAAAAATACCAAACGCAATGTTTCTACAAAATATATTATTATGTTTAAAGTTGGACTTACCTATACGGACATGTACTTATATTGAATGAAAAAGAATGCCACTCAATACACACATTGAAGTGCACAGCAGATGTCAAAAGAAAGAGAGAGAAGTTTCAAAAGAAACAATAGTCAAAGGCACATTTTTAATTCCTTAATGTTGTGCGATAATTTTTACACAGGACTATTACGTAGAAGGATTCGCTTATAATATAAATGATCGGTTAAGAAAATCACAATTTTGTGGAGCCGCGTTGTGCAGTAGTTAGTGCCTGGCTTTGCATATGAGTGATGCTCATTCCCCAGTTAAGGCAGAAATGTTTTTCAGACAGCAAGAAACTGCTCCCGGGTCGTAAAGTAAAGATCACGAGGGAGACGAGATGGCTACCACCCTTATATAGCAGTCACTGAAATGTGAGATCTCTTACACCCCTACGGCAGTTAAATGCTATGGATTAACTCAACTTTACTGAACCCACACCCCCCCCCCCTTGCAATCGGAACATGGCTTTTAGTACTTGGAACTTGAAAACAAAAAGGACTGAAAAGCTAACACCCCCTCCCCCGATTTTTTTTTTTTTTACCAAATGGTCACCAAAAAGTAGATATGATACGAACTTTATTTTTTGTAACCCTTTGAGGAGAACATATTTACCGTCCTGGGCAGTAAGTTGCTCGTCTATCAACAAGCGTTCCAGACCTGATTGCTTATTGTCATTTTCTAGAATTATAGCAAATACAAGATGCTATTCGTGTACTATCAATCATTTCCGATACCGATGTTCTCCCATGTCACAATGCTAGATTGTCAAACATCTTCTCTCTTGATCTTCCCCTACCCCTCTTGCTCTTCAACTTGCATGTAGTTACAATGTTTTCCATCTTCTCATGATGCGTCCAAAAATGGAAAATGCAAGTCGCATCGCTCAAAACAGAGAAGGGTCCAGGGAGTTCATTGGGAAGACAACGTTCTGGAGAGAATACGTCACGACACATTCATTCATTTTCCTTTTGTGCTGAAGTTAGCGCATAGGGCAGAGGTCAGATATCTCCAATTCTGTCTGTTCAAAGCTATTCTGTGCAGTTCTTGAATAGTATGAATATTGGTTGTTTCATTTTCTCTAAGTATTGTTCTTCAGAGTGTTTTTTTGGGGCAACCCCTTGCTCTTTTGCCTGTAAGTATCCATTCAAGAGATTGGTGGTGTATTATGTTGGTGTCTGCGCGTAGGACATGACCGATGTAGGAACAACGGCGTTTTCTTATAACATCTGTGATGAAATTTTGACGTGTCTCTTCTCTGATTTTATCGTTCGATTTGAATTCACTCCAATGGTTGTTAGTTATCCTACGAAGACATTTGTTATCGAAACTCAGTAATTTATTTTCTGAAGATAAAGAGTTTTTACAGCTCTCACATCCATATGATAGTACCGGAATAACGCAGTAATTAAATAAGCGCATTTTCGTGCGTGTGCTGATTGACTTTGACTTCCAGATATTAGACAGTCTGTTAAATGCACTTTATGCTAGGGCAATGCGAGTTGTAATTTCTGGCATGACATCACCGTCGAGTGTTAATTTTCTTCCTAGAAGGAAAATTTGTGTACTTTTTCAAGTTGTTGTCCATTTAAAGTAATTTCCTTAGGTGAATTGGTGAAGTCCATAATTTTTGTTTTTGATGAATTGATTTGGAGACATATTTGTCCTGCGATGAGTTTTCACGACACATACCAGTAGTAATATCAGAATTATAAGGCATAACGACACCGCCGCGAGGTTGGCAACACTTGCTAAAAACGAACCTGTGAAAAGGAGGTACATTTAGTAGAACTCAGCAGCAGCTATACTAAACTTTACACGCAGACACATCGTCTTCAAGTCAAATTCTGCAAAATAAACAACTTTTTCACACTCCCATAAAGTAAGAAATCGCTAGTTTCAATAATACTGTCCATACATTACGTAATCTACTTAATCAGGATAAATTTTTGATTTTCTCGATGAAGATAAAATATTGATGGTGAAAGAAAACAATAAGTTTTCAAAAATCGAAAGGATGCTACTCATGCTTGTTTGAACTTCTTGTTCTTCATTCATATCTCAAACGAATTCTCAGAAACTGTTTTTCAGAAGAGTATATCAAATTTTAATTCGTTTATTTTCAGTATTTATTGTATATAGGCATATATATAATCAGAGTTGTACTTTGGTGTCGTTTGTTATTAGTTATTTTTATTTATTATTATTGTACTGTACTTTCGATTTCTCCATTCATTTTGCAGAATTGCCCTAGTCTGCTTGTGTTTGTCAAGTTTGTGCTAAGATAATGTCGGGAAAAGTCAAGTCACGTTTGTCAGCAAATGCAGCAGATAGTGCTACTCAATCATTAAATGAAAGGATCTTGAAAGAGTGTCATAGTCTTTACATTGATCCTGAAAATGGTAAGTGAAAAAAGAAACTCTACAAGAGTATAACTTAAGTATAGGAGTATAGCAATAGCAACTTTTAGCCAACTTAGGCTAAACAACATTTGAAAAATCATGGTTTAAAAAAAGGAATCTAGTATTTACTATCTCATCCCACTAGGCTGAAGGGATGCAGAGTATGTCTTGGATAGGTGAGGTATTACTTTAAATTATCAACGCATGCAGTTGTGCATCCATATTATTCAAACAGCAATGTATAATAATGTATTCATATAAATGGCCCTGTTTGTATAATCAGTTTATTTGGGCCAATGGTCTGACACATTTGACATTGGAATTAAGGTCCAATCTCGTATCATGTGCCTACATTGCTCACAAGTTTTGATGTCATCTCCAATTGCAATTTTTTAGTATTCTGTGATGTCACTCTGCCGGTTCATTGGGTCAGGAAACAAGAGAGCCGATTTATTGGCAGGAAATGCAGCTATATATGGCACAATGCTGACAAGAGATAAAGCAGATTTGATCAGGACAGTAATAAATTCATTTCAAGATGAAGATGCTGTCAATGAGGTTGAGAACATACACATACAGAGAATGTTAGAAATGGGAGTATCTAGAGGTGAGGGAAAAGTAATTTTTTTGGAAGGCTCCAAAGATACGGAATCAACACTTGACCAGGAGTCTGTCTACATCAATCAATCAATCAATAAACCCGTAACCCTTCAGGGTCGTAGGGGTACCACATTGGATGCTTCAGCACACAGAGTCCTCCAGTGAATTCTAACTTCAGCGATGTGGATGAGTGTGGAAATATCTTGTCCTGTCCATTCCTTGATATTGTCTATCCATGCCTTTATTTTCCCTCCTCTGCTTCTTCCGCCTTCGACAGTTCTCTGCAGTATTGTTTTTGACAAGGAATCATGACTGAGTCTACATACACTGGGATGGCTGCTGGAATGGAGAATGGAGCACTTATGGGAATGCCCCCATGTGCTGTGAAGCTAGTTCCTAATCAAGAATCAGCAATCAAGATAAAACCCAGAAAATTCCAAATAAATGTGTTATAACTGCAGGTTATCATCAGCACACAACGGACAAGTCTATATGGTCCAATCCTGTCTCAATAAATACATGAGTATGTAGCGACTAACATCTGCAGTTTGGATGTTTATTTATCAGTCTCTTCTTATAGCTAATATGTTTTTCTTTTTGGGCTGCTCTGATCTTTCCACCAATGACTCGCAGCCTTAAGCTGACCATGATTCACACTTTCCACCAATGACTCGCAGCCGTAAGCTGACCATGATTCACACTTTCCACCAATGACTCGCAGCCTTAAGCTGACCATGATTCACACTTTCCACCAATGACTCGCAGCCTTAAGCTGACCATGATTCACACTTTCCACCAATGACTCGCAGCCTTAAGCTGACCATGATTCACACTTTCCACCAATGACTCGCAGCCTTAAGCTGACCATGATTCACACTTTCCACCAATGACTTGCAGCCTTAAGCTGACCATGATTCACACTTTTGAAAATATTCTGAGTGGACGAGGTCCCTCTGCACATTAATCATATCACGTTGATCAATTGATGTACCTATTGACACTGTGACTATGCTCACCAGTGTATCAGCTCACTCATTACCTTCAACACCCTCATGTCCTGGTGTGTTCACCAGCTCACTCATTACCTGCATCAACATCTGCATGTCCTGGCATGAATATAAAGGTAATCTTTGTGGTCATAGATTGTGTCAATAACTCCAGCCATTGATGGTGGACGACTCCCGCTTCAAGTTTGCTGAGCATGTTCATTGAGCCACTAGTTATGCAAGCATGAGAATAGTCCTGTAACATCAGCCATGACAGTACCTCTGTCACAGCTTCTATCTCCATGGTAAGGCTGCTTATGGTTATAGTAAAGGAAGAGCTAGATTCTTTGATAGTTTTCCTACCAGACCATGCAGAAAAAGCCCAAGCACAGTGTTAGTGATAAATGACTGACTCATCAGTGTGGATTATTACGTCAGTGTAGATTATTATATCATTTTCGACACGAGTGAATGGGTACCTTGACTTCTGCATCAATCACCACTTGCAACTTCTGTCAAAAGTGATAACTGCAGAGATGTTACAACTGCTTGAAGCGACATCCCCAAATCTAACGTTTTGACATCATCATTGATATGTCACTGCCTGAAGTGACATCACCAAATATGACTGTTTGTCATCACTTTTGACATGTCACTGCCTGAAATGAAAAAAGCATTCAGTAGTATCAGTGTCCTGCTATAAGAAAGATGATCCAGTGGGAGTTTGTGATCAAACTTCCCTCCCCCCAAATATAACTATTCTATACAATATTATTTAATTCATTTTATTTTGGTCTCATTTAGTAAATGTTGTTGATACTTGGTAATTTTTTAATGCACATTTCCTGTTTAGGGTTATGCAAAATTGCTGAAAGCTTGGGCCTTAGCTTACTGGCACCCAGAAAGAAGATAACCGTACTCTTAATCGGTAACCACTCTGCAGGCAAGAGCTCCTTTATAAACTGGTACGTACAAATTCTCGTCTTAAGCATAACCTTCTATTAGAGACTGGATAACACTGATGATTACGTAACTGTTACAGTGAGATCCTGTTATAACAACGTGGTCTTTTCCGACAAAATATGTATGTAATAACAGAAATTTGCTATATACAGTCTGAACAATATAGAATGAATATTATTGTGCATTTTGAAAAGTGTTGTTATATTGGGAAATTTGTTATAACAGAATGCGTTATAGAGGGATTCTTCTACTGTAATGGGGTCATCTGTTGATGAATATCTGCAGTTTTGATGTAATTTTCTGTGCTTGGAGAGTATGAAGCCTTACTTGTCATGTGTATTACACAACCTATCCTTGCTTCTCTGGGACATGGCTGAGATATTTCATATCGGGCAAAGACTGCTATTAATAGTAGTATTAAATCATTGAAATCTTTTTGTTATGAGTTATTTCAGCTGTTTTATTAGCGGATATATAGTACAATTGTCTCCCCCTGATTAAATATACAGGAATAATTGCTGCTGAGTCGTTTATCTCCCTTGTATGTAGAAAGATACATGTAATGTAAGGTATGGTGTATGCATAGAAACATTGTGGTATATTCATCCATCTATAATCCATTAGGGTCATAGGGGTCAAAGGGTGTAGAAAATTGCCTTAAATGTACTTGGACTACACCCCCCCCCCCCCCCCCCAATATGTACTCTGTCCCTCTCAATGAAGCGGCATGAGAGTATCACTCATACACCAAAACCTCCTTAGTCATCTCTTGTGACTTCCATGGCAAGTAATGGTGTTACAATTTTTTCTCCTCTTTTAGGCCCTTACAGCACACAGGAGATGTAGAATATAGAAATAGTTGTAGGAAACTCAGAAAGATTGTCACAGAATTCTAAATAATGTGCTGGGACAAGGGGCATGAGGACATGGCTCGCTTGATCAGCAACCAACCAACTAAATAATGTGCTGGGACAAGTGGCATGAGGACATGGCTCGCTTGATCAGCAACCAACCAACTAAATAATGTCCTGGGGCAAGATTACTTTCAAACACAAATTTCTTCCATTAATTTCTAATACATCATTAGTTATTCAGACTGCAGACTGTTGGGTCACCTTTACTGATTGAGGATCTCATACACACATGAATGTCCATGTGGATCTGGATCCCAAACTCCGGAACACATACTTCAGGACTGCCCAACATACAAAGAGCAGAGACAGCAGACCTGGCCAGAGGATACAGATGAGGCAAAAGTTATGGGGCAGCTGCTCGGACCTGGAGAAGACAGTAGACTTAGCCCGGACGACAGACCTGACAATATAACAGGACCACAGATGCTGAACGCAGACGTTATTCAGGCACTTGGAATGTAGGATGAAGAACAGAGAAGCACTTGGCCATCCCTCTCTTCATGAAAAAACTTTCAGGCACTGCTCGGAGCCTTGAGCAGACTGATAACTTTCTCAGAGTTATCTCCGACAGTGAAGAGTTATCTCCAACAATGAAAGCATTAATGTGAATGAAGAAAACAAAGTAACAATTTTATGTCAAAATTTTTTCTTGTGACATATTTTATGCAATATTGATAACTGTACAGATTTCTTATTTGTCGTTCTTCATTGACTCTGATTGTTACAAATAACATTTTCTCCTGTGCCAATAATTTAGCAACAAATTATTTTCTCTGCGTGCGATATTTGAACGCTTTTTTTGCGACTTACTGAAATTGTTTTCAGAGCACTTTTATAAATTTATCCGCGCTCTGAAAATGTTAACGCTCGTTATTTTGTTTAAAATTTGTCTGCCGTTTTGTTTTCTAAAGATAACCTGTGATTGAATTATGACTTAGGTAAGTGATATGTCTGTTACATAAATGTTCTAAATAGACCATAAATTTCCTTAGCATAGAAATGTTTTCACGGACGTCCACAACTAGTAATTCAACGTCAATAGTGTTTAGTTTATCTGATTTTGAGAAAATGTCAAATTTCTTGTTATTATTAAACAAATCAGCTGCATATTGAATATTTGCAATAAATATTTTCTAGATTTGGTTTAATCAATATTTTTTTAGAAAAAAACCACACAAAATACTGCATGTATTTGGTTAGGAAGTTGCTAGAGGCTGTGTATGGCTTGTGTGATGAAGTTGCGGAGAGGCTGTGTATGGCTTGTGTGATAAAGTTGCAGAGAGGCTGTGTAAACAGGATAGTTAAATAGTAAATGTTCTATACAGGAACAATACCAACTATGATAAAGTATTTTTGTCACTGAAGACTAATATAAATAATAAATAACGAAAATAATGTCCATGAGAAATAACAACAAATAACGGAACAGGGAATTTGTCCATATTTTAGTCCAAAAGGGACCTTTATCAAGAAACATAGAACTGGAAATAAACAGAATACTGTCAATTGAATGAGGTGGTCTTACAACTGCATGTAATTGTATGTGAAGACACAAGACACAGTCATGTTTGAATTTTATACAACATCGATAGACAAAAGATCAAAGTTAATTAAGTGTAATGCTACCAGATAATGAGTCATGAGTGTCAAATCTGATTAAGTGAATGCTTCACATCAATGATGACAACTGTACACACAGACATATACAAACATACAAAATAGTACATATGTAAGACCACACAAAGACGTATACGGAGATAGGAACGGCTCTAACCTAGACAAGATTTAATTCAATTATTATTATTATTATTATTATTATTATTATTATTATTATTATTATTATTATTATTAATGTGGTAATATAGGTTTGTGTTTGATCTTCAGTTTATGTGTGTGATTGCGGACTGACTTCATGCTTCTTGATGATTACTTACTGGCTGATGTGTTATACATGGACCTCACTATATCTGTCAAGAAGTAACTCGAGATATATTGTTCTGCTAGAGGATTGCCTTTCTGCTGACTTGATTTCTCATGTTATATTGAGCCTCACTGGAATTAGGTATGTTTCATTCATAATCTCTTTTTGTTTGCCAGAAAAACTTTTGTTGCTGTGTGTTTTTACGTTAGATGTGCAGATAAGATGTTGTTATCTATGATTGTTTATTTAGTAACGTTCGTTCTCAAACTCCCTCTCGATCTCATGTAATAGGACAATGGTCCTACTAGATTTACAGTAGAATGCAGTCCAGAGATTGACGATAATTTGTATTGTTGTTTTATTTGTGGAAATGGCCAGACATGTCTGATGTCGGTGGCGTTAATTGTCGTATTAATGATCGCTTTGCCGTGGCAGTTACTATGACATGTACAAGGTGAATTTAAAATGTTACACTACAGATAAATATCCAGTTCTTATTGTGATTGAACCTGTGTTGTCACATTTGTGAGGTTGACATTCAAGCCACAAGTTCCTCTTGTAGTTAACAGAAATATGAGGTCACGGTTCATTCCTAGGAGATGAGTCTACAATTTTTCCAGGATGTGAAACAAAATATTTAAAAAAGGGGGACAACACTCTTAGTTTTATTGTTTTTTATTATTATTTGCCTTGCCTATATTTATCAGTAGGTTACTAAAGTCAGTATGTAGATCATTTATTCCACATCATGGATATCAGAGTGAACAGAAAGGTCAAACTCATGGAACATTAGGATCATGGAACATTAGGATCATGGAACATTAGGAGTTTAGATTTACTTCAAACTCATGGAACATTAGGAGTTTAGATTTACTTCAAACTCATGGAACATTAGGATCATGGAACATTAGGAGTTTAGATTTACTTCAAACTCATGGAACATTAGGAGTTTAGATTTACCACAAACTCATGGAACATTAGGAGTTTAGATTTACCACAAACTCTGCATGAAGATTACTTAGCATACAAGACATCAAGAAAGTCATCAAATCTGCAAAAATTAAGTGATGGCAAGAATATGGAGAAATGCTCAACAAGAATAGACAAAATACACCAAAGATGTTTTCAAAGAAAGTACAAAACCTGAGAAGTAAAAAAGACACGAACCAACAGAAATAATCAACGATGAACACGGTAACACACTACTTGGGCCTCAAGAAATCATGGAACGATGGAAAAATTACTTCAATGAACTGTTAAACTTAAAGGAAGGAGAAGTGATTGCAACAATAAATACAATAGAAGAAGACCTAGAACCAGACATCCTGAAATTTAAAATTGAAGATGCACTTAATTAACATGCACCAAATAACAAAGCACCAGGAATAGACAGCATACTTGTAGAACTAATAAAAATTCTAACAGCGACAAATATAAAGTAGCTACACAGACAGGTATAAAGTAGCTACACAGACTGTTCAGTGTGATATGGAAGACACTACAGGAGTGGAATAACATTCCCATCTGGAAGAAAAAAGGCATATTTTAATGTGGCTGTAGGGTGCAATGCCATGTGCTGATCAGTCTTTTACCCCAGAGGGGACTTTCTTGCAATCTCAAGGCATGCTGCAGGTGAAAGGGTTGATTTCCTTCCAGCAGTTCAGACATGGGTCTACATCACACTGAGATCATGATGCAGCATAGTAGGCCCCACAACAAAACTACTAAGGTACCTTATGACATGGTATGCTGCAATAGTAGGCCTAACAACAAAACTACTAAGGTACCTTATGACATGGTATGCTGCAATAGTAGGCCCCACAACAAAACTACTAAGGTACCTTATGACATGGTATGCTGCAATAGTAGGCCCCACAACAAAACTACTAAGGTACCTTATGACATGGTATGCTGCAATAGTAGGCCCCACAACAAAACTACTAAGGTACCTTATGACATGGTATGCTACAATGTCGCTGTTTGTTTACTCTCAATTTGAAAAAAAGACAACACACGTGTGCAATGTTTTCTGTGTTCATTCTCGAACTCCTGCAGGTTAACAGAATGTCACCCATAGAACGGAATGTGTTGTGTAATTGTTTACGGCTTAGCTGCGATATCTGCACCTTTTCAGTCAGACAAATCCAACTTCAGCATGCACTTTGACCCTATATGGGATGGGACAGCCAAATCCATCCTCCAAATCCCCTTAGTCGGGTCTTATGACATGCATGGAAGGTAGCAGCTTTGCTATTCTTTGCTGCCCTTTCTGACCCCAAGAACCCATTACCAGAGGCATACACGATGTTTAGTGGGAGTGGTGATATAGCTAGAATATTCTAGACCAGTGGTTCTCAACCTGGGCCATATGGCTCACTCCCCAGTGGTCACCAAGACTGGAAGGGGCCACAAAAAACAATTTTGAAATTGGGTCCACAGACCCACCAAGAGGACCATATGAAGGCGACCACGTGAATGATAAACAACAAGAGTGACGTCGATAAAGCTTCAAAAATTGACTTGTAACGAAAGTCAATACATTTTTTTACCAAATGATACCAGGTTTACCATGGAAGAAATTTGTCCTAAAGGATTGAGAACCACTTTATTGGAGACTGCATATCAGGCATAATCATTTGTCCATATAAACTCATAATCTGTGCTAAGGGCATGTTTGTAAAGATCTATGAATCTTACGATTATCATTCCTACATTGAGAATACTGACATAAACTACTATTCTTTTCTTCACAGAAGACATGCATCAATAACAAAATGGAGGAAAACCACATCCAGAAATGAGTGTGTGAGAATGTTTTCATCAATTAAAAGAAGACCAGACTATATTAATTGAATCGGTGAGTGGTAAATATTGATTTTTTTAAAGTAAAAAAATTGTGCGACGTTTGACTGGTCCATATTCATCAATCAATAAACCCGTAACCCTTCAGGGTAGTAGGGGTACCACATTGGATGCTTCAGCACACAGAGTCCTTCAGCGAATTCTATCCTCAGCGATGCAAATGAATGTGGAAATATCTTGCCCTGTTCATTCCTTGATGATGTCTGTCCATACCTTTATTTTCCTCCTCTGCTTCTTCCACCCTCAACAGTTCCCTGCAGTATTCATAGTTGGTTGGGAATATACATGTTGAAAGTCTTGACTAAAATCACATATTTTTTAGAGATGTGGTGTGGTTGAAGACGGTAAACATGTTAACTCAAGTTGCTAGATGAGTAGGTGCATGCCATCTGAGCAGACTTGGGTCAAATCCGATATACTGCATTGTGATTTTTCTTTAATTTTAAAAAGTAACATCTAATGTTCGCAAGATGATTCGTGACTCGTTCATGCAGAAAAAGCTGAATATAATGATGGTTTAAAGCATCTGTCCGGCTCTGTGGCAGAGTTGTACACTGCCCGTCTGTGATGGCTAAGGTACCGAGTTTGATCCCTGCCACAGATCATTGTGCATCCGGACCGTTCAGAAAGCACTGACAAACTACTGGTACTGAACGTATTTACATTGCCTAGAAAATCATTACAGTAAAAAAATGCTGGGTTGATAGCCATGTCCTGAATAGGATATGCTACCAATTTACTTATTTTTTTAAAACCGTTAGAAATGGGTGTGATGGGGGCACATCTGACTGAATTCATTATCTGCAAAGGCATCGGCAGAACACCTAGATCTACTTTACTGTCTGGTTTCTAACTTGAATAAATGGTCATGGGTCCAAGTTACAAGTTTGCAGTGTATATATCATCCTGACGTCGGCTCAGCATGTGACACATGAGAATGTTGAACGTCTCAGGATGTTGGTAACTCCTTCAATCCACCTTTTTCTTGGTCTTCCTTTGTATCTTGCAGTTTCCATTTACATATTGTATGCTCTTGCCGCTGGCCAATAAGGATTCTTTCTGATTAAGTGGCTGAACCATTTCAGTCTCTGTTTTTCAATATAATTGATCACAGAAGTTGTTCTAACAGTTCGTGTGATATTTTCATACCTCACATGATCTTTTCATGTTCTGTTTGCTGCTTTTCTTTAACATTTCATTTCAAACGTAATATCATCATCATCAAGTTCCATCTCTACAACGAAGGTTGACTGCAACAGACCTCCAATATCCCGTCTATTGTTTTGGTGGTGCACTCTGGTAGACTAACTTATCCATCGTGTGATGTTACTCTCCCACTTGTATCTCTGCCTACTTCTTGCTCGCCTCCCTTTGACTTTACCCTCAAGTAAGGTCTTCAATAGGGTGTCATTTCTTTTAATGTGTCAAAAATATTTTATTTGCCTGATCTTTATTTCTCTTAGTAGTTCTTTCTTCATATTAAGTGTCTTTAGCACCTCTTTATTTGTTTTCTTCTCTTTCCATGATGTTCTCCCTATTCTTATATATACCAACATCTCACAGGCATCAATTATGTCTTCTAATTGTTTATTTAGTGTCCATGTTTCTGAGCCATACATTAATATAGAATAGATGTAGCATTTTACTATTCTGATTTTTAACTTGTTTGTAATTTGTTTAGATGTTAATAATTTCCTCATGTCATTGAAGGTACTTTTAGCCATTCCTATTCTCCTTTTAACTTCTGATTCACATCTGCCATCATTTGTGACTATGTGTCCAAGATATTGATAATGCTTTACTTGTTGTAGTTTCTCTCCATGTATGTTATGTTTAGCTCTTGTTCTTTTGTGACTTTGCTGATTATCATGGTATTTGTTTTTTGGATATTTATATCCGGTCCATATTCTTTATTTGATTTAGTGTTCTTGACACTGTTTCTAAATCTGTTGTTGATCATAATGTAATATATTTGGTTCCTCTTTCTGTTTCCAGGAATTATTCATGTATATAATCTTCTATTTTCATGTTCAAAGAATGTATTACATATGATCATGTATTTCTCCTCACAGAACTGTATAAGTCTTTCTCCTCTGTCATTTCTTGTCCCTAGTCCGAATTGCCCTACAATGTTCTTATGTCTTCCTTTCCGTATTTTTGTATTCATGTCTCCCATGACTATTAGAATGTCTGTTGATTTTACTGGTTTGAGTAGTTGTTGTAGATCTTCGTAGTAATGTTCTATTTCTTCTTCAGTGTAGTCTGTAGTTGGTGCATATGTTTATACAATGGCTAGATCAGAAGGTTTTGTTTTGATCTTTAGCAACTTCATTCTGTCATTTTATGTCCAGTACCCGCTGATGTATTTTTCTATTTCTTTCGTGATCAACATTCCTACCCCCCCTCCCTTTCCGATCATGAAAATCTCTTCCTGATTGTATAACATTAAAATTTTCCTTTCTTGTGTACCCAACATCTTTCCATCTTGCCTCTGCTATTCCTAGAATATCTACATCTAATGTTTCTGCCTTTAATATTAAATTTTCTAGCTTCCCTGACTGATGTATTGTTCTAACATTCCATGTTCCTATTCTAATATGTTGCGTCCTAATCTTCAGATGTTGTTGTTCCGTTACTTGGCTTTGGACGTATCTTCAGATGTTGTTGTTCCGTTACTTGGCTTTGGACGTATCACACGTAATTAGTCTTCTCTTAATACACTACTGGAAGATATGACACAAGTTCGAGCACTGACATAATTAATAACATTCTATGCAACAACATGTAACGTAATAATAATAACATTCTATGTAACATAATAATATAAATTCTGTTGAAAGAAAGATAGCTTCAAAAAGTTGCTGAAATAGTTTACTAGTGTTTGAATGAGAGGTGATGTTTAGGGTTAGGATGTTAAGGAGATTATATTTTTAGAAGTTGGTATTGAGCTTGTGAAGAAATCACAAGTATTTGTGTAGCACAAACATTTCCAAGAATCTACTGCATCTCCCTAGACACATCGACCCTTTCTGGTGAAACAATACCCGGCAAATCACAATGCGATTACCATATTCTCCAGTCTCTCAACCTTGCAGCGCATGATTTTTTTCATGTTCCCTTGGCTGAAATCAGCACTAAAAGGACAGTGATTCAAGGACTCAAAATGATTTTATCCCCAATGTGAGAAGCCAGCAGTGTCAGCAAATAGAAAACAATGTGAGTTGTGTCAAAGAATTGGTCCATGAATGTTTCCATCAGCTGCAGGCATGTTGACAAAAGTGTGTAGTTGCCGAAGGGAACTACTTTTAAAGAAATCTAGTGTAGATAACTCTGTTTTTACTTATTTCTATATAATCCACTAATAATTCAGAGAAAACTTTGAAGCTCCCTCTTATGAATATCACGTCATGGTAAGTTTAATAGCTTCACCTATATTTTGTATAGATATCGGTTCAGAATACTTGCACACTTTAGAAAACTGGTTATACTAAAGTATTGAACTCCTGATGGATTCTTGATTATGAACCAAACATCACTGGGTTGGAGGCATTTCCATAAATGTTCCACTTGATTAGGAACCAAACATCACTGGGTTGGAGGCATTTCCATAAATGTTCCACTTGATTAGGAACCAAACATCACTGGGTTGGAGGCATTTCCATAAATGCTTTACTTAATTAGGAACCAAACAACACTGAAATGCAAGCATTCCATAAATACTCAACTCCCCGGTCTGTGAAAGTCACCTACTATTTGATAATCTAGTGGAGATCCGGTTAGGAAGAGAAGGGAAAATGGAGGAAAAGATGGATAACCAGCAGTAAAAACAGTGTAAGTAAACATGGACTTGGCACAACCAATGTGGCACATCTGGGTTTCGAACAATAGCTAAAGCTGCCACCCGACTTACTGCATGGGGGGTATCCACAGAACCAACAACCATCTGGGATGATGATGATGTAATAATCCCTTTAGCTGTGAGCAGGTAGCTCTTTACAGCCCATAGCATTTCTGACAAAGCACAAGTCCTCCTCGGTTGAATATCCGAGGCGATACTTTGACTCGTATAAGATTTGTTGACTCAAATGCATGGTTGTGTAAGGAGGGTTTCTGGTTGTCTAAGGAGGGTTTATGGATGCATTTTTAGTCCCTGAATGGAGGCAGTCCAGTGCAGCAGTGTCCCAGGATCACCACGTCCTGCCAGGCGCCAACATCTGGGCCAACTACCATTATCTTATCATTCTTCTATCAGATCAGTTGAACCATCAACAGTGATGGCACATCTAGCATCTGAGTAAAGACAACAGTAACCACAGTATCAGATCTAATCAGTGCATATATCATAATTATGATGCAGAAATTCAGGCAATTAGGATAGCAACTGAAAAAACTGTTGAACTCCAATCCTGGACCACAGTCTGTGGTATTCCTGACAGATGCAAGATCAGTGCTTCAAGCTCTTCAAGTTTTTTGCAAAAACTACTTAATGAACTGTCTTACCAGTATAGGGTAACCATGCAGTGGATACCGCCTCAATGTGGAATACCAGAAAATGAAAAAGCAGACCAACTGGCTAAGGAAGGTGCTGCCGAAGACCAACCAGATGTACCAATCACCTACCATCAGAAAAAACATGATCAAGTCAATAAGAAAGCCACAAACACCAACACAAGATGACTATCACATTATGAACAGATCAGAACAAGTTGTAATTCTACGCCTCAGAACAGGACACAACCGACTCCGCAGTCACCTGTACACACAGTTCAAGATTGGCAACACGGCTATGTGTACATGTGGACAGGCAGCACAGAGTGCCAAACATACACTTCAAGAGTGTTCTGAGTATGAAACACTGAGGCAGACATATTGGCCAGAGGAAACAACACTGGAATCAAAGCTCTATGGGACACTGTATGAACTACAAAAGACAGTGAGTTTTATTAAGGAGACAGAATTACAGATATAGACATGTTTCAAGTAAACGAAAGAAGAAGTGCATATATCAACAGAAACCACAGTGTCAGATCTAACAGTGCATATACAAAGCAGAGACTATCTTGTAGCTGCTTTGACCTGGTAATGGTGATGATCTCTGCTTTGGAGAGCGGCTTACAAAATCTAGCATGACTGTCAATGTGAAGCAGGAATACAGATTTCTGAACATATACTTCCCGCCGAAGACGGAAATGTCGGGCTATTGGTACAAATAAAACGGCACCAAAACACATTACCATTCTCTGGACTACTTCCTGCTGGAAATCTAATAGGTCATGATTCTGCTATAAGGGAGATCCAGCGGGAGTTTTAGAATGAATGCTGAAGAAGAAGAACACATACTTCAAGACTGCGCAGACATCACATGAACTGCCAGACAAGACATATCACTGGATTCAGCTGAGGCAAAATCTATGGGGCATACACACTGACCTGAAGAAGACTTGGAACGTCATGTACCAACTGATGTGAATATCTAGCAAAACCAATAGAATCAGAAACAAAGAAAAAGTAAAAATGGTATGACCACAAAATAAGCTGCTGAAAATGAATAGATTTGTCAATGCCTTGGTTTCATTTCATTTCATCTAGTCATGGAACAACATCTGAAGCTCCCAGCCCCTATGCTTAATGGCAAGTGTGAATACTATGAACCATCATTCACCTGAGATGAAGACATAGACATTATTCATTGTCTCAGCAGCAGAATTGATAGTGGGCTCCTTTCTCAAACTTGACTGAACTGAGTTGTTTGACCGTCGACCATCCACATTGTGATATTATTGGATATATTAATGGCCCCTAAAACATTAGACAATAGTTAAAAGCAAAAAAAAGAAAAGAAATAGATATAAATATCCACAAAAAAAAAAAAACATGATAATCAGCAAAGACACAAAAGAACAAGAGCGTAACATAAATATACATGGAGAGAAACTACAACAGGTAAAACATTATCAATATCTTGGACACATAGTCACAAATGATGGCAGATGTGAAACAGGAGAATAGGGATGGCTAAAATTGCTTTCAATGACATGAGGAAAATAGTAACATCTAAACAAATTACAAACAAGTTAAAGATGAGAATTATAAAATGCTACATCTACTCTATATTAATGTATGGCTCAGAAACATGGACAGTAAATAACAATTAGAAGATATAATTGATGCCTTTGAGATGTGGGTATATAGGAGAATAGGGAGAACATCATGGAAAGAGAAGAAAACAAATAAAAGGTGCTAAAAATACTTTATAGGAAAAAAGATAATTAAGTAAAATAAAGATAATGCAAATAAAATATTTTGGACACATTAAAAGACATGACACCTTATTGAAGACCTTACTTGAGGGTAAAATCAAAGGAAAACGAGCAAGAGGTAGGCAGAGATACAAGTGGGAGAGTAAACACGCTGAATGTGGTTACAGTCTAGCAGTGTATACCACCAAAACAAGAGACGGGATGTTGGAGGTCTGTTGGAGCCAACCTTCCTTGCGGAGACTGCACTTATGTTGATGATGACTCCAGAGGTGCCAGCCGTCAACAGTGTGACACAAATCAGTTTAACTATCGTAACCAGCTACACATCTAAAGTGTCATCTTGTACCAAGTCGTCTAAAAGCGATTACCCGAACACAACCGTGAAATTTTAATACAGTATGAAAAACAAACAAAAGTTACACAGTTATGTAGATTCCTGAAGAAATACCAAGCATTAACCTTTTATGTGCTGTCGCTGGTTGAGCTAGTTAATTAGTCGTTAGGGCATCATCACTTTGATAAGTCCATAGGCGATCCGATCTCATATTCAGTATGTCCTTCATTATGTGGTAATTGTTCCGGTTCTGTGTTGATTGATAACTCGTCTTTTGATTCCTGTATGTCACTTATTTCTTGCAGCACCACTCTTTACTCCCAGGTCCTACATTTTAGCCATGGACACGGAAGAAGAAATACAACCCATATTATCCAATTGACGTATCTTCTTGATTACATTCAAAATATCAGCACAGTTTATTAAACTTTCAGTGTCGCGCTAGCAAGTCTATCTGCTCTTTCATTTCCCTCAACACCCACATGTTCAAGTACAAAAATGAGGGTAGCTTTCTTCAGCAGACTTCATAATTGACTTCAGCTACTGGCGGCGTAGATAGCTGGACTAAATCTTTAAAAACAAACTCTAATAATCAATGAGAAAACAGGCACATGCAGCACTGTAAGACTAGATGCACATCCTTTCTCTGGTCACCGCCATCATCATACCACTAGTGGTTGTATAGAAAACACCACTCACCGCCATCATCATACCACTAGTGGTTGTATAGAAAACACCACTTTTTTCCCTAATACACTTCCTTCTGCATTGAGCGTGTTGCTCAAGCATTGCACACGTGCTAAATCACAAACCCATGGCTGGGTTAGTAAAAACGGGCTGTATCACACTGCTGGCGATTGGTGCTGGCCATTTTGCATCATGGACGTATCGGGTTATAATCTTCTTCATAGTCCTTTGATTTTTATCGTAATTCCTCGAAACGTTCAATTGATTATTTATAAATATATTTGACCGTTTAAAATGCAAGTATATTTGAGTTCCCTCTGAGAGAGAGAGAGAGGAGAAATGAGTGTTTCAGAATAACGGTCATGAAAATATCGTTGCCTCTTTTTGTCTGGTCAGCAGAAAATCTAAATTATGTATGCGTGTTCGTTTTTTTTCCTTACCCTTGTCTCCTTTCGTCCAAAACTATCTTATGCCAATCCGCCCGCTTTGCATTCAGCGTGCTTGCAGTTCTCCGGAGACCATCTGTCAAATTCACCAACAGGTCATTTTGTGTCGGTTATGGGGGAGGGGGGTGGGATTTGGGCGAAACCTGTAACAAACTGAATGCATCTCAAGTAACATCTCTCCATTGTGTGTCCGTCTATGGAAATGCTAATACATTCAGCGTCGAATCCACACAGGGTTGTATTACTTTTCGATCTTATTCCCATGATGGCCCTAGCGTAGGCAAATTACTTGACTCCCCTGCTGGTTTGAGTTCATCACTGTATCTAGCCAGAATACATGTCCCCCATATATTTATGCTAACAGGACGGGAGATTGGGCGCTCATGCGGTATTTGAGGGCAAGGAAAATGTTAAGGAGATGAAAAGACATTCGGCATATAGAATCAGTGCATTAGCAATATGCGACAATAGACAATGAGCCGGTATTTGCTGCAGTATGGTACGCAAATCGTGTTGGCTTTCATTCTTAAACCTGGATATGCCATTTTTTTTGTTAATCTTCTTCTGAACTGGTTCTCAAACTCCTGGTTAACAGGATGTATACCGCGATTAGAATGCGTTCCTTCATGGTCTACACTTCTACACCATGGATACTATAACTGCACATTTCATCCAGACACATCCGACTTCAGCCTTGATTTTTTTGGATCATTTTGACCTACGGGTGGTATAAACATAGACATCTTGATCCCTAGTTTTGTCATTCAGTTTTTGAACTTGTTTTGTGTGGGATCATCATTATCATCAGGTGCCATGCCGGCTGACGTAGGCGATCATGGCTCTCTACGGTTCTATCTCCAGTATTATGTATCAGTATTGTTGTTGTTTCCCTCCCGTGCCAGGTTGTTAAACTGTCTAATATTTTCCCACTTTATCGCTCTTTGTCTCTGTTGCCTTCAATCTTGCTTGTTGTGACTGACTATATTCTCCAAACGTGCCTGTCTCATAACGTGACCATAAAATGAAGAGTGTCTTGTTCTTATATTATTGATTAAGCTCCGTTTCGCATTTGACTCTTTCAACACCTCCACGTTAGTTTTCCTGGCAGTCCATGGTATTCTCAGCATTCTTCTGTAGAACCACATCTCTTTTGTCTCTAATTTCCCACTTTCCAGTTTGTTTATTGTCCAAGACTCGCATCCATATGTAGGTATAAGGGTTATATAGCACTGCAGAACTCTCTTTCCCACCTCTAATGACAGGGTCATATTACACAGTATATTTTTTTCATTTTTCTAAATGTTGTTTTTGCCTGCCCTATTCTGCTTCTTATTTCTGTTGAACTTCTTTCATCTGCTGTAATCGTTTCACCTACATACTTGAATTATTTGAATACTGTATCATTGACTTGCAAGCTGAGTGTATCTTGCAAGCTGAGTGTGATATGATGGTTATTCCAGTTTTAGTATGATTTTGTACTCATTTCTCCAGTTTTCAAATGATCCTATCTACCATAAATTCGTCATTGCATTCGTAGTCTCTGTTATTAAATGTCGATTCCAGCTCATTTACAATACAGTAGAATCCCGTTATAGCGCATGCCTTTATAACACATTTCCCTATTTAATAACACTTAATATTCCCCAATTAATTGTATACGTTGTTGTTTGTACTGTATATAACGACTTTCTGTTATTACATACACATTTTGTCGGTCCGTACCAGGTTCTTATACTGAGATTTGACGATACTAGTTTATGGTGTGTCATGAATTGTTTTCTTGAAATAGTTATTTTTTTCTTCGGACATTTGGATTCAGTGTGTTATGTCAACTTTTAACTATGTATGTCACTCGTTGTTTGTTATTTTGTGAACTGATGGCATCGTTGCAATATGTTGTAGCTCTTCTGATTGAAGATGCAGTATGAACTTCTTTGTTTGGGTTACGTGGTTGGACTTGTGTGTTTGGGTTATTTTGGTGGAATCTGTTTGTGTGTGTTTTTTTAGTTGAACTTGTATGTTTGGGTTATGCTGGTTGAGAGAATTATGTTTTTTTTTCCTTCTTGTGGTCGCTACTTGTTGTCTATACCTTCACATATGTTTTTAAAAAAATATGATATACCTGTTGCCTGTACATGTGTGCACATGTTGCGTTTCACGGGATACTATGGTTCGAGGTGTGATTATTGACCAAGTATCGCCGATATCAACACCTGTGCTTGCTTGGGCGTGACTATGGACCTGCTCGATATGGGGGATGGCCCGATCAATCTTAGTTTCCAGTCTCTGCTGGCTGGACTCTGCCCTATCTCCACTTCAAGGAGTTGACCTCGGTTAGGGTTAGGGTTATATTGTTTGAACCATCGTTTCCTATACGGATGTTTGATGATTGTTTTAGCTTGATTGTGCTCAGTTTATGTGTGTAGTGTTGTTGAACTTGTATGACACATTGTGAGAGCGTATGCAGTTTTTTTCCATTACATATTGTGTCACAATGTGATTGCAACTCTCAATCACACTAGCCTTGTTTGTATGAGAGCGTCCAATATTGATTGCATTTAAATGCATGCCGTAAGAGGCGACAAAAGAGGTCTTGGGGCGTGCGGGGTTGGCTTTCACATCTCATAGTGGGTCAAAATGATCCAGAAGTCATTCTGAAGTCGGGTGTGTAAGACCGGAAGCCGAATATATCGTAACCAAGCTGTAAACCGTAGCACATTTTATTCCGTTCTCTAGGCTATATCATGATTGTCTGCAGGAGTTTGAGAACGAACACAAAGGAAGAAATGCGGCGAAAAAAAGAGGAGTTGTTGAAATGTAACTTAATACCATTGAAAACCGCCCAAGAATAACCACACTCAACTTGCTCTTTATGTCACAGAATTTTCTTCATCTTGTAACCCCTGCTAGTCCCCTTCAAGTTTTTTCCCTTCCACCCAACTCAATGATTGCAATCAGAAAACGCTGACTGTGTATCTCTGTAACATGTTCCCGTTAGGGATTTGTGAATATGTAAATGTAACCCTTCATCTGATATTGGAAGCTAGGATTTATGTATAAGTTACAGCACGGGCCGGAGTGTGTTCAATAAATGGCAGATGGGGGGGGGGATTCAAGCTCTATGAATCTTTTTAAAGAAAGAACATGAGAGAAGTATTACACTAACTACAGAACAAGAGAGAAGTATTACACTAACTACAGAACATGAGAGAAGTATTACACTAACTACAGAACAAGAGAGCAGTATTACACTAACTACAGAACAAGAGAGAAGTATTACACTAACTACAGAACATGAGAGAAATATTACACTAACTACAGAACATGAGAGAAAGCCTGCACTAACTACAGAACATGAGAGAAGTATTACACTAACTAAACAATAGAGAAAAAAATTACATTAACTAAACAATAGAGAAAGATTACACTAACGTAACAAAAGAGGTCCTGCCAAAGACGGATGTGTTGGGCCATTGGCGCAAGTAAAACTGTGAAACAACGCACTTCTATTATCTGGACTATATCCTGCTGGAAATCTAGTAGGACTATGGTCCTGCTACACGGGAGATCCAGCAGGAGTTTGAGAATGAACGCTGAAGAATAAGAAGACAACAAGAGAGAAATATTACACTAACTACAGAACAAGAGAGAAACCTTACACTAGCAGAAGAACAAGAAGACAACAAGAGAGAAATATTACACTAACTACAGAACAAGAGAGAAACCTTACACTAGCTGAAGAACAAGAAGACAACAAGAGAGAAATATTACACTAACTACAGAACAAGAGAGAAACCTTACACTAGCTGAAGAACAAGAAGACAACAAGAGAGAAATATTACACTAACTACAGAACAAGAGAGAAACCTTACACTAGCTACAGAACAAGAGAGAAATATTACACTAACTACAGAACATAGAGAAGTATTACACTAACTACAGAACAAGAGAGAAATATTACACTAACTACAGAACATGAGAGAAATATTACACTAACTACAGAACAAGAGAGAAATATTACACTAACTACATAACAAGAGAGAAACCTTACACTAGCAGAAGAACAAGAAGACAACAAGAGAGAAATATTACACTAACTACAGAACAAGAGAGAAACCTTACACTAGCTGAAGAACAAGAAGACAACAAGAGAGAAATATTACACTTAACTACAGAACAAGAGAGAAACCTTACACTAGCAGAAGAACAAGAAGACAACAAGAGAGAAATATTACACTAACTACAGAACAAGAGAGAAACCTTACACTAGCTGAAGAACAAGAAGACAACAAGAGAGAAATATTACACTAACTACAGAACAAGAGAGAAACCTTACACTAGCTGAAGAACAAGAAGACAACAAGAGAGAAATATTACACTAACTACAGAACAAGAGAGAAATATTACACTAACTACAGAACAAGAGAGAAATATTACACTAACTACAGAACATAGAGAAGTATTACACTAACTACAGAACAAGAGAGAAATATTACACTAACTACAGAACATGAGAGAAATATTACACTAACTACAGAACAAGAGAGAAATATTACACTAACTACAGAACAAGAGAGAAATATTACACTAACTACAGAACATGAGAGAAGTATTACACTAACTACAGAACAAGAGAGAAATATTACACTAACTACAGAACAAGAGAGAAGTATTACACTAACTACAGAACAAGAGAGAAGTATTACACTAACTACAGAACATGAGAGAAATATTAAACTAACTACAGAACATGAGAGAAATATTACACTAACTACAGAACAAGAGAGAAACCTTACACTAGCTGAAGAAGAAGAAAGAAAGAAAGTTTCAGCATCATCATGTAGCATGTCCTTAACAGGATGTAGCAATCATCACAGTCTATTGAAACGTCTGTCGATCTTGAGCCACCGGTCTACCTGCTTCAGTTACTGTCATGTTCAGGTGGTCTTTGATGTCTTGCTTCCATCGTCTTCTTGGTCTGCGTCTTGTTCGTCTTCCTGTCAACATCCCCTTCATTATGGTTTTCTCTAGGCTGTCATGGCATTTGTTATGGCCAAAATATTGTAGTTTTCTGGAAATAACCATGTTGTTTAACCAGTTTTTATTTGTTGTTAATACATTCATTTCTCTCAAGATGGCTATATTGTGATCTTTTTAGTCCATGGTATTCTGAGAATTTTTCTGTAACATTTTGTTTCAAATGCTGCTATTTTGTTTTCCCTTTTTTTTGGGCGATTGTCCAGGATTCACACCCATATGTTGCCACTGGTAATATGCGAGCTCTTATGAATGTTAGTTTTGTTGTTTTGCAGCAGCTCGGTCCTATGTTTTTCATTTGTATCAGCTTCTTTGACATGATAGCCAACCTCCTTCTGACTTCTTCATAGCAATCCCCATTACTGTCGATAAGAGAACTAAGGTATTCAAAACTGAGCACTCTTTCTAATTCTCTGTTGTTGATACTGATAACTTGCTAGTAGTTTTGTCGCTTGTCATAATCTTGGTCTTGTTTCCATTCAGAAATAAGTTTTGTTTTTCACTATTTTCTTTAATGGAGTTTATGAGGTATTGGAGACCTGCTTGGTGTAATCAATAAACCATATGTAGACGTTGACATTAAGCTGTCTGTATTACTCTACGATGTTCCGCATATTGACAATATGGTCTCTGGTGTCTCTATTCTTTGCTCCCCTTTCGGGCCCCGACAACCACGGGCGTGGGTTCTATTAACCGGAGCATGAAAAGATATTGATGTGGTTCTGTTAGCTGGGAAATGACATGTCAAGAAAATGCAGTATACATGAACAATTTCATATTAAACATAGAAGTATTAGAAACGTTGTGCTGAATATCTTAGAAGTATCAGGCAATTGTAGTTGGAGGCACGTACTGTCTGTGACTGTATCTGGAAGTAGACGATGTCATGATAGTGTGCAATGAGAGATGGCGTTGCCTGCTTGCGTATGCAACATCTCCTTGTGTGCTTGCCTATGCAACATCTTCTAGTGTGCTTGCCTATGCAACATCTCCTTGTGTGCTTGCCTATGCAACATCTTGTTCTAGTGTGCTTGCCTATGCAACATCTTGTTCTAGTGTGCTTGCCTATGCAAAATCTTGTTCTAGTGTGCTTGCCTATGCAACATCTCCTTGTGTGCTTGCCAATGCAACATCTTGTTCTAGTGTGCTTGCCTATGCAACATCTTGTTCTAGTGTGCTTGCCTATGCAACATCTTGTTCTAGTGTGCTTGCCTATGCAACATCTTGTTCTAGTGTGCTTGCCTATGCAACATCTTGTTCTAGTGTGCTTGCCTATGCAACATCTCCTTGTGTGCTTGCCAATGCAACATCTTGTTCTAGTGTGCTTGCCTATGCAACATCTTGTTCTAGTGTGCTTGCCTATGCAACATCTTGTTCTAGTGTGCTTGCCTATGCAACATCTTGTTCTAGTGTGCTTGCCTATGCAACATCTTGTTCTAGTGTGCTTGCCTATGCAACATCTCCTTGTGTGCTTGCCTATGCAACATCTTCTCCTAGTGTGCTTGCCTATGCAACATCTTGTTCTAGTGTGCTTGCCTATGCAACATCTTGTTCTAGTGTGCTTGCCTATGCAACATCTTGTTCTAGTGTGCTTGCCTATGCAACAACATCTAGTGTGCTTGCCAATGCAACATCTTGTTCTAGTGTGCTTGCCTATGCAACATCTTGTTCTAGTGTGCTTGCCAATGCAACATCTTGTTCTAGTACTTTCCTATGCAACATCTTATCCTAGTGTGCTTGCCTATGCAACATCTTCTAGTGTGCTTGCCTATGCAACATCTAGTGTGCTTGCCTATGCAACATCTTGTTCTAGTGTGCTTGCCAATGCAACATCTTGTTCTAGTACTTTCCTATGCAACATCTTATCCTAGTGTGCTTGCCTATGCAACATCTTCTAGTGTGCTTGCCTATGCAACATCTAGTGTGCTTGCCTATGCAACATCTAGTGTGCTTGCCTATGCAACATCTACTGTGCTTGCCTATGCAACATCTAGTGTGCTTGCCTATGCAACATCTAGTGTGCTTGCCTATGCAACATCTACTGTGCTTGCCTATGCAACATCTACTGTGCTTGCCTATGCAACATCTAGTGTGCTTGCCTATGCAACATCTACTGTGCTTGCCTATGCAACATCATCTAGTGTGCTTGCCTATGCAACATCTTCTCCTAGTGTGCTTGCCTATGCAACATCTCCAAGTGTGCTTGCCTATGCAACATCTCCAAGTGTGCTTGCCTATGCAACATCTAGTGTGCTTGCCTATGCAACATCATCTAGTGTGCTTGCCTATGCAACATCTCCAAGTGTGCTTGCCTATGCAACATCATCTAGTGTGCTTGCCTATGCAACATCTTCTCCTAGTGTGCTTGCCTATGCAACATCTCCAAGTGTGCTTGCCTATGCAACATCTCCAAGTGTGCTTGCCTATGCAACATCTAGTGTGCTTGCCTATGCAACATCATCTAGTGTGCTTGCCTATGCAACATCTCCAAGTGTGCTTGCCTATGCAACATCTCCAAGTGTGCTTGCCTATGCAACATCTAGTGTGCTTGCCTATGCAACAACATCTAGTTTGCTTGCCTATGCAACAACATCTCCAAGTGTGCTTGCCTATGCAACATCTTGTTCTAGTACTTTCCTATGCAACATCTTGTTCTAGTACTTGCCTATGCAACAACTTCTAGTGTGCTTGCCTATGCAACATCTTCTAGTGTGCTTGCCTATGCAACAACTTCTAGTGTGCTTGCCTATGCAACATCTTGTTCTAGTACTTGCCTATGCAACAACTTCTAGTGTGCTTGCCTATGCAACAACTTCTAGTTTGCTTGCCTATGCAACATCTCCTAGTGTGCTTGCCTATGCAACAACTTCTAGTGTGCTTGCCTATGCAACAACTTCTAGTGGGCTTGCTTATGCAACATCTAGTGTGCTTGCCTATGCAACATCTTGTTCTAGTACTTTCCTATGCAACATCTTCTCCAAGTGTGCTTGCCTATGCAACAACATCTCCAAGTGTGCTTGCCTATGCAACATCTTGTTCTAGTACTTTCCTATGCAACATCTTCTCCAAGTGTGCTTGCCTATGCAACATCTCCAAGTGTGCTTGCCTATGCAACATCTTGTTCTAGTACTTTCCTATGCAACATCTTCTCCTAGTGTGCTTGCCTATGCAACATTTTCTAGTGTGCTTGCCTATGCAACATTTTCTAGTGTGCTTGCCTATGCAACATTTTCTAGTGTGCTTGCCTATGAAACATCATCTAGTGTGCTTGCCTATGCAACATCTAGTGTGCTTGCCTATGCAACATCTTCTAGTGTGCTTGCCTATGCAACATCTTGTTCTAGTACTTTCCTATGCAACATCTTCTAGTGTGCTTGCCTATGCAACATCTAGTGTGCTTGCCTATGCAACATCTTGTTCTAGTACTTTCCTATGCAACATCTTCTAGTGTGCTTGCCTATGCAACATCTTCTAGTGTGCTTGCCTATGCAACATCTTGTTCTAGTACTTTCCTATGCAACATCTTGTTCTAGTACTTTCCTATGCAACATCTTCTCCTTGTGTGCTTGCCTATGTAACATCTAGTGTGCTTGCCTATGTAACATCTAGTGTGCTTGCCTATGTAACATCTAGTGTGCTTGCCTATGTAACATCTAGTGTGCTTGCCTATGTAACATCTAGTGTGCTTGCCTATGCAACATCTAGTGTGCTTGCCTATGTAACATCTAGTGTGCTTGCCTATGCAACATCTTCTTGTGTGCTTGCCTATGCAACATCTTCTCCTAGTGTGCTGCTTGCTTCCCACCCGTGTTATATTTCTAACGTCTTATTTGAATAAACTGTCAATGTTCTCCACATTGCACAGAGCTCATCCTATTCTCATTTCTTCATCAAACCCACAGAAATAACGAGCCCACTCGTGGGAGGAAAGTAGAACGCACGGGTACCCAAATTGAGCCGACCACCCGCTTGTTCCACGCGCGACATGTCAATGTGACACGATTTGAATGTTATTGAACGCCCTGTATTCTACTAGGTCTGCAGATTTCATTTAGACTCAGCGGTCCTCAAATTGTTGTAGATCGTTGCAGGCTGTTGATATGTAAGGATTTACTTAACACCATATCATTATCCACCCCGCTATTACTGGGTACTGTTATTAGTTATGAATTGACGCTGTAATATTTCTAACAAATCCATAACTGCCCAGTCACACACCCCACCACCACCCGATATATGTAGAAGGTAATGTCTGCAGATTTAATGTAGACTCAATGGTCCTCAAATTGTTTCTGGACGTTGCTTGTTTTTTTCCCCTATAAAAATATGTTAGGTAAATATATCTTTGCTGGTTGCCTTGTGCCATGGTTGCTGATTGACCTTTTATGTGTAATCAAGAGATAAAAATTCGGTGCCGAGAAACAACCCGATACTGGAAATGCTGGTGCTTGGGTAACAAGGTAAATTTAACAATGAACGAAAAGTACAAGTGTCAGTTCTTTGAAACCTGTAGTAAGGAGAACAAGTGCCAGTACTCGGAAACCCGTAGTAAGAACAAGCGCCAGTCCTCTGAAACAGTTATTAAGGAGAACGGGAACATGCTGGAGAGAGAGGAAGACTACTGTATATGTGATATTGAAACATTAATAAACACACTGAAGACAGATGTGTTGGGCCATTGACGCAAATAAACGAAGACAGAACGCATTTCCATTCTCTGGAATACATCCTGTTGGAAAAGTAGTAGGACACGGTCCTGTTACAAGAGAAATCCGGCAGGAGTTTGAGTAGGACACGGTCTTGTTACAAGAGAAAGCCGGCAGGAGTTTGAGTAGGATATGGTACTGTTACAAGAGAAATCCGGCAGGAGTTTGAGTAGGACACGGTCCTGTTACAAGAGAAATCCGGCAGGAGTTTGAGTAGGACACGGTCCTGTTACAAGAGAAATACGGCAGGAATTTGAGTAGGACATGGTCCTGTTACAAGAGAAATACGGCAGGAATTTGAGTAGGACATGGTCCTGTTACAAGAGAAATCCGGCAGGAGTTTGAGTAGGACACGGTCCTGTTACAAGAGAAATCCGGCAGGAGTTTGAGTAGGACACGGTCCTGTTACAAGAGAAATCTGGCAGGAGTTTGAGTAGGACACGGTCCTGTTACAAGAGAAATCCGGCAGGAGTTTGAGTAGGACACGGTCCTGTTACAAGAGAAATCCGGCAGGAGTTTGAGTAGGACACGGTCCTGTTACAAGAGAAATCTGGCAGGAGTTTGAGTAGGACACGGTCCTGTTACAAGAGAAATCCGGCAGGAGTTTGAGTAGGACACGGTCCTGTTACAAGAGAAATCCGGCAGGAGTTTGAGTAGGAGTGCTGAAGAAGAAACATTCATCATCATCATCAGGTGCCATGCCGCTGGCGTAGACGATCATGACTCTCCACAGCTCACTATCTCCAGCATTATATATCAACATCGTTGTTGTTTCCTTGCCATGCCAGGTTGTCAAACTGTCTAATATTTTCTCACGTTGTCGCCCCCTGTGTCCGTTGCCATCAATTTTGCCTGTTGTGACTATGTTCTTGGAACATTATTAAACATAATTGCTCATGTGTAGTGTTTGTGTAGTCGGACTGTGGTCATTTCTCGGGGAATAATGTCCACTCTGATTCTATTCTGGCATAGGTCTCATTACAATTATTCATCTGTGATGGTCACTGATTGAATCTGATCTAGAAAGCATTCTCTGGTCAGACGGTCACAGCATTCTCTATATACGACGGATATAGCACAGGTCAGTGTTGTACTTTCTTATGTTTGTTTGCTGTTTGTTACAATTGATCTGTGATTACGTGCTTATGTTTGTTTGCTGTTTGTTACAATTGATCTGTGATTACGTTCGTACGTTGATTTACTGTTTGTTACAATTGATCTGTGATTACGTTCGTACGTTGGTTTACTGTTTGTTACAATTGATCTGTGATTACGTTCGTACGTTGATTTACTGTTTGTTACAATTGATCTGTGATTACGTTCGCACTTTGGTTTACTGTTTGTTACAATTTATTTGTGATTACGTTCTTATGTTTGTTTGCCGTTTGTTACAATTGATTTGTGATGTTATGATTTGTAGCTGACATGATTTATAAAGCATTCTGTGGTCAGATGATTATAGCCATTAGTAGCACAGGCCTCATTTGAGGCTCACTCCTTAAAGTGGAGATGAAGCTTACGAATGATCGAGTCATCCCCAATATTGAGTAGGACCACAGTAGTCCTGCCTTAGCAAGTCCAGATGCTGAAGTCAGAGATACCAGGCCGAGATGCACAAATGCAACCATGGTATCGTGCAACCCGCTTCGAGCGAGAAGAAGAAGAATAAGGCAGGGGTTAGTTCCTTCAGCTTTTTTATATATGTGTGTGTTTGTGGTTGGTTTGGTTTCCCAAGGAGTATAAGCAGCACAGCTCTTGAATCCTTTTGCTATTTTATTTTTAGTGTGTGTGGGTTATAATGTGAACGAATGGATACTGCGGTAATACATACATTTATTTGAGGGCATGGTGGAATTATTACCTGAACTACGACACTCCGTTATTTTTTACGGTCAGTAGCTCTGATATAATCAAATTGGACTAACTTGAGATCATCCTAGGAAGGAAAGACCAGAGTATCATTTTCCCACTTCGCACACAACATGTGCAGATTACAACCACTTGAACAGAATACAACCACAACATGTGCAGATTACAACCACTTGAACAGAATACAACCACAACACACTCCAGGGTGTAGACTGTGCACTCATCCATACTCAATTGTTGAACACCACCTTTTTGAATGTCCAGCGCTGGATGTTGTCAGGAGAACTCTTCTCCCTCCGAGGCCAGATACATTGAACACCTTATATGGGACAAAACAACAACTCACAAACACTTGTATATATCACACAACGGCATTCAGTCAAAGTGCATGGGATCATGGACAGCTGGATCAGCATCCAACCAACCAACCAACCAACCAGCCAACTTCAGCGGCTTAAAGCGGGTAACATCATACACATCAGGTGAAATATTCTTTCCAGAATGTTGTCTTAATCGTGGATACTCTGAACGCCTCTCTGTTCTGAGCACGCAGGCCTGCATTGGCCAGATACGTGCATACATTCTTCAATGTTGCTGGTCCATCGTCTTCTTGGTGTTCCTCTTCTTCTCTTACCTGGCACTCTACTCTGTCCTTTAAATATGTCATTCGATACCATCATGTCGCTTTAAGTGTCCAAAATTCATTATCATTACTTTAAATAAAAAAAAGACCAGAAAAACATCAGTAATTATCAGTGCACATATAGTAAATAATTATATTACACAAAGGTCTAAAATAGGTTGAATTGCAATTTTATATGCAACTAGTACAAGGCTAGTACAAGGCTAGTTAGTACAAGGCTAGTACACGGCTAGTACAAGGCTAGTACAAGGCTAGTTAGTACAAGGCTAGTACAAGGCTAGTTAGTACAAGGCTAGTACAAGGCTAGTTAGTACAAGGCTAGTACAAGGCTAGTACACGGCTAGTACAAGGCTAGTACAAGGGTAGTACAAGGCTAGTACAAGGCTAGTACAAGGCTAGTTAGTACAAGGCTAGTACAAGGCTAGTTAGTACAAGGCTAGTACAAGGCTAGTACAAGGCTAGTACAAGGCTAGTACACGGCTAGTACAAGGCTAGTACAAGGCTAGTACAAGGCTAGTACAAGGCTAGTACAAGGCTAGTTAGTACAAGGCTAGTTAGTACAAGGCTAGTACAAGGCTAGTTAGTACAAGGCTAGTACAAGGCTAGTTAGTACAAGGCTAGTACAAGGCTAGTACAAGGAATCAATGTTGAGAACAGTTCTCTATGACAATATGGAACAATTTATGTATGTCATGTAAGGCTTATATTTGATTATTCCGAGATCTGTTAGTCTCCAGCACACGATGATGATGAAAAAATCCTGCTATCTATGAGTAGGTAACTCTTGCTGAGACAACACTGTTGCTCGTACACGGTTGTCTCTCTCAAAGGCATCGGTGGGGGGGGGGGGGGCATGGATACATGTTTAGTCCTCCATGGAAGGCATTCCAGTGCGCCATGATGACCACGTCCTGCCATAAGCATAGCACACATTTCCGGGTCCATTATCTCATCATTGTTCTGTCAGATTTGCTGACCCATTCATAGGGATGTTCATCTAACACTCCCTCTCACGTAGTGATTCTGCCACAAAAATATAAAGCTGCAAATATCAGCTGGTCTGCATCCCCTTGTCATCCATTGAGATTCTTCGATAGAAGACAACAGTAAAAAAATTAAGACAAGAAGTCTCAATGAGTTTTTCACAGGTAAAAGTTTGTCCGCCTATTCCCCCAACTTTCCTTAGTTGCTTCTTCCTGTAAAGAAGACAGTGGTTATATTCTTTGCACACGTTTGCAACATGGGTGGTTCCATCAAATAACTTCACATGGTCTTCAGTCTACTTCGTTGCTCCATCTTGTGCTTATAACTTGAAAATCACTGTTGTACTATAACTTGAAAATCACTGTTGTACGTACATCTTTTGGGAGGAAGTAAGTTATTTATATGTAAGACTCAACAAATACCTTGTAGTTAGCATGTCCGTTTACTCAGTAGCTCATCCATTGCCTGCCTCACACACACAAACTATTTTCCCATCTCAATCCCTCTTACACTCCTCCCCGCGCTCTCTCTCCTCTCTCTCTCTCTAGATATCATACCTCGCTTACTCACTTTCTCTTACACACACAATCTCCTATTTCACACTCATCACCACTTTTGCCACACCATCCTATATCTTACCCACACTCTTCTCCTCACTGTCACTCAATCTCTCCTTCTATCTCTATCTCAGGCAAACATAATTTCTCGGCTTTAAGCTCGTGTCTGCCACCTAGCTGGTTTGCAAGTCCGCCTGTCTGTCCCTATGACCCCCCTCATCCTCATTCTGCGGAGACACATCATTTCTAGAAAGCATTAAGGGACACGCCGAGTATCGATCGTTCCTTTTCATGCTCCGAGCTGTTTTTTTTTATAGATAATTTCAAACAGAAATGGTAGAAATGATTCCTGAGAAATAACAGAACTGGTAGAAATGATAGAACTGGTAGAAATAACAACTGGTAGAAATGATAGAACTGGTAGAAATAGCAGAACTGGTAGAAATAACAGAATTGGTAGAAATAACAGAACTGGTAGAAATAACAGAACTGGTAGAAATGGTAGAAATGATAGAAATGGTAGAAATGGTCCCTGAGAAACAACAGAAAAAAATGAGGATTGATATTAACAAAATACAGGGAAGACGTACACAATTAATGTGTATATACAAGTCGTTATAACGGGATTTTACTGTATAGACACGTACCAAGTTGTTATAATGGGATTTCACTTATAGACATGTACAAGTTGTTATAACGGGATTCCACTGTATAGACACGTACCAAGTTGTTATAATGGGATTTCACTTTATAGACATGTACAAGTTGTTATAACGGGATTCCACTGTATAGACACGTACCAAGTTGTTATAACAGGATTTCACTTTATATACATTCTTAGAATTCGTATTGTATAGATCGAAGTGACCTAAAACTATGCTGAAGTCGTATGTGTCAGGACGGAAGTCGCAAATATCACAACTAAGCTGGAAACTATGGTTGACTCCAGATTACATTCAGCTAGCCAACAGGAGTTTGAGAATGAACAGCAATCATGAGACGTAACAAAGTTGCACTACTCTACATAGTTATTATAGAACATGACTATAGAAATATAATCTACATTATGTAGATAGTGGAGACTAGATAGTGGAGACTAGATAGGGGAGACTAGATAGTGGAGACTAGATAGGGGAGACGTTTACGTGAAATAAAAGTTCTCTGTGTTGGATCTCCGTTTTGATGAAAACGTTGATACTTTTTAAAATGAAAACTCCCAAAGGGAGACTTTTTTTGGGGATTTTAAAACTTGACTTTTGACAAAGTTAGTAGTACTAAAAGTCATGTTCTCACTTGCTATGGGGGAGGTTGGTCACCGGACATTTCCCCCGTTCCCTTATCTACGGGACGTTAAACGAAGCCGCGGCAGCCCAGGAATTAGTACACTGGTTTCATATCTTCGTTATGAGAATCAGCCGAACTCACATAGATCTGTCTGTCCCTGTCAAAGAATCAACTGAACTCACATAGATCTGTCTGTCCCTGTCAAAGAATCAACTGAACTCACATAGATCTGTCTGTCCCTGTCAAAGAATCAACTGAACTCACATAGATCTGTCTGTCCCTGTCATGAGAATCAGCCGAGCTCACATAGATCTGTCAGTCCCTGTCATGGCTGATAGCTGTGAACAATAAACAAGAAGGTACGAAAGACACTCAAGTGTATCCTGATATGGAGGATAGATATAAATATTAAAAACTTTCGAAATATAAATAGTTCAAGATAAAATCCACTAATCAGAACATATAAACAATTAACTATAGATTCACATATTCAGACCATACACGATATAAACAGATATAAAAGCTTCGAATACGTAGAACCTACAAGATACAAATAGTAAAAGATAGATTCAAGTATTCAGAACCTACAAGATACAAATAGTAAAAGATAGATTCAAGTATTCAGAACCTACAAGATACAAATAGTAAAAGATAGATTCAAGTATTCTTCTCTTCTTCTTCAGCGTTCATTCTCAAACTCCTGCTGGATCTCTCCTGTAGCAGCGCTACTAGATCTCCTGCAGGATGCAGTCCAGAGAATGGAAATGCGTTGTGTCGCCGTTTTATTTGCGCCAATGGCCTGACACATCCGTCTTCGGCGGGATTTAAGTATTCAGAACCTACAAGATACAAATAGTAAAAGATAGATTCAAGTATTCAGAACCTACAAGATACAAATAGTAAAAGATATATTCAAGTGTTCAGAACCTACAAGATTAAATAGTTAGATTCAAATAGTCAGAACCTACAAGATATAAATAGTTAATAGATTCAAATACCATTACTATTCAATATCGCAATTGACTGGGCTATGAGAAAAAACACATCCAACACAAATTTAGGAATCAAATGGATAAATAAAACAACATTAGAAGACCTGGATTTTGCCGATGATCTTGCACTATTGAGTGAAAACCATCAAGATGCACAAACAAAAACTGATAATTAAAACTCATCGCAGGACAAAGAGGTCTCCAATCTTGGTGGTGCACTCTGCTAGACTGTAACCTGTCCATCTTGTGATGTTACTCTCCCACTTGTATCTCTGCCTACCTCTTGCTCGACTCCCTTTGACTTTACCCTCAAGTAAGGTCTTCAATAGGGTGTCATGTCTTTTAATGTGTCCAAAGTATTTTATTTGCCTGATCTGTATTTCTCTTAGTAGTTCTTTCTTCATATTAAGTGTCTTTAGCACCTCTTTATTTGTTTTCTTCTCTTTCCATGATTTTCTCCCTATTCTTATATATACCCACATCTCACAGGCATCAATTCTGTCTTCTAATTGTTTGTTTAGTGTCCATGTTTCTGAGCCATACATTATTATAGAATATTATTTTATAATTCTGATTTTTAGCTTGTTTGTAATTTGTTTAGATGTTGCTATTTTCCTCATGTCATTGAAAGTAAATTTAGCCATTCCTATTCTCCTTTAACTTCTGTTTCACATCTGCCATCATTTGTGACTATGTGTCCAAGATATTTATGTTCTAATTGTTGTGGTTTCTCTCCATGTATGTTTATGTTTTGTTCTTTTGTGTCTTTGCTGATTATCATGTTTTTGTGTGTGTGGATATTTATATCCATTCAATGACCACATGCTCATGAATCTGCCGAGTCTACCACCAACTTATAATAAATGGGTTGCACAACTATAATCAGATTACTTCCTTCCCCCACAATTTCCGATTAAACACAAACTATAGCTGGCATATTGACAAATGCTGCTCTGTGCTACTGATCAAACATTAACGACTGTTTCATCTGACTTCAGCAGCGATTCCATATTGTATTCTACCATATTTATCCCATGCAATCAAAAACTGTGTATGTTTGCAAACTATTGATATTTTTGTGTCTAGATTTGATGTGGGAATCGTGGCATGAAAATAACATCGCATCCGGTGTTAACATGGAACATTGCAACAAATATAATCATCTGAAATCGGTTATATTAATTATTGTTATTACTGCAACTTTTGTTAAATTTATGATAGAACATCAGCAGACGGATAGAAGTAATTTGTCGATTTATTTTTGCCGTGGCAGTGTATAAATCTTAGTCACGGACTGCTGCATAAGCTGTAAAGGAGAAAATCGAATTGTTGTAGACAGCGTGACAGAAGAATTCTTACAACTCTCTTGAGGTCTTTATTGGGCTCGGTCTCAAACTGATTAGGCGCTGGTTGGCAGAAGTCTTCTGAAGAAACATAATGCGGTTTATGATGGTTAGCGTGTTAGCTGAAACATGTTCTGACACATCCGACTTCAATATTTTGGTAGTTTTCTTCCTTTTGCGTTCTTTCTCCATCCTACTTCTATACTTCTCACAAGTATAGCTAGAAAACAAATCCTTCTCCATGATAGTTTTTGCGCGCTGATCTCACGCAGTGTCACTTTAAATGGATATATCTAACGTGTGCGATGGAAGTAGTCACATAATATAAGCAGAAGTGACCAATGATCCGTCGCATTTGCAAATATGGACGACGGTTTATGAGATCAGCACGCAGGGCTACTTTGGGGACTTCGTAAATAATATAGTGTAATCCTGGTTATTTTTAACTAACAACCGACTCTTTCTATGACATTTAACAATCCCGTGTCGTGTTCTTTACTATATTTAGATGTCTATGTTTGAATCAGTTCACTAATGACCATCTCCGGTAAAGACCTTTCTACAGAATCGATTAGGACAGCATTCGTTGCGTCGTTTAATTATTCGACTTTCGGTTGGTCTCTATTTACATTATTGAAATTGCACACAAAAAATAGCCACAGCGACTCCAAATATATAAATAGTAACCAACTGATAGCCAAACAATAATAAAAAACGTTACGAATGGAATCCTAATTAATTCTATTTAAAGGTCTTCTGTATCGGGCGACGGACTCGGTTCACTTGTGCGGAAATCTAACTATGTACCTCTGTACTATACCGACTTCCAAACGTTGCATAAATAGATACAAACTGCTAAGTCAGCAGAAGGCGTTGTAACAAAGTACACGCTCTGGGAATAACTAAACACAGTAAGAGTGTTTCATGTCTGCTGACCTTTTATCGGGAGAACAGACGACCCGGCATTAAGCTATGTTTATGTTCACGTTTATTATAAACGACAAACCAAGAGCATTATTGATCTGTACTGTCATTGTTGAAGTGAGACTCCATTAGAACGTGTGATCCAATCAATGAAAGACTAAAGGGAAAAATGAAGGAATGCCGACTGGTAAAATATAACTTGTCCTTCGATCAATTTATCGGGGTTTTTTTTAAAAATTTTAGCTTTCGTTCTCAAACTCCCATTGAACTCCATCAAACTCTCTTATGGCAGGACATTGGTGTTAACAAGATTTCCATCAAGATGTAGTCCAGGGAACTGAACTGCGTTGTGTCGCCGTCTTATATGCGTCCTTGACCCACACATCCGACTTCAGTATTGGTAAGTAATACATTAAGTGTTTTTGCCACTGAAAGGTGAACGTCTGTAACCATATGACCAGCCGTACAAGAGAACTGGTTCCTGTACCTACCTGCTGGTCATCATGGTTACTCATAATTGGCCTTTTGTCGCTGGCTTCCATCTCTATAGTCACAGACACACACCCACTCCTTAATGTTGTCAAAATGAACCAAAAAATAGGTAGGTTGTTTTATCGACTTGTTTTGGTAAAACTAATAACAACAAGAAACAATAATTTTACGGCGTTTCGACTTAAAACCCATCATCAGGACAAACAAAATACACAGTCAACAAATCTTACGTAGAGACAACGTGGTTGTGATAAGAAGGAAAAAAAGAGGGAAGACGTACAGTAGCGAGTGGGAGACGGAGGAGGCAAAACCCTGTGTTACCCCAGCCACCCATTTTCTATTTTGGATTGTTAACCGACACTGGAGCTTTATTCGTTAATGTAAGTATGGTCAAAGCAAGCAGTGATCAGAACCAGGTTGTCCAGATCTCCCAAGAGCTAGTTCTGGAATTATGTCTTCTCAAACTCTGGATTATAACAATATGGTAGCCACCGCGGAGACGTGATATCGTGTCACTCTATTATCTCAGCTTCAAGTCGGCTGTCTAGATGTACATGTTTCATCTCAGCATGCGCTTGAATTATCTTGTTCCTGCACGTTTGTGTACGAATTTCTTGATGAGTAAATGAGTATATTTGTCAGTTCTTTGTCCATTGTTAGAACCTGTTCCCAATCTTTTCTGTGTCAAGTTATAGAATCTATTTCCAGTCAGTCCCGTGTCCAGTTTTGGAATCAATTTTCAGCCAGTTCTGTGTTTAATGTTTAGAGGTTGATGTGAGTCAGTTATGTGTCCAGTGTTTAGAGTTATTGTCGGGTAAATGCAAATAAAGTAAATAGGTTACTAGAAAACGATCAATATAAAATTAGAAAATATAGAAAATAACAATAAAACAAAGAACAAATACAATTGTCGACGTGTCGGTCCAATTGGGACCTTTATCAAGACAACAAAAACAGTTAGGAACACAAAACCATAACGAATATAAACAAAATGGATTTCTCCCACCAGGAAATCAACAACAATCAGATCCAGTGCAACACAATTTCCCCAATGCTTCCGCCGGACTAGCGTCACTGTGTGTCTACTGTGCCACTTCATGTGTTGGCACAGATGTATCTGAGATATTGCCTGCTTTTTTTGTAGTCAGTTCTCATTCCATCTGCTGTTTTCACATTCACGGACACGAAGGCTTTAAAATTTTTTTTACCCAGTCAGCACTAGCAGCTGTATTTGTTTCCAGTATGCACCACGAGGAGGTACATTTTAGGATCTTGGTTATCTGCTAACCCTGGGGTCCGCCGAGAGAAAAGCGGTACCATTTGCACCCCAGTAATATGTCAAAATAATGGTGATAATATATGAATGAATCTGAAAAGATAAGAGGATCAGATTACAGTAAGGCGGCCCACAAGTTATAGTTATAGATGTGTTCTAGAAGTAACGTGTACATCATGTGTACAGTAGACTCCAGTTATAGCGCATCCTTTCAAAACAATTTTCTCCTTTTAAAAACACTTAAAAATATCCCCCAATTATACTTATTGTTTCTATTGTATATAGCGAAGTTCTGCTATTCCATAAATATTTCGTTGTTCCAGACCAAGTTGTTATAATGGAATTTGATCTGACTATTTGTTCTCTGTATACATTATAAACTATGGTGCTGTCTTCTGGTTGTCTATACACGCTAGAATCATCTAGAAATAAATACCTTGTAAGAAAGCAGCTATCAGTCAAAGGGTATTACCATTTCCAAAAAAGCTTGTCCAGGAATGTTATCGATTATTACCGCATCTCTCTGGCTTTAGTATTGAGATACTTTCTGAATTCCTGGGGGATTGACACAGAGAAACGTGCCCTTTCTCAGATATTCAGATATGATTTTGTCTGTGGCACAGCCACACTTTTCAGGAGCGTGTACAATGGAATCCCTCCATAGCGCATTCCTTTATAACAAATTCTCCTATATAATACTTCAACATCCAGTTATATTTATCCTTTATTATTTCTACTGTATATAGCGAATTTTCGCTATTACATACATATTTCATAAGCCAGGACCAAGTTGTTATAAAGGGATTTCACTGTAGATTTTTTGTTGAATATATTGTTCCTTAGATGTTCTAAGAGATTCCAATTGTTCTTTTGTTGTTGCTATCCCCGGAGTAAGGAGCTGAACACGTTTGTTTTATATGTTTGGGTAGGGGGGGGCTCCATTGCTTTCTTAAATACACACGAATACTCAAGCTCTCAGATGTACGCATTTCTGGAACTCATTCTCTGCAATTGCTAAATGTTAAAGGACATGTTAGAGGACATGTTAGACGACATGTTAGATGACGTGTTAGAGGACATGTTATAGGACTTGTTAGAGGACATTTTAGAGGACATGTTATAGGACTTGTTAGAGGACATGTTAGAGGACGTGTTAGAGGACATGTTAGAGGACATGTTAGAGGACATGTTAGAGGACTTGTTAGAGGACTTGTTAGAGGCATGTTATAGGACTTGTTAGAGGACTTGTTAGAGGACGTGTTAGAGGACATGTTATAGGACTTGTTAGAGGACGTGTTAGAGGCATGTTAGAGGACGTGTTAGAGGCATTTTAGAGGCATGTTAGAGGACATGTTAGAGGGCATGTTAGAGGGCATGTTAGAGGACATTTTAGAGGACATGTTAGAGGACGTGTTAGAGGACATGTTAGAGGACTTGTTAGAGGGCATGTTAGAGGACATTTTAGAGGCATGTTAGAGGACTTGTTAGGCTCTGTGACGGCGTGGTACTGATCTCGTTTGTGACGGCCCAGATACCGAGTTCGAAACCCACCTCAGGCAATTGAGCATCCAGACTATTTAGAAAGCAATGACAGAATGTAAATACTGCCACCACAATCACTACAGCTAAAAAATTCAGGGTTGTTGGCTACATCCTGCGTAGGATATGCTACCGATTTAGAAGACTTGTTCCACATTATATAGACAGATATCCAATTATATCAGAGCTTGCAACCATTTCGAGGTCCATTGACGTTATTGCTGCTGAGTCAACAGGAATGACAGCCATTTTGAGGTACATTGACGTTATTGCTGCTGAGTCAACAGGAATGACAGCCATTTTGAGGTACATTGACGTTATTGCTGCTGAGTCAACAGGAATGACAGCCATTTTGAGGTACATTGACGTTATTGCTGCTGAGTCAACAGGAATGACAGCCATTTTGAGGTACATTGACGTTATTGCTGCTGAGTGAACAGTAAATGGTCTCGAGACAAGTGGGAACGCTGATTTATCCTTTCGTTTTTTTATCTCTTGAATTATCTACAGTTTTCTACTCTGTTCAAAGTTTAGTTTTTTTTAAATACTGTACCTACATTAATCTGACCGTGCCAGGCTGGACATTTAAGATATATGGTTTCTCAAGAGCATGGGTACATTCTGTAGATGTATTGAGAATGGCTACATCAGTGGGCCACCTTAAAGACAGGCTGCTCACATTGTAAGCACCAAGAAAAGCCAAATCCAGTTGACCCACTATCAACAACTTCTGAGAGAAATCCAGTGTCTTGTTTTCTTAATGAGAACAGGTCATACTCCTCGTTAGTAAACATCGGAACAGAATAAACTTCAACATAAAAAAATCAAACTGTTTGCATTGCAACTACCACGAAGAATTAATATGCCGACCAATTAGCTAGCCTCGCCACCACAACAGACGGTCAGCCTATGAACCTAGTGGACGTACTCATTGCTCTTCGTGAGTTCTCACGATCAGAGGAATTTGAGTTGAATGAGCATCGAGAATTGGGAGTGAGGATGGTCGTGGCACTGACAAAGATTTCAGAAAGAGAAGTGAACCAACATAGAATCGGAACCATCAGCCGTTATACCCCGAGATATTTACTGAAGCGGAGATCTCCTACAGAGTGAACCAACTTCGCCAGGGACAAGATTTCCTAAAAATTGAAAAATTCTTGAGACTAACGAGAATTGAATGTCTTCAACAGCAGTAATGCGTTATATCCACTGGGTTTCATTGGTTACTGGTAAGAAGAAGAGGCGGACAAAGACAATCATGCTTGATAACATCAAGGATAGGTCTGGACTTGAATTTATTTGTCTAAAAAGTAAACCACTGCGCCAGGGACAGGGAGATCTATTAAAAAGTGAACCACTGCGCCAGGGACAGGGAGATCTATTAAAAAGTGAACCACTGCACCAGGGACATGCCTAAAAATGGTAATTTTAATTAAACTGAACTCTTTCTCTAGATTAGTCATGCGGTCTGATTCTATCTAAGCTGGTGAGAATGATCATTGCCCACGTTGAATATAGTCTGTGTGTACCCAGCCAATGATCATTGCCCACGTTGAGTATAGTCTGTGTGTACCCAGCCAATGATCATTGCCCACGTTGAGTATAGTCTGTGTGTACCCAGCCAATGATCATTGCCCACGTTGAGTATAGTCTGTGTGTACCCAGCCAATGATCATTGCCCACGTTGAGTATAGTCTGTGTGTACCCAGCCAATGATCATTGCCCACGTTGAGTATAGTCTGTGTGTCCCAGGCCAATGATCATTGCCCACGTTGAGTATAGTCTGTGTGTACCCAGCCAATGATCATTGCCCACGTTGAGTATAGTCTGTGTGTACCCAGCTAATGATCATTGCCCACGTTGAGTATAGTCTGTGTGTACCCAGCCAATGATCATTGCCCACGTTGAGTATAGTCTGTGTGTCCCAGGCCAATGATCATTGCCCACGTTGAGTATAGTCTGTGTGTCCCAGGCCAATGATCATTGCCCACGTTGAGTATAGTCTGTGTGTCCCAGGCCAATGAAACGCACTGTTGTCGAACATGTCGGAAATAACATCGACAAATAAAACAGCGGCACACCACATTTCTGTTCTCTGGACTACATTCTGCTGGAAATCGAGTAGGGACACCTTGATATAGTGGAAGCCCTCTATAACGCATTCTTTTATAACACATTTCCCTATATAACAACTTTTTTTCTCCAAATCCCCAATTTTATGTACAGTATGTAGTACACTTCTGTTATTACATACACATGTTGTCGACCTGGATCAAGTTGTTATAGCGGGATTCAACTGTATAACAGATATGCAGTGGGCGTTTGAGATCGAGCGAATATAGAAATAAAAGAAACGCGAAAAGCTGTACAGGCAGTGAAGCTGTCTGGAACTGCGTGTAGGGCTATATTGGAGAAAGACTTGGTTTGTGTTTGCAACCAGCTCTTGCAGTGACGTAACGAATTTCACAGCATACCCTTGTATCTAAAGATCGTATGCTGTGAGTCACGAACACACGCCGTAAATAAGTCGATCAACAAAAGGTATTACAGAAGAATTCTTCGAATGCGCTTAATAAAAAAGGAAAAAGATGAGCTTTTTGTGAGAAATTCTGAACATGGAAGAAAATTAGCTCAGCAAGAATTTGTCTCGGGATCATTGCTGCCATAATAAACGTTCACCGTATGTTCTATCCTGGTTAATGACGCAGAATAATGAACAATGAATGATGCGCTATGTAACACGATTGAAGCTTATGAGATGTGCTTTATTAGAAGGAATGAAGCGAACATCATGAACAGGCAAATGTTGACTGCTGGAGGATATGAGATTGAAATATGGTAATTATTAAAAAGACAACGCACAATCGGAATTAGACAAATTAAGTAGTAAAGGCCAGCGGCTAGAGCATGCAATATGAAAATGGAAGCAGTGAGATGCAGAGGAAGACCAAGAAGAAGGTGGATTGAAGGAGTTACCAACATTCTGAGACGTCACTATATTACTGAATATCGTGACCAAACCCCCCCCCCCCAAAAAAAAAAAAAATTAAAAAAAATTGATGGCCATTCAATCATGCGACGACTTGCAGCAGCAGCAGAAAGACGATATATAGATTGATTGATTGAGAGAGAGAGAGAGAGAGAGAGGTAGGAGGCAGGTTTGATTGATTTGACTTGATTTATTGGAACCCCAGGAATTGCGACCGATTAGCTCTTACTTCCTCTGTGCAGTGGGGTGGTTTTTCTGAGATTTCCTTCATACCCAGGAGACTTCAGCTTTCGGCTTAGTGCAATGCCTAATGAAGAAACCTTCTACTCAGTGAGGTCTATAATATGGCATGCTACAAATCTTACATAAGAGAACCTCAATATAACGGCATGTCATCTACTAAGGTGTTCTGTTGCATGCATAGTTTGTCATGTGGGAGCTGCGTTAGCGCAGTGGTTAGCGCACTGGCTTCGCATATGAGTGGTCCTGGGTTCATTCCCCAGTTGAGGTGAAAATGTTTTTCAGATCGCAACGGCTCCCGGGTCGACCCAGCCTTAAATTGGTACCGGATTAATCCGGGAAGTAAAGACTGAGGGATAGCAGATGGCTACCGCCCTCATTTGCAGAACCTTGGAATTGTGAGATCGCTAATATCTCACACCTCTACGACATTAATAAATGATATGGGTTACTTTACTTTTTTTATGGTTTGTCTAGTGGGCCATTGGTGAGACTCACAGACGCAAAACCCATGTGTAGATAGACAGACAGACAGAAAGGAGAGGACAGGGCAGACAGATACTAGATAGATCGATGGAAGTAGTATAGCTTCTGTGTGTTAATGAGGCACAATAGGGGCGCAAAGAATAGCGACGAAAACCGCAGGAATTGCGAGCCACCTGCTCCTACTTCCTATGTCCAGTAGGGTGGTTTCTCTGAGCTCTCTTTCATACCCAGGAGACTTCTACTTTCGACTAAATGCAATGCCTATTGAAGAAGCTTTCTAAACCGAGGGGTTATATTTTTTGGGTTTATTTTATTATAATTGTTTATGCCATCTTTGTATTAGTAGTCGTATGATGCGTGCTTGCGTGTGCTGTCTTGTTTCCAAGGTAATTGTTTCGGAGATCCGTGAGAATATTTCTTGAAACTTCGGAGCTATGGGTGGTTCTCTTGACAGCTCACGTGTAACTGCTTTGTTGAAAGAGACGGGACACATTTGTGGCAACCCAATTACAATTAAGTCAATCCTTTACAAATTGTCAATTTTTTTCTATAGTTAACAGAAAGGCAACCACGAACAGTTATATATATATATATATATATATATATATATATATATATATATATATATATATAAAGTTTTCCAGAAAACTACAATATTTTGACCATACTAAATGCCATGATGGCCTGGAGAAAACCATAATGGAGGGGATGATGCCAGGAGACAAACAAGAGGCAGACCATGAAGAAGATGGACGCAAGACATCAAAGACCACCTGAACATGACAGTAAGAGAAGCAGGAAGACTGGCTAAAGATCGACAGAAGTTTCGAAAAGTTGTGATGACTGCTACATCCTGTTCTGGATATGCTACCTGATGATGATTGATATATATATATATATATTACGTTATGCTGAAAGAGTACTGATAAGTTAGTTTGATATATAGGATGAAACAGACATCAAACTGTTATATATCCCTTTGTTAATATTTTTGTGTGTGATTCCCTTCACAGCAGCCAATACTGGGATATTCTGTTTCGCATTCTCTATACTGAAACAGAGAGATGTGGCGAAATTTCTTTGTTGATGTTTCCAGAGTGACAACGTTACGACCTTGAAGAGTTATGAAGTTCTTCTTCTTCTGCGTTCACTCTCAAACTCCTGCTGGATCTCTCTTGTAGCAGGACCATGGTTTTACTAGATTTCATTCTCAAACTCCCATTGGATCTCTCTTGCAGCAGGACCACGATTCTACTAGATTTCATTCTCAAACTCCCACTGGATCTCTCTTGTAGCAGAACCATGGTTCTACCAGATCTCCAGCAGGATATAGTTCAGAGACCTCTCTTGTAGCAGGACCATGGTTCTACCAGATCTCCAGCAGAATATAGTTCAGAGACCTCTCTTGTAGCAGGACCATGGTTCTACTAAATTTCCAGCAGGATATACTCCAGAGAATAACAATGCGTTGTGTCGCTGTTTTATTTGCGAGAATGGCCCGACACATTCGCCTTCGGCGGGAGTTATGGATTATATTATGATGATTTAGCATTTATGAATATTTAGTTAGTAATTCATATTTGGTTTCAGTGTGAGGTGCTAGTCGGTCCTGTCTACTATTATCACAAGTTAACAAGCCTCTCACGCAACCCTAGATGACACGTGGTATCGATCCGCCTCAGACGTTGTACTCATCAGTTGCCTGGTCCAAGTTCTTTACCAGAATATTCCATGCGCTCAGCTCCTAGAATACGTCACTTACACGGGCTAATGTAATTATTCCCGCGCTGTTTACTGGCCTGCGAAAGAATCTATTCGCAATGTGATTTATGATAATTCTCATCAGCCAAGATAAGTGACGCTGTGTGTGATCTGCGCGCAGGACTATCCTTTAGCAGAGCTTGCATGATCTGAATTTTGGTTGTAGTTGGAGTTTACTAGCGCGATCTGGTCAAGAATCGAGGAGATCCCAGACAGAATCGATAACTACTAAAGTTTGCAGGAACTTGAATAAATTTGTTGTTAGAATCTGGAGATTATGGTGTTTCGGTTAAACCGTTTGCCTTGTGCTCCAGAAGTCGCGAATGTAAATCCTGTTCGTGATCATCTTTAGCAAATTCGTGTTTGTTTTCGTTGATTTTTTGTCTGTAGATTATAGCTACGGAGCTATGTGCTAAGGGTAATATTCTTGACAGGCTGCGTGCCGCTTTCTTAAGAGGGTATGAGTCATCATCATCAGGTGACATATTCTTTCCAGAACGTAGTCTTTCCTATGGATCTCTTGAATTCTCCGCGGTCTTGAGCAAGTTGTCCTACATCTTTCAGTGACATGCGCAGGCATTCTTGAATGTCTTTTGTCCAACGGCATCTTGCGTGGCATTTGCCATGTTTCCTTCTATTATCCCCTCCAGTAACACTCTATCAATGCCGTCGTGTCTCTTAATGTGACCGAAAAAAACTAGCTATAGAGAATTTCTTGGCACTATACTCCAGTAGTTTGCCATTGCTTTCAGGAGGAACATCCGATTTAAACTTTAGAAGACCTAGGGTATGAGTACATATAGACAAACCCGAGTTGAATAGACAGTCCACTTCCACTGTGAATTTCCATTCTGTAATCTCTAGTTGGTAAATTGTGTGCAATGGGACACATGAAAACATTGATACAGTTGTGTCTGTCAGAGGTGGATACATTATGGGAGAAAACAGTGATACAGTTGTGTCTGTCAGAGGTGGATACATTATGGGAGAAAACAGTGATACAGTTGTGTCTGTCAGAGGTGGATACATTATGGGAGAAAACAGTGATATAGTTGTGTCTGTCAGAGGTGGATACATTATGGGAGAACACAGTGATACAGTTGTGTCTGTCAGAGGTGGATACATTATGGGAGAAAACAGTGATATAGTTGTGTCTGTCAGAGGTGGATACATTATGGGAGAAAACAGTGATATAGTTGTGACTACCCCTCCCCCCAGAGGTGGACACATTACGGCAGAAAGCAGTGATATACCGGTAATTGTGAAAACAAAATTCATCTTCTTTTATGTTGGTTCTCAAACTCCAGCAGATTAGCAGGATGTAGTCTGGTGAACAGAGTACGTTGTGTCATGGTTTACAGCTTTGCTGAGATATCTGCACCCTTCGACCGGACACATACGACTTCTACATAGCATTTTGATCCTACGAGAACAGTAATTTCCACCCTATAAACTCCGCTGTCGCCTCTTACGACATTCATTGAAGGTAGACGGTTTTGATATTCTTTGTCCCACTTTCGGGTCCCGGCAACACGCGGGTGAAAAGAAATTTGAAGGTGGTTGCATTTTACGGGAGCAAGCAGAGCCGAGTAAAAGAACATGACAACAGATGATGTATTACAGAAATCTAGAGATAACTAGTTCAATACAGCAAATATTGCCGGCTTCCATGGTGAAGTGGTCAGTGGGACGGTCTAATATTCCCAAATCACATGGACGTGGTCCTGAGATAAGTGCAGTGGTGGCAGTCATCTCTATGTCACAGCTTTAATATGTAGTATTGACATCTCTATTTCACGTGCCATCATCACTACTTCAATACATGGGCACCACTATTTCACCGTGCCATCATCACTACTTAAACGTATGGGCACCACTATTTCACCGTGCCATCATCACTACTTAAACGTATGGGCACCACTATTTCACCGTGCCATCATCACTACTTCAACGTATTGACACCACTATTTCACCGTGCCATCATCACTACTTCAACGTATTGACACCACTATTTCACCGTGCCATCATCACTACTTCAACGTATTGACACCACTATTTCACCGTGCCATCATCACTACTTCAACGTATTGACACCACTATTTCACCGTGCCATCATCACTACCTCAACGTATTGGCACAACTATTTATTTAAGGAGGGGAGGGGGTAATGTTTTTTTTTTGGGTGCTATAATTAAGGAAAGGTTGACAAAAATATTGACCCGTGTACAGACAACCCCTATGGTTGACCTGCGTTATGGACAACCCCTATGGTTGACCTGTGTTACGGACAACCCTTATGGTTGACCGGTGTTACGGACAACCCTATGAAATGAAACTGGAGAAACTTGCCCATTTCAGAAAAACAACACCAGATCTGGCTAATATTTCATAGAGATCACAAGAAATAAACAAATATGTCAAATATAATAATACATACTCGTGGTTTGTGTGGCTAACTGGCTGTATAATACATACTCGTGGTTTGTGTGGCTAACTGGATGTATAATACATACTCGTGGTTTGTGTGGCTAACTGGCTGTATAATACATACTCGTGGTTTGTGTGGCTAACTGGATGTATAATACATGCTCGTGGTTTGTGTGGCTAACTGGATGTATAATACATGTTCGTGGTTTGTGTGGCTAACTGGCTGTATAATACATGTTCGTGGTTTGTGTGGCTAACTGGCTGTATAATACATACTCGTGGTTTGTGTGACTAACTGGCTGTATAATACATGCTCGTGGTTTGTGTGGCTAACTGGATGTATAATACATACTCGTGGTTTGTGTGGCTAACTGGCTGTATAATACATACTCGTGGTTTGTGTGGCTAACTGGCTGTATAATACATACTCGTGGTTTGTGTGGCTAACTGGATGTATAATACATACTCGTGGTTTGTGTGGCTAACTGGCTGTATAATACATACTCGTGGTTTGTGTGGCTAACTGGATGTATAATACATACTCGTGGTTTGTGTGGCTAACTGGCTGTATAATACATACTCGTGGTTTGTGTGGCTAACTGGCTGTATAATACATACTCGTGGTTTGTGTGGCTAACTGGATGTATAATACATACTCGTGGTTTGTGTGGCTAACTGGCTGTATAATACATACTCGTGGTTTGTGTGGCTAACTGGATGTATAATACATACTCGTGGTTTGTGTGGCTAACTGGATGTATAATACATACTCGTGGTTTGTGTGGCTAACTGGATGTATAATACATACTCGTGGTTTGTGTGGCTAACTGGATGTATAATACATACTCGTGGTTTGTGTGGCTAACTGGCTGTATAATACATACTCGTGGTTTGTGTGGCTAACTGGATGTATAATACATACTCGTGGTTTGTGTGGCTAACTGGCTGTATAATACATACTCGTGGTTTGTGTGGCTAACTGGCTGTATAATACATACTCGTGGTTTGTGTGGCTAACTGGCTGTATAATACATACTCGTGGTTTGTGTGGCTAACTGGCTGTATAATACATACTCGTGGTATGTGTGGCTAACTGGCTGTATAATACATACTCGTGGTTTGTGTGGCTAACTGGCTGTATAATACATACTCGTGGTTTGTGTGGCTAACTGGCTGTATAATACATACTCGTGGTTTGTGTGGCTAACTGGATGTATAATACATGCTCGTGGTTTGTGTGGCTAACTGGATGTATAATACATACTCGTGGTTTGTGTGGCTAACTGGCTGTATAATACATACTCGTGGTTTGTGTGGCTAACTGGCTGTATAATACATACTCGTGGTTTGTGTGGCTAACTGGCTGTATAATACATACTCGTGGTTTGTGTGGCTAACTGGCTGTATAATACATGCTCGTGGTTTGTGTGGCTAACTGGATGTATAATACATGCTCGTGGTTTGTGTGGCTAACTGGATGTATAATACATACTCGTGGTTTGTGTGGCTAACTGGCTGTATAATACATACTCGTGGTTTGTGTGGCTAACTGGATGTATAATACATACTCGTGGTTTGTGTGGCTAACTGGCTGTATAATACATACTCGTGGTTTGTGTGGCTAACTGGCTGTATAATACATACTCGTGGTTTGTGTGGCTAACTGGCTGTATAATACATACTCGTGGTTTGTGTGGCTAACTGGCTGTATAATACATACTCGTGGTTTGTGTGGCTAACTGGCTGTATAATACATGCTCGTGGTTTGTGTGGCTAACTGGCTGTATAATACATGCTCGTGGTTTGTGTGGCTAACTGGCTGTATAATACATGCTCGTGGTTTGTGTGGCTAACTGGATGTATAATACATGCTCGTGGTTTGTGTGGCTAACTGGATGTATAATACATACTCGTGGTTTGTGTGGCTAACTGGCTGTATAATACATACTCGTGGTTTGTGTGGCTAACTGGCTGTATAATACATACTCGTGGTTTGTGTGGCTAACTGGCTGTATAATACATACTCGTGGTTTGTGTGGCTAACTGGCTGTATAATACATACTCGTGGTTTGTGTGGCTAACTGGCTGTATAATACATACTCGTGGTTTGTGTGGCTAACTGGCTGTATAATACATACTCGTGGTTTGTGTGGCTAACTGGCTGTATAATACATACTCGTGGTTTGTGTGGCTAACTGGATGTATAATACATGCTCGTGGTTTGTGTGGCTAACTGGATGTATAATACATACTCGTGGTTTGTGTGGCTAACTGGCTGTATAATACATACTCGTGGTTTGTGTGGCTAACTGGATGTATAATACATACTCGTGGTTTGTGTGGCTAACTGGCTGTATAATACATACTCGTGGTTTGTGTGGCTAACTGGATGTATAATACATACTCGTGGTTTGTGTGGCTAACTGGCTGTATAATACATACTCGTGGTTTGTGTGGCTAACTGGCTGTATAATACATACTCGTGGTTTGTGTGGCTAACTGGCTGTATAATACATACTCGTGGTTTGTGTGGCTAACTGGCTGTATAATACATACTCGTGGTTTGTGTGGCTAACTGGATGTATAATACATGCTCGTGGTTTGTGTGGCTAACTGGATGTATAATACATACTCGTGGTTTGTGTGGCTAACTGGCTGTATAATACATACTCGTGGTTTGTGTGGCTAACTGGCTGTATAATACATACTCGTGGTTTGTGTGGCTAACTGGCTGTATAATACATACTCGTGGTTTGTGTGGCTAACTGGCTGTATAATACATACTCGTGGTTTGTGTGGCTAACTGGCTGTATAATACATACTTGTGGTTTGTGTGGCTAACTGGCTGTATAATACATACTCGTGGTTTGTGTGGCTAACTGGCTGTATAATACATACTCGTGGTTTGTGTGGCTAACTGGATGTATAATACATACTCGTGGTTTGTGTGGCTAACTGGCTGTATAATACATACTCGTGGTTTGTGTGGCTAACTGGCTGTATAATACATACTCGTGGTTTGTGTGGCTAACTGGCTGTATAATACATACTCGTGGTTTGTGTGGCTAACTGGCTGTATAATACATACTCGTGGTTTGTGTGGCTAACTGGATGTATAATACATGCTCGTGGTTTGTGTGGCTAACTGGATGTATAATACATACTCGTGGTTTGTGTGGCTAACTGGCTGTATAATACATACTCGTGGTTTGTGTGGCTAACTGGCTGTATAATACATACTCGTGGTTTGTGTGGCTAACTGGCTGTATAATACATACTCGTGGTTTGTGTGGCTAACTGGCTGTATAATACATGCTCGTGGTTTGTGTGGCTAACTGGCTGTATAATACATACTCGTGGTTTGTGTGGCTAACTGGCTGTATAATACATACTCGTGGTTTGTGTGGCTAACTGGCTGTATAATACATGCTCGTGGTTTGTGTGGCTAACTGGATGTATACTCTTGATCAAGACTGCTGGGTTCCCCGCACAACGCAGCATTTTGATGAAAAATCTCTGAATTAAATCCCTTTACGTGCTGATTGGTTGATGTTCTACGTGCTCCCCAAAGTTGAAGTGAGGTTCGTTCGTCGTCAATGGCTGGAGTTATTGACAAGAACGATGGTCATAAATATTACATTTATATTCGTACCAGAATCATCATCATCACATGCCGTCTCCGCAACGAAGGTTGGCTACAACGGATCTCCAACATCCCCTGTCTCTTGTCTTGGTGGTGCACTCTGCTAGACTGTAACCTGTCCATCGTGTAATGTTATTCTCCCACGTGTCTCTGCCTACCTCTTGCTCGCCTCCCCCTGACTTTAACCTCAAGTAAGGTCTTCAATAGCGTGTCATGTCTTTTAATGTGTCCAAAATATTTTATTTGCCTGATCTTTATTTCTCTTAGTAGTTCTTTCTTCATATTAAGTGTTTTAACACCTCTTTATTTGTTTTCTTCTCTTTCCATGATGTTCTCCCTATTCTTCTATATACCCACATCTCAAAGGCACCATCTCTGTCTTGTAATTGTTTATTTAGTGTCCATGTTTCTGAGCCATACATTAATATAGAATAGTACCAGAATAGGTATTGATAGTGATTAGCGGGTCGATGTAATATCGATCATGGCCGCCGTAAAAATAGGTATACCAATGAATCCACCTGACACAGTTAATGTGTTACGGGACCTCGTCCGCTCAGTATGAATCATGGATTCTCTCACAATTACGGCATATTGGTGTATAGATTGGAACAGCCCGTAAAGAGAAGCATAATAGATATATGGATAAATCTGCATTGAACTGGACTTGTCAGCCGTTACACACTAATGGATTTATAGAGAAAGGATGGGAGCACCGATGCGGGATGGGAGCACTGATTCGGGATGGGAGCACCGATGAGAGATGGGAGCACCATTGACGGATGGGAGCACCGATGAGGGATGAGAGCACTGATGCACTTGTCCAGTGTTCACTGTTAACATTCAGGCATAACTTATATGTGCCATTTTGAAAGAGAAATACATTTGTAATGAAGATCTTACTTCGTCTTTGGAAGAAAGAGAAAATATAGAAACTTTGAATTGATCTACACTCCCACGCCACTCCTACGAAACATGAAACGTGCACAGACCCACCTCGAATCTTCTTTTTGTCTCCTCCCACTCTTGTCTTCTTGACAATCTGTGTTTAAGTTTATATATCTTACCGTGGGCGTTGATCATATGGTAGAGCTGGGAATGATCGAGCCGGGACTCTCGTCAATCGAAGACATAACGAGCAGAAACAAAACAAGCCTTCATACGTGACGATGTCGATTATTGCCTTGATTTTTATTGGTTACTATGTATATACTCTGTGTCCCCTGCCAACGCTGACCAATGAAATTCACGGAAATAATAGAAAACTTGACATGAAAGGCTTGTTTTTATCCTGCTTGTAGATATTCTTTTGTCGAGTCACGATCGAACTATGACAAATACCAGCCATGGAAGGAATAAAGCTCTGGGCACAAGCAATGTCTAATGCCTTATTATTTTCTCTTTATTATTTTTTTCTCCCATCGTTTCTACTTGTGATATCTCTACATTTCTTTTATGTGTCTATTCCATGTTAACATTTTGTTTCCATTTAGTATTTTCTTCATTTTTCTTTATTTCATCAAATCTTAATATATTTTTCATTATTTCATCAAATCCTTATTTATTTTTCATTATTTCATAAAATCCTTATATATTTTTCATTATTTCATCAAATCCTTATATATTTTTCTTTATTTCATCAAATCCTTATATATTTTTCGTAGGCATCTTCTTCATTAGAAACTGGCTTCACAGAACACGGGGCATTCCCATAAGTGCTCCGCCCTCGGTTCCAGCAGCCATCCCAGTGTACGTAGACTCATAGTCCCATTCAGGTGTTGATTGTGTGATCTTCGGAATTTTCCAAAAAAATTACTTTTTCTTCCCTCACCTCTAGATACTCCCATTTCTAACATTCTCTGTATGTGTACGTTCTCAACCTCATTGACATCATCTTCATCTTGAAATGAATTTATTACTGCCATCATTAAGTCTGTTTTATCTCTTCTCAGCAATGTGCGGTCTCTCGCCGCATTGCCTGCCAATAAGTCGGTTCTCTCGTTTCCTCTGACCCCAGCATGACCAGAGCATGTAATGCTCTGGACAACTGAGTTGTTCAATAAGTCCCACCATTCTTTTCTTAGTATGAACTTAGGTATCTCCATGGGCACATGTAGCAGTCTCTCTTCGAAATTATCTATCTTTCCTCTCAACCATCGTTTATTCCTCCCAACCATCCTTTATTCCTCTCAACCATCGTTTATTCCTCTGAACTAACGTTTATTCCTCTCAATCATCAATTATTCCTCTCAATCATTAATTATTCCTCTCAATCATCGTTTATTCCTATCAGTCATCGTTTATTCCCATGAACCATCGTTTATTCCCATGAACCATCGTCCATCTAATACCACATTCATCTAAGCCCTCTTTGTTTCCCCCCTCCGATCCATCTTTCCTCTGAACTATTTCTCTGTTCTCTCAATTATATTTCTTTAATATCAACCATTTTTTCTATCATCTTCATTGTTTTTTTCCCTCTCAACAATCTCTCAAACATTTTTCTTTCATCTCAACCGAATGTTTCCCATCTCAACCGAATGTTTCCCATCTCAACCGAATGTTTCCCATCTCAACCGAATGTTTCCCATCTCAACCGAATGTTTCCCATCTCAACCGAATGTTTCCCATCTCAACCGAATGTTTCCCATCCCAACCGAATGTTTCCCATCCCAACCGAATGTTTCCCATCTCAACCGATTGTTTCCCATCTCAGCCGAATGTTTCCCATCACAACTGAATGTGTCCCATCTCAACCGAATGTTTCCCATATCAACCGATTGTTTCCCATCACAACCGAATGTTTCCCATCTCAACCGAATGTTTCCCATCTCAACCGAATGTTTCCCATCTCAACATTCTTTACCTGCAAACGTTTTCCCCTTCAACCATGAATTGACATAGTCACCACTTTCTGAGAATAAATGCATCATTGGTCATTGAATTGTTTGCTCCTCGAGTTACGATTGGGGGGTCAGCAAAAGTATACTTAATACCACCGTACAACAGTGTATACTTTTGTTTGCGCTTTGGACGTCTGGTACACAATTTCTATGAATATCATTACATTAAACAACAATGTGAGTACTCAACAACCGAAGATATTCACAAATACGCGCACACAAACAACATCTGCATATACCAGTCACAATGTATGTGCACTCACGCACGAATAGAAAACTCACGCACAATTTAGCGAAGCTGGACACAGATAAACAAAAACTCTTATGACTGTGGTTTTTTCTATGGTATAGTCGCCTTTATTTCCCGACATGTTCTTTTTTATTTTACCATTTTTTTTTGTATTTGGAAAAAATGTTAATAAGGTCCATAGATAAGAGGGAGGAGGGGGTGCCCCCTTATCAATTGGAACATGTTATTTAGTGCTAGGAACTTGGCAAACGGCGGCCCAAAGCCAAATCATTCTCCCGCCCCCCCCCCCCCCAGTTCTATCACAAAAAGAAAGTATCTACGGGCAATGAGTTGATCATGGTATTGCAGTGTTTTATGTTTTTAATGGTAGTGTTTGTTTAACCGTCTTCTTTATAGTCTCAATCATGTCCACATAGACGACCTCTGCACATAATTAATTAGATCTCATTGGTTCCTTTTTAAATTATTGTCGTGTTTCTGTTGGTCACTATTATATACTTGGAGTCTCATACCAAAAATAGCCAAGGCGTATTCAAGTATATAAATAGTGATCAACCGAAATCACGACAATAAAAAACGTAACGAATGAAGTCCTAATGAATTCTGTGTAGAGGTCTTGTGTACCGCACATGGTCATGTCTCAATCAACTGAATAAATGAACATCGTAAAAGGTGGATAGATAGTGTATTAGAGACACTCGGAAATATAACAGCGGAAGAGGCAAATAGAAGGTCAAAAGACCTTACACTCACTTTCCCCTAACACCGAAAGGTACATGAGGACAGAAAGAAGAAGAAAAAAGAAGAAGAAGAATATGGTGATATTGACCCGATGAAAGTTTGTTGTCTAAAGCTTGTAAATTCTTCTAACTAATCTGCTAGTTTGAACTCGGACTTTAATCCAACGTGAACCATGACGTACGCCTATAGAAGGACCTACCTACAGAATTCAAACACGCCTTTTGAGTCATGTTTTCTATTATTCCCGTGATTTTCGTTGCTCTGTTTTGGCAGACAACACCCGGGCTACACAAAATTAAAAAATTGTGTAAAAATTACATTATTCTAATGATCTAAAAATTATATTATTCTAACGTTGTCTAAAAATTGTATTCTAACTTTGTATAAAAATTGCATTATTCAATTTGTTTTTGAAAGTTGCATTGTGCAATTAAAAAAAATATGCAGTATTCGAAATTTTATGTAAAAATTGCATTACTCAAACTTTTCTAGTGAAAATTGCATTATTGAAATTTGTGTGTGAATATTGCATTATTCAAAATTGTGTGTAAAAATTGTATTATTCAAATTTGAAGACACATTAAAACTGAATTTTAAAAATAAAATCAATATTAAAAACATACTGTTTCAGCCGGCGAACCCACAGGAAACCACATGTGCAGGGGACATGGAGAAATTGCGCCATACACTCTACACTAATACACTAATACACTCTACACGAATACACTCTACACTAATACACTCTACACTAATACACTCTACACTAATACACTCTACACTAATACACTCTACACTAATACACTCTACACTAATACACTCTACACTAATACACTCTACACTAATACACTCTACACTAATACACTCTACACTAATACACTCTACACTAATACACTCTACACTAATACACTCTACACTAATACACTCTACACTAATACACTCTACACGAATACACTCTACACTAATACACTCTACACTAATACACTCTACACTAATACACTCTACACTAATACACTCTACACTAATACACTCTACACTAATACACTCTACACGAATACACTCTACACTAATACACTATACACTAATACACTCTACACTAATACACTCTACACTAATACACTATACACTAATACACTCTACACTAATCACTTTTAATCAATTTATCTAGTTTACAATATTCAACATCGATATATAATTCTACCAGATATCCATTTTTATAGCCCCCCACATACTGATTTTTATTGCTCCATCGTGAGAAGGTGTATGACGTTCTCGCAACGTAGATTTTTCATACTTTTAAACCACGCTCAATTTCTTGTTGTATACTGTCAGGTATACTCAGGGTGTCTACAAAGTCGCTGTGAACTCATGTACATTACGTCAAATGAATAGTGAGTTTTTATCGCGTATCTGTGTGACGTAGTGCACATCTGATTTTTTTTACACATCCTATACAATGTTTTATCTTGCCAACCTTCAATTCCTTGTTATAATAACCAGGCATCTTGTTGACTCTTTTGTTTGCAAAGCCACGATATTAAAATGTCAGGAGTATCACACTGGCGTAGTGGTTAAACCGTTCCTTTTCTAAAGCAGTGTTTCCCAACGTGGGGCCCACGCCCCACAGAGGGGGGATTTGCTTGCTTAGGGGGGGGGGCAATTCAAACAAGTTGTAATTAGGTTTCATTTAGGGAATAATTACATTTTTGAATATAGAAAAAATATGTATATGTTTCATAGGATGCCATCAAATTTTTAGAAAGTCTTAGGTGAGGCATGGTACACAAGAGGTTAGGAAACACTGTTCTAAACAGTTTGCAGATTAAAACGTTTTGTCATAGTTCCCTTCGGATTATCACTGAAAAATACCGAGTGTGTGTTATGAGTGGTACTCTGGGCAGCAAGCGTGCCGCTTCGTTGAAACGTTGCGATATGGACGGAGTACATACAGGGTAACCAGAGTACAATGAAGTCAATCCTCTATGCTGTTTCAGCCTTTATTCATCTTGTTTTGTGTGCAATAAATTTAGTGTGAACACCGTCAAAACGTCTTGTTGAATGCCAGCTACAACATATGACTTTTATGTTTGTCATATTTATATTTCATACATAATACATATGTATGTGTGTGTATCTTTATATTTGTTTGTGTGTGTGTTTGCATCTTTGTGTTTGTGTGTTTCTGTGTGCGTGTATCTTTATATTTGTTTGTGTGTGTGCGTGCATCTATGTATTTGTGTGTTTGCATCTTTGTATCTGTGTTTCTTTCTGAGTGTATCTTTGTGTTTGTGTGTTTCTGTGTGTGTTTATGTTTCTGTGTGCGTGTATCGTTATATTTGTTTGTGTGTGTGTGCGTGCATCTTTGTATCTGTGTTTCTTTCTGCGTGTATCTTTGTGTGTGTGTGTTTGTGTTTCTGTGTGCGTGTATCTTTGTGTTTGTGCGTGTGTCAGTGTGCGTGTGTGTCTATGTTTGCGTGTGTCTATGTGCATGTACCTTTGTAATTGTGCTTCTGTGTTTGTGCGTGTATCTTTGTGTTTGCGTCTTTCTGTATGCATCTTTGTGTCTGTGTTCGTGTATCTATGTGTTTGTGTGTATCTTTGCGTTTGTGTGTGTCTGTATGTCGTGTGCGTTATATTTGTGTTTATGTTCATCTGTGCGTATCTTTGTGTATCTGTGTGTGTGTCTGTGTGCTTGTGTGTAATTTTGTGTTTACCCTTCCGTGTGTTTGCGTGTGTGTGTGTGTTTATTTGTGTGTGTGTGTGTGTTTATGTGCATATGTTTAACTTCATGTTTGTAATTTTCTGTGTGTTTGTATATGTGTGTATGTTTTTATGTACATTTGTGTGTGTTTATATTTGTTTTTGTATTCTCTGTATTTGAACACATATCTTTTTGTTTGTGTATATCATTGTGTTTTATGTATCTCATGTTTGTGTGTATCTGGTTTATGTGTATCTGGTTTTTGTGTATCTGGTTTTTGTGTATCAGGTTTATGTGTATCTGGTTTATGTGTATCAGGTTTATGTGTATCTGATTGTTTGTTTGTATGTCAATGTTTGTTTGTACTATATTGGAAATCATCTTTTGACTAGCTTTTGACTTTCCCGTTATTTTCATTGGCGGTTGACACACATAGTGCTCAATAGAAGTCTATTGCGACACTTTAGAAGGACAATTTCCCGATGAGCCAGCAGGACTAAATAATGGTGTAACCGTCGATAATATAAGACTTAATGGATAATGAAAACGCAAGACTTCTTAATGTCTCATTTGACTATTGTTCTTAATTTTCAATGGTCTTTATGATTATACTTTGTGTTACAATAATTGAATCAAAGTGTCATGCCGAGTTGCGTAGTAGATAATGCTTCTCCACAACTCTCTGTTTCTTGTGTTGTTAATAAGTTCAGTTTGTGACTTCTTTTTGTACCACAGTGACAACCCATCCAGAAATTTCCCTCTTTGTCTTCCCCAGTCTCTTCTTCCCTTGATATTTCCTGTGGTTACTAAATGTTCAAGTGTTACTTGTCTCACCACATTCCCCAAAAAATCTTGTCTGTTTCTAATTTTCGCTAATTTGTCGTTTTACTGCAGCATCTCTACGAGCTTCTACATGAATTTTCTTAGCTGTCCATGCAATTTTCAGTATTCTTCTTAAAGACTACTTCTCAGTTGCCACAAGCTTATCTTGGACACTGGTTTTCTGTCCATGTCTCACTACCATAAAGAAGGATTGTGAATATAATATCCTAGCACTCGAACTCGTGTGTGCATCATGTGTAATTTATGTTACGACCAATTAAAATCACGGAAAAAACTAAGTGTGTTATTTTAGAAGAGATGGTTTTCCCTTTAGTCAATGTCTTATATAGCCAAGGGTCACAATCGACGCAAAACGGTACCCGAGTAAATATCACCAGTCGAAGGCAGATATGTGGGGCCTTTTGTGCAAATAAAACGGTGACACAACGCATTTCCATTCTGTGGACTACATCGTCCTTCTGGGAATCTAGTAGAAGTATTGTCCAACTACAAGAGATCCAGCGGGAGTTTGAGAATGAACGCTGAAGAAGAAGAGAAACAATCATGACAATTTATGTGCCACCAAAATGCTTTCCCGCATACAACGTTCCTTATCTATCTCTTCAAAACATGTGTCTAACTTCAAAATACCCATGCATTACTTAACATACAACTATTTCAACATAACTATCCGCCTACACCTTATTGCAAGAAAATCGCGATGCCAGAACAATCCACTGTCAATCAATTTCTGCCTGTTCCTTGTCTTTTCAAACTATAGATGAAAATATGTGTACATTCAGCGAATACAGCTCTTTGACGCGCACATACACAGCACACAGGTGCGCTTTTATATACTGGTCGTGTTAACTTCCAATTACAAAATGCCTATATATTTATATATATATACATAGAGGGGAGTCCTTCAATAGCGCAATCTTTTATAACAAATTTATTTCCCTATATAACAACACTTTACTTCTCGTGTTTGTAGCGAATGTCTGTTATTACATAGATATTTTGTCGGTCCGGACCAAGTTATTATAACAAGATTCCACTGTATACACGCGGGTGTCTCTCTGAAGTAGTATTTAACTCATTCGCTTTGTGCTCAAGAGGTGGCGAGTTCGCTTTGTGCTCAAGAGGTGGCGAGTTCGCTTTGTGCTCAAGAGGTGGCGAGTTCGCTTTGTGCTCAAGAGGTGGCGAGTTCGCTTTGTGCTCAAGAGGTGGCGAGTTCGCTTTGTGCTCAAGAGGTGGCGAGTTCGCTTTGTGCTCAAGAGGTGGCGAGTTCGCTTTGTGCTCAAGAGGTGGCGAGTTCGCTTTGTGCTCAAGAGGTGGCGAGTTCGCTTTGTGCTCAAGAGGTGGCGAGTTCACTTTGTGCTCAAGAGGTGGCGAGTTCGCTTTGTGCTCAAGAGGTGGCGAGTTCGCTTTGTGCTCAAGAGGTGGCGAGTTCGCTTTGTGCTCAAGAGGTGGCGAGTTCGCTTTGTGCTCAAGAGGTGGCGAGTTCGCTTTGTGCTCAAGAGGTGGCGAGTTCGCTTTGTGCTCAAGAGGTGGCGAGTTCGAATGACGCTCATGTCTAGTTTATAAAGTGGATTTTTTCGTAGATCGATAATTATCGCTGAGAGCTGCAGATTTACGTGCTATAAGTGATACTCTTGACATGTGGCAAGCCGCTACCCTGATAGGGATGGAGTACATATGGGGTAATCCGATTACAATGAAGTCCATCCTCTACAGCGTTTCAGCCCTTTTAACGAGATTCATGTATGCATGTATAAAATAAATACAGTGAAATTCCATTATAACAACTTGGTCCGGACCTAGGAAATATGTATGTAATAACAGAAGTTTGCTATATACAGTACACACAATATATAATACATATACTTGGAGATTTCTGGGAATTCGTTATAAAAGATGCGCTGTAGAGGTAAGATATATATATATATATATATATATATATATATATATATATATATATATATATATATATATATATATATATATATATATATATATATATATAGGCATATATATATACTTAAGTACCTGTTGTTCTGATTCAGGACTGTTGACTTATACCATCTCATATCTAGGAACACTTCCGTGTGAAATGAATGTTTATCTGGTAAACATGTTTGGTGGGTGTATCGTAAACACAATAGGCATGATTACCGTCAGGAGTAGAGTGGGCAGCCATCTCACAACAACAGAGCCAACGGCAGATCGGATCCATGTCGCAGAGAAGTCGTTCTCTAATAGAAGCCAGAGGAGGCCATACACCTTACTGAAACGTAGGTCTCAGTCGCAAAGAATAAAAGTCCAAACCATATTTAATGAACATCATTTCATTGTTAAAGTCTGAAAGGTTCTTCATGCCAAAAAGTTTACAAATGAAGGCTTAGTGAATTCTGTGCAGAGGTCTTGTACACTGTCGACTCGGCGTTGGTATCTCAGCATTGACCAAGTCCTATCATAAGTACAGCACATACGCCTGGATCAACTATTTTACCATTCTTCTGTCAAATTTCCTGTCACAACCTCACTGATAGCACATTTAGCATTCCCTGCCACCCCAGGAGTATGCCGGACAACGACACAGGTACAATGTCCGCTGACCTGCATATCTTAGTGATCCATAATGATTATGTGATAGAAGACAACAGTCAGAAATTGTGACAAGATATGACAATGATTTTTTTTTCCACAGGTGGCAGCTTGTCAGCCTCACCCCCCCCCCCCCAACTTTGCTTAGTCTTCTACGACATCCCTCGAAAGTAGGCAGTAGACCTATTCCTTACACCCTGCACTAGACGTCAAGATCCGGATACCACACAGGCGACTCACAGCGGTAAGATATTTTACTATTTCAATCAGACCTGTAGAACTAGCCAATTTAAGGTTGTACTAAATCTGTCGACCTCCTATTTTTAGACAACTCCCACGTAAACTCAAAAGTTCATCAGAGTCAGCAGACTATTTGTGTGCAGTGCAGACAGAAATGACAACAAAATAAACTGCCCTGAACGACTGATTGCTAAAAATCTATTTTTGACTTGTTTTTACATGGCGACTGTCAAGGTCGACGTTAAGTGCGTGTAATGTCATGCATCTTTAGATTAGCAAAAAAATAAAGAAATTGGTGTCATACCCAATTCAAGAAATAGCCACGAACCAATCTTTTTATTTTTGCTGTAGTGATTTTATAGGTAATATAAATAAGTTCAGTAGTTTGCCATTGCTTTCTGAACTGTCCGGATGCACATTTGCCTGCGGCGAGATCTCAAGATACAGGTACAGTGAAATCTCGTTATAACATCTTAGTCCGGACCGACAAAATATGTATGTAATAACAGAAATACGCTATATATAGTACAAACAACGTAGAAGAAATATAATTGGGGAATTTCAAGTGTTGTTATATAGGGAAGTTTGTTATGAACGGATGCGTTATAGAGGGATTCTACTGCATATATTACTTGGTTTCTTCACGTCTAGTAGCAGTTGTAAACACAAGCATTGTTTTTGGAGTTCCCTTACAGCAGGGGTTCTCAACCCGGTGCTAGCTAGCAACTTGATGGTCGTAATGTCATGTGGTGTTCACCTCGTCATGCGAGAGTTGAAAAGTGCTTCAGGGCACAAATAATCATGTCATACTATTCAATGTTGTGTTGTAGGAACCAACACAACTATTGTTGTTATCTACGATGATAAGGAAATCAGTAATGTAATATAGAAGCAACTAGGAATTTAGAAGCAGCTAACGGGATTTGAAGTAGATCCGCTCAGGTGACACCCAATCGCCTCGCAATTTTCGTCAACACGTTAACCGTCTTCGACCACACGGCAAACCCATTTGCTGCATGATATTTCTTGATCTACGATTATAGGGGACAAGGGGGAGCTGATCCCCCAACAATCCTGCTATATGACCATGCGGTTGCATGACGTATCGTTAGTTTTGCCCTCAAACAAACGTAATTACAGCAGAAAACCAATTATCTGAATTAATTATAAATCGGGCAGATTAGGACAATCGATAATTCGGATAATTGGACTTATCTCAGGAATTAAACAAAACAGTATACATACCTACAATCATACATTCAAATTAACATAATTGTATTGATAAAACTACAGTAATGTGTAAGCAACTATGTATTGCAAATAAACTACACAGTAACGGCACTGCGCACTGCCCCCGGGACCTCTCTACCGCGTCCGTTAACGCTCTCGCTCTAAAATTATCCAAATGTTATTCGGATAATTGGGGATTCGGATAATTGGATTTCTACTGTATCTTATTAACCGTGTAACGTATTAATGCCATTTTTTCATATAATGTTACTAGATAAAAACTAGATAACATAAGAAATGAAGAAAAGAGTTGGTATAATATCATGTATCGAACATATTGAGAGACAGCAAGTAAAATGGTTCGGTCACCTTATGAGAATGAAGCCAAACCAACCAATAAGAGCATATAAAAAAAGAATATTTGGGCGTAAGGCCAAAGGTGGACCAAGAAAACGGTGGATAGAAAACATCAAGATAGCATTGAACAAACATGGACTAAATGCAACCTCGGCGACACATCTGGCCTTGGAACGACAGCTTAAGCTCCCACCTCAACGCTTAACGCCAAATGTGAATGCGATCAACAATCATTCACCCTGGGACATACAACAGACAATGTTATATTTGGTTAGAACCATTAATATACTCTATATTTGTGCATCGTGTTAAATTTGTATAAGGAATGAAATCCTGTAATATTTGTCGGCATACTAATTCTCGTGTATTGAAAAATGAAATTTTACCACTTGAGACACAATATTCTTTGAGTTGTTCGTCCATCACAAGTGATGATGACCGTTTGTTACATCCCCTTGTGTTAATTCAATTAGAGTTATGTCCTTGTTTATTAGTTCGTAGATGGCTAATGAGCCATATTCGAATTGTAAATGTCCTTGGATGAGTCGGGCATGGAATGACCACTGTCGACGGATCTTGGTATATCTGTGACTTTCGAGCTTTCGTGATTAGGAATAAGCGTGTCTCCTATTACAATAATGTGTCCCACCATGCTTGTATATGAATACCTGTAGATAATGTGTCCCACCATGCTTGTATATGAATACCTGTAGATAATGTGTCCCACCGTGCTTGTATATGAATACCTGTAGATAATGATCTCTGAAGGTAAGGAGTATGCCAGGTATTGGTGGTATTCTGTGTCATTGACTGTGAATGCGCTAACACACTGCGCCTTCATTGATCTAATTATTTGTATAGCTATCACTACTTTGAGGCTCATGAATATCATAACGGATGATAGTTGATCCTCTAATGTGCATGTCAATAATAGTACAGACATCTTTACAGAAATTGCGAGTTTTTTAAAGAAAAAGGATGGATTAAGGAAATAATGAAGTCAACGAAAACAAGCATGTATGAAGCACACACAATAAAAAAAAACCATCTCCGGAGAACTCATCTGCCCGTGACGCTGCAAGACACAATCGGGTATAAAGCGAAAATATGGGAGAAAGAAGAAATGTTAATGATATATTGGTTATATCGATGGGGTCTTTGTTACCTCTAATATTTTATGGTAGTGTGTCCTGATATAACCTAATTGGATTTAGTCCGCTGGTTGAAAGGGGCACGCCTCTCCAAAAGAGAGGCAAACTCATGAACTACTACTACCAAGAAGAAATGTACATGGAGTCTGGATTATTTAAAATTGTGAACAAGATACATCAGTATTTCAATTTGTAAAACACCGCCTTACCATTCTCACTGAATCCTAATAGAATTAGTGTGTGTCTTCTCAATTACGGAACAAGTAACAACGGATAACAAAACATTCACATTCAGAGATGTTGAAATACTGAGAGATGTTGAAATACTGAGAGATGTTGAAATACTGACAGATGTTGAAATACTGAGAGATGTTGAAATACTGACGAATGTTGCCATCTTTAATGTAACCAGAGATTATTGGAATACATATTCCGATAATCCAATGACACAATGTGAGAACCATGTGTTACAAGAGAAAGAGAAATATTGGAAGAACGATGGTTTGTCCTTCATTCAGCCAAGATTGGTTATCAATTTCTCAGAGATATCCGATAGTTTAACCCTAAACATAATCATATATCTAAATCCGGTTTTAAAATATAAAGTTTTCCTCGAGTATCTTCATTGCAGAAATACGTAAAAATCATATTTTTTTAATCTTCTCTAATGTCTTAAATTTTACTCGCAAATTCCAACACTTGTAGAGACACTACCGACGGAAAATGTCAGCGTTACACCGGATACAACCTTAAACACCGTCTGTCTTGTGTTTAAGGGTACACATTAGTGTAATTTGACTCCCTAAATTGTATGATGAACCAATCGTGTGCAAATGATGTCGTATAGAAGACTGTAAACATCTGTAAAAATGTGTATGAGATGTGTGGTGCCAAGTAGATGTTTTTTACCGGTATATATTACGTATTAGGTATGTTGATTATCCTCTTCTCACACCAGACATGTCCATATGTGCTCAGATCTCAGCTTCAGTAAATCTTTCAGGGCATAACGGCTGGTGGTTCCGGTTCTGTGTTGGTTCACTGCTCTTTTTGTTCTTTGTTCTTTTTGAGTTCTTTGTAAGGGGTTCTCCTACGAATCACGTACACCACGTTTGATATATATATATATAAAAGGGAAACCACGTTCTGGAAAGAATATGTCACATGATATATATATATATACACACACCCACTATCCTAGTTAAGCTAAAATTGATTCTAATGACTGGATTTACATGAAATATTTAATTTATAGGGTCCGTACCATTTCAAATGAACACACATAATTCCAACTGTGTCTATACTGTATATTTATTAGCTGGTACGTATAGTTTACAAGTTGGGCAATGCTAGGGAAATGTACTATAGCATCGACTAGTACCATGCGGTTAATGAGAGATGTCTGGCTTAAAGGATTGGCTCATGAAGGTCATGCACTTTGGATGTCTAGACAATGGCCGTTTACATTATGCGATTTGCTGGCTAATAGGAAATCCAGCCTTTTAATATGACTCATTTTACTATCTCCTTGATTTTCATTGGCTGTCACGCAAAGTATATATAATCATATTGAGCAATGCGTATTGCGGGAATAGTCAAATGATTCATTAAAAATGCAGTAACCATTGTGTCCAATATAAGCCGAGGGTTGCGGCTTGAGACAGTCATGGATTAGGTTTCTGGGCTCGAAGGCTCTGTCTAGTTTCCTGCAAGCATCGCTACGTGAGACTAAAAATAGTCTGCGATTGGGGAGGGTTGTAATAAGTACGATTACTTGTCCTTATTTCTTTCTTTGTCTTCTTTTTGTTTATTTCATTCCTTCTTCATTCCATTCCATCTTCATTCCCCATTCTATTCATTCTACATTGCATTCCTTCTTCATTCCATTCATTCTTTATTCAATTCCTCTTAACTCCATTCAGTCTTATTTCATTCCATTCATTCTTCTCTCTATTCATTCTTAATTCCATTCAACTTCATTCTATTCGTTCCATGAATTCTTCACTCCTATGCATACTACACCAGTGAAGTGAAAGAAACACAACTTGAAATGATACATGAAATTTGAAAATAAAGATATAAAAATGAGAAAATATACAACCCTTTTCCTTCTTCTGCTGTAATTCTCAAAGTCCTGTACATTATCAGGATGTAGTCCATAGAAAAAAATGCTTTATGCAGTGGTTTTCAGCTTAAATGCGATATGTTATTTTCGGCCTGGCACATTCGATGTTAGCACGTATTCTGAGTCACTGATTGTTTTCAGCATGAGAATGAACCGTTATTTGCCAACGGCAAGAGTATGCAACAGTAAAATGGAAACACCAAGATGCAGAGAAATGTAGGTTGAAGGAGTTACCAACTCCCTTAGACGTTAGTCCTCGTTTATTTCCCTACAGTCTTGACATTACTTATTGTTGGCTCCAAACCCTGCTTTTGCATCTTTCGTGTTGGGCTTCCACTTGATATTACCTACTACTTTATCACCCATCAATTGCCCATTGATCTATGTTTAATTTTGTCATCCAATAGTGCGCTAATTTATGTTCACATATTGAACGCACACAATTTGTCATTTATTAGAAATGCGTGTCGTAACTTCACTTGACCTTGTTTTTTTTTGGTAAAAGAAACATGTCCAAGTCATTATATTTGTCAATATTTTTATGGTTTTGTATTTTTGATAATAGTATCTTCAAAAAGGTCCCGGTTGGACCGCAAAGTAGAAAATTGTGCATGTTCTATGTTTTAGTTATTTATTTGTTACTTTTGATAGGTATTTTACAGTAACCCTTTCTACCTTATTTAGTATTTCCTACTTAGACGTCACAATATTATTGCATATAAAGCGACCAAACGTGGCATAGCCCGTTAACCGATGGTCATTAAATCTTGCGACGCCTCACAGCAATAGCAGAGAAAAGACAGTAGATAGATAGCATACTAAATATATTCGAGGACATGACACTCACAGCTCATTTCGAGAAGCCCCCATCGAGACCAGCACGCGCAGAGGTGATGGGGCTTAGTTCAGCCATCAGGGGCTGGAAACTAAGACTGGTTGGGCAGTCCCACTCGAGCAGGACCATAGTCCTGCCCAAGTAAGCAGAGTGCTGAAGACGGAGGCATCCAGCCAAAAGGCGCACAGATAATCAGGATGCCACGCACAAAACACAATGGAAACATGTCTACATCTATAAAAAGTTATGGTGCCTGCCCTGTGGCGGACGTTCAGGCAGGGACGGTGCCGGGCCCTATACCTCGAAAGGGCCCAACCTCAGTTACTGGAAGTCCTTCTCAATTGCCCCGAGGAGCCAGGAGGCAAGGGAATAGAGCTACTGGCCAAACAAACAAACGACTAATAAAAATAATGCACTGGAATGCTGAGGGTGTCAACAGTAAAAGAGATGGATACAGCAAAAAATTGGAACTTGAAAATGTCCTCAGTGAAGAACAAGTTAGTATATGCTGTATCCAAGAAACACACCTCAGCAGCGACATAGCCTTCAAAATCAGAGGCTACCAGTGCTACCGGTCTGACAGAAAGGACAGGCGAAAGGGTGGAATTCTGACACTTGTTAAAAACAATATCAGCGCATGTCAGCTGGAAGTATATATGGAAGGGGCAGAATACCAGATGTTCCACCTAAAAACAGACAGTGCAAAATTCCATCTCCTGAACTACTACTGCCCAAATGATAAACCATTGGCACTAGACACAATTCCAGACAAAAAGAGACTTATAGTGTGTGATGACTTCAACAGCCACTCCCAGAGCTGGGGCTACGATCATATCGACAAGAGAGGTGAGGAACTTGAGAGCTGGCAGGATGAAAATAATCTCATCCTTATTAACCAGCCAGCAGACTCACCAACCTTCTACTCGAGAGCATGGCACACCACCTCTACACCGGACCTGGCATTCGACTCACCAGGCTTGGAATGGAACATCACACGTGTCGTTGGAAAACAGCTTGGAGGTAGTGACCACAGACCAGTATTTCTGGAAATCCACAATGAATTTACCAAGGACAGCAGCACGCTCACTAGGTGGAGCTATAAAAGGGCAGACTGGAAAATGTAGCAGCATTTAACCAGTGTTCTAGCTAAGGACATGAACTTGGACAAAGACATCAATAGAGCAGTGAGTCAATTTAATAGATGTATACTACATGCTGCTAGTAAAACCATACCCAGGGGGGCACGCAAAAACTACAAACCCTACTGGAATGATGAACTGGAAAAGCTGCAAAATGAGATGGAAACATCTAGACAGCAGGCTGAGAACAGACCTAGCCAAGAACATCACAACAAATATCAGCAAACAAAGGCTAAATTTCAAAGAGCCAAGTTACAAGCCAGACAGAGCAGCTGGAAAGAAAAAACAGAGTTGCTGAACCTAGAAAGAGATACTAGGAAATTATGGAAACTTGTAAAACAACTAAATGATGAAGGTACAGGGAGAAATACCAGGATCACACTTTATAAAGATAGAAACATTTTAACAGGTAAACATGCAGCTTATTACTTTGCAGATTCCTTTGCAGAAGACAATAACGTCAAAGTCAGCCCAGACAAACAACAGGAGGTTCGAGAGAACCAGCAAAACATTGGACAAGGCGAACCTATACCTGAAGTCATGGAGGCACCAATCACAATGAGAGAACTGGAGCACGCAATATCCAAATTGAAAATGAAAAAGTCCCCTGGAGCTGATGGAGTGTCCAAGGAAATTATTAGAAACCTGGGAATTGCAGCAAGAGCAAAGCTGCTGCAGATCTTTAACACAAGCTGGTCCACAGGTAATGTACCACAGGCGTGGAGAGAAGCAATAATGATACCACTCCTCAAATCAGGAAAAGATGGCAACACAGTCTCCAACTACAGGCCCATCAGCCTCACAAGCTGTCTATGTAAAACAATGGAACGCATTATCAATCTTAGGATGCAGTGGTACCTTGAAAGTGAAAATCTTCTGGTATCACAGCAAGCATGTTTCAGACAGTGCTACTCTACTGAAGATCAGTCAACCTACCTCTCCCAAGAGATTGAGGATGCCTTCCAAGAAAAGAAACTGGTACTAGCAGCATGGATAGACCTCAGGAAAGCATTTGATAAGGTCTGGAAAGAAGGGCTCCTAAAGAAATTGCGAAATTGCAGGGTTAGCTCAAGAATGTACAACAAATGGGTAAAAACATACCTGCATAATAGAAGAGCCAGGGTACAATTAGATGGTCGCAAGAGCAAGAAAGTTCTACTGCGTCATGGAGTCCCCCAAGGAGGAGTCCTGTCACCCACACTTTTCTTGGTTTACATCAATGACCTAGTTGCTGAACTACCACACGGGATCAAAGTGGCAATGTATGCTGACGACCTGGCGATCTGGTGCACGGAAGAACATGCAACAGTGGCTACTAAACAAATACAAAGAGCTATCGATGCCCTAACCTTATGGGCAAATCGATGGTGCGTCAGCATTAACACAGATAAGTGCAGCACTACACTCTTTACCCTCTCACCAAAACAAAAAGCTGGTCATATCAAGATAGATGGAGAGCTCTTGAAAGAAGACAAACAACCCACATACCTCGGAGTTACTTTTGATGCTAAGCTGAAATGGCAGCAGCACATAAAGCAACAACAAAAGCCAGGAGGAAGTTAGCTATCCTGAGAAAACTAAGTGGAACCACATGGGGAGCCAGTGGAAATATACTCAGTAAAGTTTACCAGCATGGCATAAGACCACACCTGGAATATGGTTCAGCTGCGTGGTGTCCTGCATCAAACACCACATTACAAGATCTAGATAAAATGCAAAACCAGGCACTTAGAATAATGTTGGGAGCAATGAAATCAACACCCATAGCAGAGATGCAGAAAATGGGAAGAATGCAAAAACTTGGCGAACGCAGAGACACAGAAGTACTAGTTCAAGCAGAAAAGTTCCAGTGTATGCCAAGTCATCCAATGAAGGAAAGATTCCAAAATCTAGCAATGGGGCGACTGAAAAGGAGCAGCTTTATCCATCAAGCTAAACGACTCCGTAGACAACTTACAGACCTACCTGTAGTTGACAGCCCCTTAAGGTCTGTACCAGAACAAACCCCGTGGAGTGAAAGCCATGGAATGCGAATATACGACATTCAGACCCATGTGAAAGGAATACTAATCGAAGACGAACAGAACAGTGTGCAGCGAAGGACAGTCACCCTCAGTTTCCTGGATGAGGAATATCCACAAGATATATGGGTCAGAATGTACACAGATGGGTCAGCACAGAATGATGTGAGGAATGGAGGTGCAGGTGTATATATAGAATATCCACACAAGCCTAGAGATACAATCAGAACACAGACAGGAAAATTCTGCAATAATTATGATGCTGAAATCGAGGCAATTAGTGTGGCAGCTAAAAAACTGCTGAACTCCAACTCTGGCCTACAGCCTGTGGTATTCCTGACAGATGCAAGGTCAGTGCTTCAAGCTCTCCAGTCTGGAAAACTAACAGACTTGAAAAAATTACTTAGCGAATTGTCTTACCAGTATAGGGTAACCATGCAGTGGATACCCTCTCACTGTGGAATACCAGGAAATGAAAAAGCAGAGCAACTGGCTAAGGAAGGTGCTGCCGAAGACCAACCAGAAATACCAATCACCTACCATCAGAAAAAACAGATGATCAAGTCAATAAGAAAGCCACAAACGCCAACACAAGATGACTATCACATTATAAACAGATCAGAACAAATTATAATTCTACGCCTCAGAACAGGACACAACCGACTCCGCAGTCACATGTATACAAAGTTCAAGATTGGCAACACGGCCATGTGTACATGTGGACAGGCAGCACAGAGTGCCAAACATATACTTCAAGAGTGTTCTGAGCATGATACGCTGAGGCAGAAATATTGGCCAGAGGAAACAACACTAGAATCAAAACTCTATGGGACACTGTATGAACTACAAAAGACAGTGAGTTTTATTAAGGAGACAGAATTACAGATATAGACATATTTCAAGTGAACGAAAGAAGAAGAAGAAGAAGAAATTTCGAGAAGCGATGTCGTTCGACGTTTGCAGTCCCCCTTTACGTTTCAGGAAAGACCTCGCTTGTCTTCTCTGCTCACCCCGCCATGCTTTACTTCAAACCCAATCGTTATCGCTATCGACCCGTGCCGTTCCTTGGTTCTGTGAACCATCTTGCACGTCTGTTATATGTGGATCACTGTTTCCTGGTCGCGACGCTTTCAGCAACAAATAAATACATATTCTCAATCTGTAACAGAAAATAAATCGTTTGTTATACTTTAGACTGTGTGTTCCCGGTTAGGAGGTCGCTGCGGGGTATTTTTAGGATGAGGAAGAAATCAACCTGCTCTGCTGTCTCCACATATATTGAACATTGGACATTTGCAGGGCCGTAGATGTTCTCTTTAAAGAAAGGGGGGGGGTACCTAAAAGGTCATTCAAGTGTTTTTATGTGAATATTTCTCGATGCTATGAATAAATTTGATGACCATTTTTGTTTTAACATTCATTAGAAAATGAAGGTTGGGGAAAGGGGAGGTTAACCGAAATTTTTTGCTGTTCCTGTTACTAAAAGTTATGTTCAGATTACCTGGCGGGGAGGGGTTCAAGTCAACACCCCCTCCCCACATACCTACGGGCTTTGGCGTTTGATTTTATTCCTGGAAAAAGTAGCTTCCAATGAGAGGAGGGCAGAAAATATGACGTTGAAAGGCGGTATAAGAAATAAACACAAATATACAATGTGGATTATTCCACCAGCATGTCTTTGTCCAGTTAATGAGCATGCATAAGTCTGGAAGAGTAGATCGATGACAACACTGGGGTAGAGAGGTTAGTTGGTTGGTTGCTGATCCAACGGTCCATGGGCTCATGCAGTAAACTTTACGAGTCAATCATTTTCTGACATCCAGTGCTGGACATGCAATGGTGGTGATGGACAGTTCCGTAAGCACGAGTACACAGCCCAGCTTGTATACTGAAGTGTGTTCGAGACAGACAGTATACGAACCTTCATTCGTGACGTTTTTAATTATTGTCGTGTTATTCGTTGGTCACTATTTATATACTTTGATTCTTGATTAGAAACTGGCCTCACAGCACGTGAGGCATTCCCATAAGTGCTCCACCCTCTGTTCCAGCAGACATCCAACTCCATGGTTTTTCGAGTCCAATGCCGCCGAAACAGACGTCAACATCAGGGCACAACTCTGGCCATTGCGACAGGTTTTTTTGGTGTTCCGCCCACCCACGCAGTGCCTGTAACTAGTTCAAGCACAACGTCGGCCTGTCGGAACAACATGGTAACTGTTATCGAAGGCTACAACTAAGGTGTCGTAATTATATACTTGGAGTCTCATACTAAAGAATAGCCAACGTCAACTAACGAAATGCAAGGAAATAATCATAAATCATCATTGCCGATCATATTTACATTATGAACACAGGCGTTTGCTGGCGCCCAGTAATGTTTACATTATGTACACAGATGTTTGTTGGCGCCCAGTCATGTTTACATTATGTACACAGGTCTTTGTTGGCTCTCAGTCATGTTTACATTATGTACACAGGTGTTTGCTGGCGCCCAGTCATGTTTACATTATGTACACAGGTCTTTGTTGGCTCCCAGTCATGTTTACATTATGTACACAGGTGTTTGCTGGCGCCCAGTCATGTTTACATTATGTACACAGGTGTTTGTTGGCTCCCAGTCAAGTTTACATTATGTACACAGGTGTTTGTTGGCTCCCAGTCAAGTTTACATTATGTACACAGGTGTTTGTTGGCTCCCAGTCAAGTTTACATTATGTACACAGGTGTTTGTTGGCTCCCAGTCAAGTTTACATTATGTACACAGGTGTTTGTTGGCTCCCAGTCAAGTTTACATTATGTACACAGGTGTTTGTTGGCTCCCAGTCAAGTTTACATTATGTACACAGGTGTTTGTTGGCTCCCAGTCAAGTTTACATTATGTACACAGGTGTTTGTTGGCTCCCAGTCATGTTTACATTATGTACACAGGTGTTTGTTGGCTCCCAGTCAAGTTTACATTATGTACACAGGTGTTTGTTGGCTCCCAGTCAAGTTTACATTATGTACACAGGTGTTTGTTGGCTCCCAGTCATGTTTACATTATGTACACAGGTGTTTGTTGGCTCCCAGTCAAGTTTACATTATGTACACAGGTGTTTGTTGGCTCCCAGTCATGTTTACATTATGTACACAGGTGTTTGTTGGCTCCCAGTCAAGTTTACATTATGTACACAGGTGTTTGTTGGCTCCCAGTCATGTTTACATTATGTACACAGGTGTTTGTTGGCTCCCAGTCAAGTTTACATTATGTACACAGGTGTTTGTTGGCTCCCAGTCAAGTTTACATTATGTACACAGGTGTTTGTTGGCTCCCAGTCAAGTTTACATTATGTACACAGGTGTTTGTTGGCTCCCAGTCAAGTTTACATTATGTACACAGGTGTTTGCTGGCTCCCAGTCATGTTTACATTATGTACACAGGTGTTTGTTGGCTCCCAGTCATGTTTACATTATGTACACAGGTGTTTGTTGGCTCCCAGTCATGTTTACATTATGTACACAGGTGTTTGTTGGCTCCCAGTCAAGTTTACATTATGTACACAGGTGTTTGTTGGCTCCCAGTCATGTTTACATTATGTACACAGGTGTTTGTTGGCTCCCAGTCATGTTTACATTATGTACACAGGTGTTTGTTGGCTCCCAGTCATGTTTACATTATGTACACAGGTGTTTGTTGGCTCCCAGTCAAGTTTACATTATGTACACAGGTGTTTGTTGGCTCCCAGTCAAGTTTACATTATGTACACAGGTGTTTGTTGGCTCCCAGTCATGTTTACATTATGTACACAGGTGTTTGTTGGCTCCCAGTCATGTTTACATTATGTACACAGGTGTTTGTTGGCTCCCAGTCATGTTTACATTATGTACACAGGTGTTTGTTGGCTCCCAGTCATGAGTGTGTTATACTTTGAAGATGCCTGTGCTCATAGACGCCAAGAGCGTGAAATCAATCCTGATATTATTATAAGTTCTCAACACTCAAATCTCATTGTAACAACTTGATCAACGAAATATATATATAACACAAAATTTGCTATATACAATACAAATAATACAGTATAAATAACACATCAACCATTGTTAGAATGAAAACAGGCACAGATAAGAAAACAGGCACAGATAAGAAAACAGGCACAGATAAGGAAGAAAAGTCTAATGATATCCCAATCACATCAAATACTATGTGGACAATTGAACACATGACATCAAGTTAACAGTGCTTTCAAATAATATACGAGAACAATATAGCCAAGTTCCTATTAATTGCTGGTGTGGATGTAATGAAGACATTTCGTATGATGAACAGAAATAATGTAGCATAGGATGTAATGAAGAGTGGAGTGTGTAATTAATAAAGAGTGGAGTGTATGTGGGGGATGAAAGGAAATAATGTAGCATAGGATGTAATGAAGAGTGGAGTGTATGTGGGGATGAACAGACATAATTTAGTTTAGGGCGCGAGCTTGGGCTGCAATGCGTCGCGTAGAGAACGGTGACGCGAGGAGGGTATTAACAGGAGATGAAAAGACGACCGGTGTGAGAACATAGTAGGGAGAGGAAAGTCAGAGAAAGATAAAAGTGGTTTAATGGAGAGAAGTACACGGGATCGTTTCAGAGAAATGCATATAAAAGAATGCATGTTTGCACTTCATAAATCATAATCATTTGTTACTGTATACCCATCAACCCTTGCGTGCGTTGTGTTGTGCTGCGGCAGTCGTTGGATTTGAGTGCAGAAAGTTGAAGGTCGTCACCGTGACAACCCTCACCGAGCTGGGAGGAGGGGACAAGATGAGGGTGAACCGAATACGATCCAACGGAATGGCTGTCAGACAGAATGACCTAGCATTTTTGGGTATCTGCGCGATCGTGTATAATCTACAGCGATTTGGAAGTGTCCGGGGGGGGGGGGGATATGAAAGTCTATTCGCTAGGGTGGCTGAGATGGTTTGGACATATCGAACCGGGGAGGGGAGGAAGGAGATGAGGTGAATGTGGGCTCAAATGAGGCATTCTGTCTGGCAAGCTGTGGCACAAGAGGAACAAGTATTGATGTTGTCTGGTACTTTTGCCGGTCCCCGGAGCCAACAGATAATCCCTGCGAGGAATTAGCTAGAAAGACATCAGCAATATATGGTTTCATGGAACAACTTGGGCACGATAAAAGAGATGCATTCTTTCTTCCGCGATCTTTCTCAAAATCCTTGGTATCTCTATGGCGTAGTAGGTAAGCCATTCGATGTGTGCTCACTAGGTAGTGGTTTTGAATTCCGCTTATAACGATTTTTTAATTTTATTTTGCGAACTCCGGGAATTATTACTTGAAGCTATGTAATCGTTTGCTATTTCTCGCGTACCGCAGTGGTTAGCGCAGTAGCTTCGCATATGAGTGGTCATGGGTTCATTCCCCAGTTGAGGCGGAAATGTTTTTCAGATCGTAACGGCTCCCAGGTCGACCCAGCCTTAAAATGGGTACCGGATTTATCCGGGAAGTAAAGACTACGAGGGAGAGGAGATGGCTACATCCCTCATTTGCAGATCCTATGAAATGTGAGATCGCTAACATCTCACACCCCTACGGCATTAATAAATGATATGGGCAACTTGACTTTACTGGCCTTTCGACAGATGCCATGCCACGTCGGTAACAGAAACTGAATTGTATGGGGGGGGGGTAATCCGAGTACTATGAGATCAATACTATACTCTCATTATCAATTCTCTTATGGAATGACTCAGCGCATCACATCTGTGATTGTGTTTTACATATATAAATAACATATGAGTAAGCCCGTGTTATGTTATTTGTTATTGATGAAATACTTCAGGATGACTCGTTACTGGTATCTGCGAATACCCACCAAATTATAACATTACAAATATTATCTGACGATGATGTTCCTCCTAGGCAATCGAAGATGAGCATGGCATGAAAAACATTCAATGCGATGGAAAATTAAGAAAAATTAAAATTGGTAATGATCTCATTTGGTTTGTAAATTAATAACACAAAATTGGCACAAGTTGAAAAAGTAAAATATCTTGGCACCCTGTTAACATCAGAAGGTAGATGCTCAAGTGAGATAAAGAGTCGAACAGCATAATGCAAATCAGCATTCCAAAACATGAGAACCATTTTTTGCAATGGAAGTCTATCAATGCAGACCCGGATTCGGATGCTGAGATGTTATATCGAACCGATTCTTTTTTATGGATGTGAAGCATGGACTATAAACAAGAAAATTCAAAGTGAATTGGAGGCTACAGAAATGTGGTTTCTGAGAAGAATGATGAAAATACCATGAACAGCCAAGAAAACTAATACAGAGGTTCTCATTGATGCTGGCGTAAAAAGATCAATCGTATCAAACATTAGAGGCAGACAGTCAAGGTTTCTAGGGCATGTGCTGAGAAGAACACAGCTTGAACACTTAATAACCACTGGAAAGATCAAAGGGAGAAGAGATAGGGGTCGACAAAGAGAAAATTTACTGGATGGGCTTGTATCGTGGCACGGTAGAAGCTCACCAACCGAGCTTATTGACAACACAAGAGACAGAGAGTCGTGGAGAAACATGATCGCCTACGCCAGTCGGCATGGCACTTGATTGATTTGTGAGTTTGTAGATGCCCGATGAGTCCGATTCGTGCACGGAAAGTTCTATTGAAATATTATATACATTATACAGACAGTATAAAATTATAGCTATATTAGGTTTCGAGAAGGGGGGGGGCAATACGAGGGAAGCAGAGCTACATGTGGGAGAGTAACTTCGCGAGATGGACAGGTTGCAGTCTATCAGAGTGCACCACCAAGACAAGAGCCGAACAATGTTGGAGGTATGTTGCAGCCAACTGTCGTTACGGTGACGACACTTAATGATGATGACATCTAGTTATGATGGTATGCTTGTATATTTTAGCAAGTGCCTGTTTGCACGTCACAGAGTGAATAGTTCAGATCCGATGTGTACCCACCCACCTCCTATATTTTAGCAAGTGCCTGTCTGCACGTCACAGAGTGAATAGTTCAGATCCGATGTGTACCCACCCACCTCCTATATTTTAGCAAGTGCCTGTCTGCACGTCACAGAGTGAATAGTTCAGATCCGATGTGTACCCACCCACCTCCTATATTTTAGCAAGTGCCTGTCTGCACGTCACAGAGTGAATAGTTCAGATCCGATGTGTACCCACCCACCTCCTATATTTTAGCAAGTGCCTGTCTGCACGTCACAGAGTGAATAGTTCAGATCCGATGTGTACCCACCCACCTCCTATATTTTAGCAAGTGCCTGTCTGTACGTCACAGAGTAAATAGTTCAGATCCGATGTGTACCCACCCACCTCCTTATATTGAAAACGGTTTGCTCGATTATAGAGTGCTTAGTGGATCCGCCTCACGAAGAGAACTCGATCGAATTAGTTCGTGGTTCGATAGTCGACCGTCTATATTGTTCTGGCGATAAGATTGGATGTGTTAGTGCTGCATAAAAATGTACGACAGTTAAATAGCATTTCTCTATAAACGATATGCCTTAAAACACAGTTTCTCAAAGTGGGCGAATGCACCCGGTGGCAGTTAGAGACTTCATTGGGTGATTCAGTGTCAAGGGGCGTGGGCGATGTAGCCGCGTGAGGGGGAGTAAATAAGCTTTCGGGAAAAATGAGCATCTCCAGTTATACACAGATATAGAAAGTATTACCAGTAAGTCAAGAGTTGCAGTTGTTGTCATATTTATTTAATTCTATGTGAAACATGGTCTAACTAGGATTATTCCATCCAATGAGAAGCTTCTATTGAAAATGGAAGCTTTTAAACTGTATTAAAGTGTATTTTTTTTTTAATTTTAGGGTCAGTGAACTTTGGCTTTCATGTTTTCCTAGTTTTCAACGATTGTTTGTTATTTTTGTTTTGGAAAGAACAAAATATATTTTAGAATATATTTAGCGAGTTTGACAGTGGTTTTCGTAAATCATACTGTTGTGTAATTTCTCTCTTCAACCCGTGGCAGCAGAAACTCCCCAAAATTAGAAGCTGCCAGTACGGTGTTCATAATTTAAATACGGGTTCATTACTCGTCCACATAATAAATGATTATTATTGTGCTTGATACGACAAAATACATGTTCAATGTATGCATATAACATTCTTTCCAGATGACCAAACCTTTGTATCTGTTGGTTTTGTATGTATTGTAGAATTGATATGACACCCACTCTTTCTCTTATGACATGGTTTCTAATTCTGTGTCTTCTGGTCACTCCTGTGGCTTGTATTTTTGAAGCTGGTATCTCGATTGTGAAGTATGACGTATGTAGATAAAGGATTAATTCATCATCATCACGTCTCACCTTGGATGATGCAACCGCTTATTAGTTGTATTATGTAGCCAGCGAAGGAATAGCGCAGAAAACGACTCAACGAGAGATCAGGGCGCAGGACTTTGCTGGGGAAAGGATTAGTATACACGCGACTCATACATTATTCTCCAGCTATACCTCGTACAAGAAGACGGGAAATCCTGGATACGCTTCTTGACAACCGCCGACTCTTTTTGTAAAACTGCAGCATAACCTTATGTATCTATATGATCTTCGTTCAAACCACAGTTAGGTCACATCTTTTTTTTCTCTGACGTTTCTCCCTGCAGGCGACCGTTAATTCTGACACACAAAATAGTCCCCTAGCGAACCATTACGCAATAACACAGTTATGTTTGGAAACATTTTCTGTTATAGTTCTACTTTGTTTTTCAGTCCCCGACTATTTCACAGCCATGACCATCAGTGGTATAGAAGACCTCTCTGTTGGTAACTATTTTTATTATTATTATGGTTGAGTTTTTGGTCATCGTCGATCACGACGGACGAACATCATCATCATCATGTACTTTGAGTGGCTTTGGCTATTTTTGGCATGCGACTCCAGGTATATCAAGAGTTTCAAATGGAAACACGACAATAATCGAAAACAGAAACGAATGAAGTCCTAATTGAATTCTCTGCAGAGGTCTTGTAAGTCAGACGGTTATAGCTCAGCTCGATCATGACCGACCTTCCAACAGAATTAATTTGGACTGCATTCGTGACGTTTTAAATTATTGTTCGGCTTTCAGTTGGTTAGTAATTACATACTTGGGATCGCATGCCAGAAATAGCCAAGGCGCTTCGAAGAATATAAATAGTCATCAGCTGAAGTCTAACATTAATACAAAAATTAGAAATGGGGTCCTAATTATTTCTGTTGGAAGGCCTTCTATACCACAGACATCTCGGCTCGAGCGTGCTCAGATAGTGTTACAAGTATCAGTAATTAGCAAGACTACCATTATTACGTCAGTGGGTGGTGGAAGTGGGTTGATATTTCCAGATACTATCCACTTTTGTCCTTAAAAAAAACAACAACCAAGAAAAGGGAAAGAAGTATTAAATCACCATTTTTATTATGCAAGTTTGTCGTCTGTCTGCGGGGTGGCTACCATAACAGCCACCATACTGGATCTGGTTACGGCCATAACAGCCAACAGACTAGGTCTGGTTACGGTTCCAGGTCGTGGCATACATTTTCGTCCAGCATCTTAAAAATGTATTATCTTATACCTGTTGGTATTAACTCCAGGGTATATGGCACGGGTTTCTGTCAAGCTATTCTTCAAGTGATATACAGGGAGAAAAGGAAATGAGGCAGACACTAGACAAAAGAGATTTGACAAGAGAAAATAGAGAAATGGGCTCAGTTTAGATCACTTTAAGACACACCGTTCTATAGTTTACAAATATATCAATAACTGGTATGGAGATTGCAATCACATGAAATATCATCCCCATTATTGACCCCAAAATAATTGGGAATATATATGACAGGTGCTCATAATGGTATCAGTATCCCCCATATCACTCCACGCAGTGAGATAAATATTATTCACGTTAGTTCCCATAATGACATAAATATCATCCTTCTCTGTACACGCAATTATTTAAATATCATCCACGTTAGTTCCCACAGTGACATAAATATCATCCTTGTCCGTACGAGCATTGACGTAAATATCATCCACATTAGTTCCCCGCATTGACATAAATATCATCCTTGTCCGTACGAGCATTGACGTAAATATCATCCACATTAGTTCCCCGCATTGACATAAATATCATCCTTGTCCGTACGAGCATTGACGTAAATATCATCCACATTAGTTCCCCGCATTGACATAAATATCATTCTTGTCAGTCCAGACAATGACATAAATGTCATCCACGTGAATTCCCGAAATGACAAAAATCATGCCCGTCTGTTTCGGTAATGACATATATATCCCCCATAGTTTGAAGTATGTGTGTAAAGTAGTATAGTCTCTCTTACAGGGAATGTTATTGTGTGTAAAGTAGTATAGTCTCTCTTACAGGGAATATTATTGTGTGTAAAGTAGTATAGTCTCTCTTACAGGGAATATTATTGTGTATAAAGTAATATAGTCTCTCTTACAGGTAATCTTGTGTCTAAAGTAATGTCTGAAGTGGCGCAGTATTTATCCAATATGATTTTATCACATGGCTATTTTATGACCAGCTTTCAGAAAACTTATTGCGACGAACTGTTAACAAGAGCAGGCCAGCCATGACTGTGTGACACATTGTGTCTATCGACACGTCATAGAATTGATAGCCATGACTTGAAGTTCGTGTGTCTGTCTCTGTGTATTCATTGAGTCACCCAATGCGTCTGGGTTGAAATCGACTCTCAGTGTGACTCAGTGTTTTCTCGGTCTCTCTGTCTGCTAGTGCATCTACAGTTTTGTGTTTGTGTGTCTATCCGTACAATCATATTTGTTGACATGTCTGTCTGTCCCTATCTGTCTGTCTGTCCCCATCTATCCGTCTGTCCCTATCTATTTATCTATCTATCTATCTATCTATCTATCTATCTATCTATCTATCTATCTATCTATCTCTCTATCTGTCTGTCTGTCTGTCTGTCTGTCTGTCTGTCTGTCTGTCTGTCTGTCCGTCCGTCCGTCCGTCCGTCCGTCCGTCCGTCCGTCCGTCCGTCCGTCCGTCCGTCCGTCCGACCGTCCGTCCGTCCGTCCGTCTGTCTGTCTGTCCATATCTATCTGTCTGTCTGTCCCTATATATCTGTCTGTCCCTATCTATCTGTCTGTCTGTCCCTTTCTGTCTGTCTGTCCCTTTCTGTCTGTCTGTCCCTATCTATCTGTCTGTCCCTATCTGTCTGTCTGTAACCTACTCCAGGGGCCGCGTAGCGCAGTGGTTAGCGAACTGGCTACGCATATGAGTGTCAGATACAATTTGATAGGCTAGCGGACAGATAGGCATATCCTACAGACAGACAAACATACAGAAATGTTAGATTCGATTACAGACAAACAACACAAGACAAGTCAGACAGACGGATAGGTATGTTAGATTAGGTTAAGTAAACAGTAAAGTAACCAATATTATTTATTAATGCCGAAGGGGTGTAAGATGTCAGCAATCTCACATTTCAGTGACTCTGCAAATGAGGGCGGTAGCCATCTCCTTTCCCTCGCAGTCTTTACTTCCCGGATTAATCCGGTACCCATTTAAGGCTGGGTCGACACGTGAGACCATTGTGATCTGAAAAATATTTCCACCTTAACTGAGGAATCTTCTTCTTCTTATGCGTTCATTCTCACACTCCTGCAGATTAGCAGGATGTAGTCCAGAGAAAGGAATGCGGTGTGTCATGGTTTACAGCATTGCTGCGATATCTGCGCCTTTCGGCCTGACACATCCGACTTCAGCATGGCTTTGGGTCACTTGCCCTATATGGGATGGGACAGCCAACTCCATCCCATAACCTCCTTAGTCGCCTTTTACGACATGCGTGGAAGGTAACAGTGTTGCTATTCTTTGCTCCCATTCGGGCCCCGGGAAACTGAGGAATGAACCCATGACCACTAGTCTGTGTGTCTTGTCTATCTACGCGCCCGTTTACTTTAATCTCCTTCTTTTTCTGCATTCGTTCTCAAACTCCTGCAGATTATCAGAATGTAGTCCGGAGAACGGAATGCGTTGTATTATGGTTTACATCATTGCTGCGATATCTGCTTGACACATCCGTTTTCAGCACGATTTTGGGTCATTTTGATCCTATATCGGACAATGCAGCCAACTCTACCATATACTCTCCCTAGCCGTCTCTTACGACATGCATGAAAGATAAACAGTGTTGCTATTCGTTGCTCTTCTCAGGGCCCAGTCAACACATTGGCAACACTACTTAATTTTATCTACCTTTTCTACACATGTATCCTTAAATGAAACGCTCAGAAGAACAATACTTAGAGAAAGTAAAACAACCAATATTCATACTATTCAAGAACTGTACAGAATAGCTTTGAACAGACCTCTGCCCTATGCGCTAACTTCACCGCAAAAGGAAAATGAATAAATGAATGAATCCTTAAATGCCCCCTTAACACAACCATGCCTTCAGACAGCAAACGCAAACATAATGTTTTCGAGTGTTCCTTCGATTACACAACTGGTGAGGTCTATATATATATATATATATATATATATATATATATATATATATATATATATATATATATCTGTGTGTGTGTGTGTGTTTGGAGTACCTATATTATTAAAAAACCTCTGGGAAAATCAAGGGGAAAAGATATAGGGGACGACAAAGAGAAAAGTTGCTAGATGAACTAGTATTGTGGCATGGTAGAAGTTCACCAACAAGAGGTTATTGACAACACAAGAGACAGAGAGTTGTGGAGAAACATGACCGCCTACGCCAATGGCATGGCACTTGATTGATTGATTAATATTATTATATCTGTCGATGTCTTGTATGGCTGGCTGTCTTCTTATCTATCTTATCGGGTCTGTCAAGTCTGTCTTGTTCATATATCACATTGTATATCTGTCTATAACTAGTCAAAAAATAATTTGCCTCTGTACAAAAACACCCACTCACACATGTAATATAAATATGAATGTTGTATAGAAACACACACACACAAATGAATGATAGCTAGACAGACAAAGAATGGTTGGACTATCTGTACTGTTGGTGTGTGGCGTAGGAGAAAATCCACACTATAATTCAATGTTCGGTGGAGATTCTTCTCCTCTCCCCCCACACCCAACTTTGAAGGAGAGAAAGGCATTCACTGATGACAGCTTAGTAGTCCTGCAGCCGGTCACATGTTCCGGTTGCCCTCTCCCTCTCTGTTACTTTCTTTCTTTCTCCCTATCTCTCCTCTCTCTCCTCTCTCTCTCTCTCTCTCTGGGTATTTTCTCCAAGCGATGACGGGGATTATACTGATTGGTCAGGTTTCTGTAGCCCTAAACTAGTCTAGACACGGGGCTTGCAGAAAGAATTCTGACTTCTGTTTCAGGAATTCGTTTCAATAGTAGCATTTTACCCCTGTGTTGCCGGGCCTGAAAGGGGTGCAAAGAATAGGGGCGCTGTTTACCCTTCATGCATGTTGAAGATTCGACTAAGGAGGTTTTGGTGTGGAGCTGGCTATCCAACCCCAAATAGGGTCAACGTGATCCAGAAGTCATGCTGAAGTCGGATGTGTCAGGTCGAATGGTGCAGATGTCGGAGCAAAGCTGTAAACCATAACACAACGTACTCTGGACTACATCCTGCATACCTGTAGGAGTGTGAGAACGAACACAAAAGAGGAAGAGGCATTACTGGATGTTTGTCTTCATGATTGACTTTACAATTCACCTTTTTTTCTGCGCTGTACTTCCCCCACAAAATCCTGTCTGTTATCAGGTCTCAGTCCGGAGTTTTCCCCTTCAAATTTCTGACTGTTATCAGGTCTCAGTCCGGAGTTTTCCCCTTCAAATTTCTGACTGTTATCAGGTCTCAGTCCGGAGTTTTCCCCTTCAAATTTGTGACTGTTATCAGGTCTCAGTCCGGAGTTTTCCCCTTCAAATTTATGACTGTTATCAGGTCTCAGTCCGGAGTTTTCCCCTTCAAATTTATGACTGTTATCAGGTCTCAGTCCGGAGTTTTCCCCTTCAAATTTCTGACTGTTATCAGGTCTCAGTCCGGAGTTTTCCCCTTCAAATTTATTACTGTTATCAGGTCTCAGTCCGGAGTTTTCCCCTTCAAATTTATGACTGTTATCAGGTCTCAGTCCGGAGTTTTCCCCTTCAAATTTCTGACTGTTATCAGGTCTCAGTCCGGAGTTTTCCCCTTCAAATTTCTGACTGTTATCAGGTCTCAGTCCGGAGTTTTCCCCTTCAAATTTCTGACTGTTATCAGGGTTGAGTCTGGAGATAAAAGGAAGAACTAGCACACAGTAGAGCAGCTACATGAGGCTCCACAGTAACAATATAAAAGTTGTAGCATCGTGTGACAAGGGGAGAAATGCAGCAGCTCTACAGCGGAGAGTAGCTAGAAAGTCATTCATTTTCATTCAATTTCTTAATTGCTGAAGTTAGCGCAGAGGTCAGATCTCTCCAATTTTGTCCGTTCAAAGTGATTCTGGACAGTTCTTGAATAGTATGAATATTGTATGTTTTAATTTCTTTAAATGTTGTTCTTCTGGGTGTTTCCTTTGGTCTACCCCTGACTCTTCTGCCTGTTGGTATCCATGCAAGAGATTGGTGGTATATTCTGTTTTTGTCTGAGCGTAGGACATGTCCTATGTAGGACCAACAGCGTTTTCTAATAACATCTGTGATGTAGATTTTATGTGTCTCTTCTCAGATTTTTTCCTTCAATTTGAATTCTCTTCAGCGGGTTTTAGTTATCCTACGAAGGCATTTCTTTTCGAAACAATAGTTTCTTTTCTGAAGATAAAAGAAATTTTCCAGCTCTCACATCAATATGATAGCACCGGAATAACGCAGGAATTAAATAAGCGCATTTTCGTGCGTGTGCAGATTGACTTTGACCTCCAGATATTTATTTTATTAATTTAAAGGCACTTGATGCTAATGCAATGCGAGTTATAATTTCTGCCATGACATCGCCGTCGAGTGTTAATTTGCTTCCTAGATTTTAGATATTTTAGATTCTCTATTTATGCGGCTGTTACTACGAAATTCGAGTGGTATAGACTTGATAGGAGTATAAAGAAAAACGATTGAAAGATAGAATGAGGAATATATAAAATTAGCGAGATACGGGAACTATCAGCAAACATACCCGTTTGTTATGAGACAAACTCATGTGGTGATGATTGGTGTGTTCCGTCGTCGGTTCACAAAAGTACTGATAACTTTCATCATCTTTTGTTGACATCTTTATCAAATTCACCCTTCTTCTCTCTTCATCTGCGTCTTATATCCTTGTCACTTTTATGTTTTTATTGTATGCCCATCTGTTTGTCAATTTCCTCCGTCTTACTATTATTCCCATCTTCCTGTCTTCACTTGTGTATGTCAATCTCTTTTATTTTATTCTATTTTAATTGTCTATATGTCCGTAATTTTTTTCCGTCTTAATTACCTACCCATTTCTCTGTCACTTTCTTCCGTCCTAATTGTCTGTCCGTCACTTTCTTTCTTCCTAATTGTCTGTCTGTCCGTCACATTCTTCCGTCTTATTATCTCTTTCTCTCCCTGACACTTTCTTCCGTCATAATGTGTTTGTTTAGTGATGGTTTCGCCTCATTTGGTCGAGGCACGCTCTTTCAACCTAGGACATATCCATATTGGTTAAATCAGGGCGCTCCGTCATAATTGTCTGTCCATCTCCCTGTCACTTTCTCCCGTCATAATTGTCTGTCCATCTCCCTGTCACTTTCTCCCGTCATAATTGTCCATCTCCTTTTTATAGCAATTTCGTTATTATCCTGTTTATTGTTATATGAACTGTCAACTATCCTGTGCCTGCCTCACTTTATCTGTCTTCAGGGTTGCCATATCGATAGAATTGTGGGTAAATTTCACGTAAAATATTAACATAAAATTGGACACATTCTAAATTATAACCAAAAATTAAGACAGGAAACAAAATAATGTAATAAAATCTGTGTTTCAATTCAGTGAAGCACAAAATACAAATTATAATTACTGCATCTAGGAAGTATAATTTCTGGTGTATTTTTACAATTATTAAATAAACTATTCGATCAACAACATTTTTGATAGTATGTTTGATTTATAATTTCGTTAACACTGATACGTTTCCATCTATTTTGTTATTTTAATTGTGTTACTTCAGCCCTGGCATCCTGATGTTTCCCGACACTGGTGTTTTATATATCTCCACAACATCATTTGCTAGCGTGGCCAGACCTTTAGCGTTCTCCTGAATTTATAAAAAAATTTAATTTTTTTTAAATAAGCAAGTTCACTATCCACTTGGCGGAAATACCGTAATAATAGTCAAAACATATTTTAATGAGCAGTTATATGAGAAGTGATATGATAAGTGATATGATAAGTGATATGAGAAGATTGAAAAATTGTGAAATGATGAAAATCTACAAAACAAATACATCTACCAACATACTTTCAATATTTAACTTAAAATTACAATAGAATATGATGGGTAGAAAAAAAAGATATGAATCTCCGTGTCAGAATGGTTAGGTCATGTGTTTATGAGGTTGTGGGTTCGAAACCGTATTATAACATCTTGTTTCAAACACATTTTTGAGATCCGTACAATTGCCGCTTGAGGCAACATGGATACATGTTATGAGCACCTGTTGGATCTCCTTGGTGTTGTGGTTAATCTGTTTGATTGTGCTCAATATGTCACTGGTTCGATGCCTACTTGGGATTTCTTTGGGATATCCCTAATGATTATAGCTTGAAGTCATAGTTACGTGCTGTGAAAGGTACTCTCGTCATCAGTCGTGCTGCTTAGTTGAGAGGGACGGAGTCACATATGTAGTACATCTGTGTACAATGAAGTTAGTCCTCTACCAGTGAAATGTAAACTAACTTCAGAACGAGACGCTACAGACTCCGCAGTCATATGTAGACACAATTCAAGATTGACAACACAGACGTGTACATGTGGACACAGACTAGAATATATACCTCCAGAATGTCCTGTGTTTGAGATGTTGAGAAAAGCTTTGTGACACATAGAAACGACATTAGAATTAAAGCATTTCTATGGACCTACTGTAACAGACGGTGAAGGTTATTGTGGAGACAAATTACAAGGTCATATTAAGTGAGCGAAAGTAGGAAAAGAAAAAACAAGCTAAATTTGTTAAATTTGACCATGAAATAGCCACATTGGCAACACTCTCATCGCTGGCGTCTGTATGTCTCCGTATCCTGGAATCGATTTATAGTTTTTCTCCTTAACTTGTTCGTGCGTCAGTCCTGACCTTCCGTTATGACCTCCTATGTGTGCATATCTTTCGATAAAATATCTATTACAGAACACACATCGCGTGTGTGTTGCATTTAACTGGCTTCACCTGTAGTACTAACTGGCGTAGGCGAGCACATTATGTGGTAACTCTAGTCATGTTTGAATCCGTTGTATATTGATACAATGTGTTCTATTACATCTGTCCTTAACTGTAGGTCCTGTGGACTGGTGACGCACAACCTCACTTAGTATAATCTAATTTTGTCCCTGTCATAAGGTCGCACAAAGATTCAAGTCAACACTGCCAAATATAACTATGTCTTAGGTTGAATGTTACCTTCTACGACAAATAGAGAATTTAATCCCTTATTTAACAAACAAAACAAACAATTACAGCGTCGCTTATCTTGTCCAGATAAACGGAAATAGGCATATGTGTTCAAATGTTTAAAAACAAATATACTATCAATAAGAGGCAGTAACACGACTTATGAAGTTTCGACTAAGAAGCCTTCATCAGAACGAGAAGACAGTAGACAAACCACACATTAAATTGAACTGAACATAAGAAGGCACATAGGGGTGACGACGGTAAGAGGAAGACGTTAAGTCATGGCATAGATGGTAGATCACAGCTGGACGACTCCAGCAAAGATACGAACTGGAACTTGCACTGAACCAAGTGATAGCCCCCCCCCCCCCCATATGATTCTTACTCATTGTCATCTCTTACTAAACACGTCCTCACATCCTCTCTTGTCCGCTCTTCATGTTATGTCTGACCTTGTTTTAGAGGCCCCAGCCCTCACACTCCCAGCCTCGAGTTGTCTTATGTCACTGGTGAGTTATCTCTCGTGGTCACTCATCTTGACTCATACCAACCACTGATGTGTGGTTTTCATTGGTTGAACCACTGATGAGTTGTTTTCATTGGTTGACGTTCCAATGTCTACTCATGGTGAGTGACCAATTAAAAGTAAGAACAGCCAACAAAGTGTCAATCTCAAAATGAACAGAAAATAGCTACAAGTGTTACCAATATTAGTCAGTAAAACAAACTAGCAACGAGACACAGCGAAAGTCGACGTTTCGACTAAAAGCCTCCATAAGGACGAAAGGCAAGACACGAAATAATCAATGTACTAAAAGTGAGAACGCACAAATAAGGACAGCAGGAGGAACTGATTAAAACTTGGCAAGAAACATGACATAGAGAAGAAATTAGTTTCAAGCTCGAAGGGTCCCTGTTCATTTTTATATTTGATTTGTGTTACCCCCAACTCCCCCTCCCCCTTTATACGCCTGTTAAGGTATGTGTCATGTCTTTCTTCCGTCTTATATGTCTGTTAAGGTATGTGTCACTGTCTTCCCTCCTAATTGTCTGTCCGTCACTTTCTTCCTTCTTAATTGTCTGTCCGTCATTTTCTTCCGTCTTAATTGTCTCTCCGTCACTTTCTTCCGATTTAATTGTTTCTCCGTCACTTTTTTCCGTCTTAATTGTCGGTCCGCCTCTCCGTCACTGTCTTCCGTACGTCGTAATTGTTTGTCTGACACTTTTTTCCGTCTTAATTGTCTGTCCAGGTCTGTGTTAATTTCTTCCGTCATAATTGTCTGTTGATTTTCCTGTTATTTATTGACTTATGTTGGTTGTTATATGTTTCTTGATTTTCCTGTTAGTTATTGACTTATGTTGGTTGTTATATGTTTCTTGATTTTCCTGTTAGTTATTGACTTATGTTGGTTGTTATATGTTTCTTGATTTTTCTGTTAGTTATTGACTTATGTTGGTTGTTATATGTTTCTTGATTTTCCTGTTAGTTATTGACTTATGTTGGTTGTTATATGTTTCTTGATTTTCCTGTTAGTTATTGACTTATGGTGGTTGTTATATGTTTCTTGATTTTCCTGTTAGTTATTGACTTATGTTGGTTGTTATATGTTTCTTGATTTTTCTGTTAGTTATTGACTTATGTTGGTTGTTATATGTTTCTTGATTTTCCTGTTAGTTATTGACTTATGTTGATGCATTAGTTTTGTTGATTTTCTCATGTAACTAGTCTGTATTATACATATAGCTTAATTCTTTTACTTTTATCTTTAAAACGAATGCTAAAAAATGTAGAGGATTAACTGCATTACACTCAGGTTGCCCCACTGTACTCTGTCCATCATTACTAAGTGACACGTCGACTGTGTCGAGAGTACAACATATAGCACATATGTGTGTGGCTTCAATATATAACCCTCGGGGACTCTAACAAAAAAATTGCACTTGTTAACACAAACACGGCTTGAGACCAAACCCGAAACATCTTGAACACAAGTTGAATAGCATAACCACTATGTCAACGACTTCTCCTTGTTCTTCTTATCTTTAATTTTACCTTAGTCCCTCATATTCACATTCTTTCTGTTGTGCAGGTAATCAAACACTTACATACAGATAATAAATCTCCGCCTGATGGATTCGAAAGACACATTTCTGGCTGTTCACTGTGTGAGTTCAGGTATTCCCAGAATGCTTGAAGCCGCCATTCGTGTACCAGATTCAAACATATGGTATGTACATGTACATTGGTTGCCAGTTCTTTTACCCCTACATTAATTATATGTTTTATTTTGATTGTTTATTCAGTAATTATGATGATGATGAAATAATCCCTGTGCATTTACCTGTAAGCAGGTAGCTCTTGACAGACCATAGCTGTTCTGACAAAAGAACAAGACATCTTCAGTTGAGTAATCGAAGCGACACATGGAACCGTATAAGATATGTTGTTTTAAAGACATGGTTGCATTTGGTTGGGAGTTATGGAAGCATGTCTAGTTTCCGAAGGAGACAATTCTGTGTGTCAGTATCCCAGAATCATTACGTCTTACTAGCATTTCCTCATCTTTAGCCATTTCATTCCCCAGTTGAGACGGAAATATTTTTCAGATCGCAACGACTCCTGGATCGACCCAGCCATAAATGGGTACTGGATTAATCCGGGAAGTAAAGTCTGCGAGGGAGAGGAGATGGCTACAGCCCTCATATAGCAGAGCCACTGAAATGTGAGATCGCTAGCATCTCACATTCCTACGGCATTAATGAATGCTATAGGTTACTTTAACTTTTTTTTTTTTACTAGCATTGCATCATGTGCGTCTAACAGATTTTTGACCCACACACCCAGAATGGTACATATAGTTTTCCACCTAGGAGTCTGTCACAACAGAATAAAGGCAAAATGTCCATTGGCCAAAATCTCTCCCGCATCTACAGAAACTATTTGGCACAAGACAAAAATAAGAAATTAAGACAAGACATGCGGCAACACTAGTAATTATTTCACATGTCACATGTTCTCAGTTTATCATCCAACCTTCTTTAGACGCCTCCTACGACATGCTTGGAAATAAGACAATGTCCTTTTTCCTAGCATCCTGAACTTTGCATTCCACACACGCGCTATTCATGAATAAAATGTTTGTGTTTGGATGCCCATGATTGGTATGTTTTTAGTTATTTAATGTAGAACAATATTTGTATGTAGTTAGTATCATACGCTAGTCTGGAATTAGTAATTAAAACTACAATTTTAGCTTTATTGATTTTCTAGGTAATATTTCCGCTCAGTTCGTTGCAATTGATTTCTGAACTGTCCAGATGCACAGCTGTCTGTATCGGAAATTGAACCTGGTAAATTGGACCGTCCGAAACATAATCTGCACCTCTGAGCATCGTGCTCGCATCGACGAGAAGCATCGAATTTCAGAAGTATAGTGAAGATGTGCTGGCTGCCGATAGGACAGAACAACAAACGGTTCTTGCCTGAAACGCGTGCGTACCTATTTGATTATTTCCCTTGGCCATATTTATTAGTTTATGTTTATCATTTATTAATTTAAATATAAATTTATTTAGGAATAGGGTTAGTTATGTAAAACACAACTCTCCTAATCCTAACCCTAATCCTAATTGTATCCTATCCTGATCTGCTCTTCGCTGGATCTCATCTCATCTGATCATCATCTAATCTCATTTAATCTTATCTTTAATCGTATCTAATCTATCCATCTATTCTATCTATGTATTGTTAGTTCCAATTTGCGCCGTTACACGTCGTGGGGGAAGTTGTTGTCGGTCTTTAGCCATTTGGGTCGCATTGGCCATGGTCAGCCCGTGTCTCTTTAAGGTTTCAGTTTCCACTCCAGTCTTTCGGAAGTATAGAAGACCTGTATTATAAATTAATTAGGCCTTTATTTGTTATTTTTCTTGATTATTTTCGTACTTTCCGTTGGTTACTATTTATATACTTGGAATCGACAGCCAAAACAGCAAAGGCGACTCAAAGTTAATAAAATGACGACAGTAATGGAAAAAAAAACATGGCGAATAAATTAATTCTGTTGAAAGGTCTCTTTGGAGAATGTCATGTTCCACCCATTAAGTTCTTTGTCGTCCTCGTCTCTTGTAGCCCGATCTTTTGATGATGTATGCTCCTGGGCTGGTTGCTTTAGTTCCATTCTCATGACATGACCATACCACCTGGTTTGTTGTCTCTCGATGTAGTCTTGACTTGAGATGGCCTTTATTTATTTTCTGATATCTTCATTTCTGCGCCGTTCTCTTCTGGTGACATTTATAGCTTTCCGCAAACATCTCATTTCAGAAACTGTGGTCTCTTTTGTTAGACTCCTTGTTAAGGGCCATGCTTGACATTGGTAACACATAGTTGGTATAAAAATGTACTGCTTTAATGCAACAACACATCTGAAACTGCCCTCATTGCAACAAGGAGTGAAACTGCCCTCATTGCAACAAGGAGTGAAACTGCCCTCATTGCAACAAGGAGTGAAACTGCCCTCATTGCAACAAGGAGTGAAACTGCCCTCATTGCAACAAGGAGTGAAATTTCCCTCATTGCAACAACACATCTGAAACTGCCCTCATTGCAACAACACATCTGAAACTGCCCTCATTGCAACAAGGAGTGAAATTTCCCTCATTGCAACAACACATCTGAAACTGCCCTCATTGCAACAACACATCTGAAACTGCCCTCATTGCAACAAGGAGTGAAACTGCCCTCATTGCAACAAGGAGTGAAATTTCCCTCATTGCAACAACACATCTGAAACTGCCCTCATTGCAACAACACATCTGAAACTGCCCTCATTGCAACAAGGAGTGAAACTGCCCTCATTGCAACAACACACCTAAAACTGCCCTCATTGCAACAAGGAGTGAAATTTCCCTCATTGCAACAACACATCTGAAACTGCCCTCATTGCAACAAGGAGTGAAATTTCCCTCATTGCAACAACACATCTGAAACTGCCCTCATTGCAACAACACATCTGAAACTGCCCTCATTGCAACAAGGAGTGAAACTGCCCTCATTGCAACAAGGAGTGAAATTTCCCTCATTGCAACAACACATCTGAAACTGCCCTCATTGCAACAACACATCTGAAACTGCCCTCATGGCAACAACACATCTGAAACTGCCCTCATTGCAACAAGGAGTGAAACTGCCCTCATTGCAACAAGGAGTGAAACTGCCCTCATTGCAACAAGGAGTGAAACTGCCCTCATTGCAACAAGGAGTGAAATTTCCCTCATTGCAACAACACATCTGAAACTGCCCTCATTGCAACAACACATCTGAAACTGCCCTCATTGCAACAAGGAGTGAAACTGCCCTCATTGCAACAACACACCTAAAACTGCCCTCATTGCAACAAGGAGTGAAATTTCCCTCATTGCAACAACACATCTGAAACTGCCCTCATTGCAACAAGGAGTGAAATTTCCCTCATTGCAACAACACATCTGAAACTGCCCTCATTGCAACAACACATCTGAAACTGCCCTCATTGCAACAAGGAGTGAAACTGCCCTCATTGCAACAAGGAGTGAAATTTCCCTCATTGCAACAACACATCTGAAACTGCCCTCATTGCAACAACACATCTGAAACTGCCCTCATTGCAACAAGGAGTGAAACTGCCCTCATTGCAACAAGGAGTGAAACTGCCCTCATTGCAACAACACACCTAAAACTGCCCTCATTGCAAAAGTGAAAATCCCTCATTGCAACAACACATCTGAAACTGCCCTCATTGCAACAACGAGTGAAACTGCCCTCATTGCAACAACACATATAAAACTGCCCTCATTGCAACAACACATATAAAACTGCCCTCATTGCAATAACGAGTGAAACTGCCCTCATTGCAACAAGGAGTGAAACTGCCGTCATTGCAACAACACTTCTGAAACTGCCCTCAATGCATGTGATTGAGTTACTTTATTACGATTCCGCTACAGAGGCAGGCTCGAACAAAAAATGAAAGTGTATTTTACGTTCAGTATCTGCTAATAAAACAAATGATAAGAGTTTAGTAATATAACTGTCCTGCTCTTAATACGTGTGATGAAATCAGTATACGTAACTCTTCGTATGTGTGCATGTAGAACCTGTTTACTTGTGTGTACCAAGATTTATAAACCTGCGCACTTATGTGTGTTTCTTAATCGAATTGTGTCTCTTCTTCATCTTCGTTGTCCAATCGAAGTCACGCCAATATGGGTTTCATTCATCAACTATACTACGACCACCAGTAACGTAACGGCTGTTGTGATATTGGCAAACATATTACTGGTAGCAGTAACGGCTTTTCGCGGCAGATGTGCAAATATCAAACACTAAAAAAGTGATTTCAATAGAAACAGGCTATAACAGCATTAAAACCTAGCTCAATTTGAATAATGAAATCATTTCTAACAAATATTCAAACTAACAATTACTCCATCTTCTCCTCCTGCATTGTCTCCCCTGCAGATTTTACATTTGTCTCCCCATTGATGGCAATGCCCAAAGGAAACCCCTCAATGATGTCTCTCTGCTGGAGTCGTGAATCATCTATAGGAAAATGTGATGACACTTATGGCTCTAAATAGCAGTCTTCTTAATCAGGCGAGTTGATAATTTCCCACTGGCTATCCCAACACACATAATGATGAACCTGGTCTGCAAACTGGTGCTAAATTAAATGAACATACAATCATTGTGGGGATGCATGATTGGCCAGACTGGTTATATTTTCTGAAGCGGACGTCTGAATAATTGTATAGATGTGCTGATTGTTAGCTAACCTGACATTCAACTCAAGTCAAGCGTCTGCATGTGTAGATTTCATTTAGCATTCATTTCTTTTTTTTTTTGTATTTTTAAAGTCCGATTTAGCCATTAGACATTGCGTTTCAATATCTTTCTTGCATAAGAAATTACATGAACAGGGCACGTTCACAGAGCACGTTCACAGGGCACGTTCACAGAGCACGTTCATTTTAGAATATACCTGTGAGTTGTCAGGGCCGAGGGGGGTTGCGAGACTGTTACCTTCCAGGCATGTTGAGAGAAGAGGTTTTGGGGATTGAATTAGCTGTCCAATCACATAGAGGGTCAAAGTGCTCTATAGGTCATGCTGAAGACGGATGCGTCCGTCCGAAAGACTGAGATATTGCAGATATGTTTAAAGTTTGACACAAGACACCCCTTTGTCAGGAACATATTCTGTTATATTGTCGTGTAGTTCTTCAGACCTCCATGACTCATCATTTGTCCAATGACATTTGAGAAATGATCGTTATGGAAGAAAAACAGGACTACACCAAGCACGGATCCAGCTGTATTTGCACTGTGTGATTTGCACTGTGTGGTGTGTGCTTTGTGATTTGCACTGTGTGATGTGTGCTTTGTGATTTGCACTGTGTGATTGGTCGGGACCAAGTGTAACCACATTATAATTGTGAGATTTTAAAATCATTTTGGGAGAAAAAAGTGAGGAGTGAGCGTCTCCCACATATGAGATATCACTGTTTATCTTTTCTATTTGTATAAGATTATTTTGACAAAGATGGATGTACCGGGCTATTAGCGCAAATAAAACGGCGACACTACGCAGTTTAATTCACTGGACTAGATCCTGCTGGAGATCTAGTAGGACCATTGTCCTGCTACAGGTGAGATCTCTGGACTAGATCCTGCTGGAGATCTAGTAGGACCATTGTCCTGCTACAGGTGAGATCTCTGGACTAGATCCTGCTGGAGATCTAGTAGGACCATTGTCCTGCTACAGGTGAGGTCTCTGGACTACATCCTGCTGGAGATCTAATAGGACCATTGTCCTGCTACAGGTGAGATGAAGAGAGTCTGAAAAGAGATGCTGAAGAAGAAGCATAGGATTATGTGTTTGAGCAAGTCACATTAGCATTCAGGGATCGTCACGCATGTTTCTTACCTAGCGTTACATCTATAACGAATGTTTCTTGCCTAGCGTTACATCTATAACGAATGTTTCTTGCCTAGCATTTCATCTCCTAATGAATGTTAGGAGTTATGAGATTGCTAGATGGGATTCGAACCTGGTCCATTTAGCTGATACCAAGTCGTCTCTCAGTATGTCAGTATGTTTTCCTAATTCGATTGAACCGCATGATTAGAAAAGATGCGGTTGTGGTCAAGATGTCCAACTCGCGCTTATTCTCCTTACTGTGCATAGGACAAGTAGATAGATGCATACTCAACAACAACGATACGCATTGCGCAGGTATGCACATTCCTCGAGAACCATATACATTTAACACAAGTATGTACCATTTAGCATCTCTACTCCTAGGACCATTAGACCGTCTTTGCACATAACATAGAGACAATATTGCTTCACATGTCATCATCATCAAGTGACATATTCATTCCAGAACGTAGTCTTTCCTATGGATCTCTTGAATTCTCCACTGTCTTAAGCCAAGTTGTCCTGCCTCTTGTAGTGACATGTGCAGGCATTCTTGAATGTCTTTTGTCCAACGGCGTCTTGGACAGCCTTTGCCTCTGTTGTCTTCAATCATCCCCTCCAGTAACACTCCAGTAACTTGTCTCTTAATGTGACCGAAAAAAACTCGCTTTCTCCATAGAAAATATCTTGGCACTATACTCCTGTACTACTCCTGTAGTTACACCCTTCACATGCAACATGAATAAATTAATAATATAATTAGGAGACACCCAGGGATATAGACCCCAAAAAAAGAAGGTTGCAGACTGGATTTGAACCCGGTCCGTCTTATTGAGATTTTTTTAAAATCTGTTGTGGTGAGGTACACAATATTCAACCGCGATGTGTAACCAATTTAATTATGTAAAAAGATTTACATAAAAAATAATGATAATTTGTGAGTAGGCTAAACATCACATCTAAGGTGTAAGTTACCTACTCGGATGTTACCCATTCTCTTCCCAATTAGAGTACACACGTTTTCCGAATTCTACCTTCAAACAATTGGTAGCATATCCTATTCTGGATGTAGCCATCAACTTGATAGTTATTTTTTTTTATATGCACTCATTTTCTAAGCAATATAAATACGTTCAATAGTTTGTCATTTCTTTCTGAACAACCCGGATGCTTAAATTTCTTCGACGGGATTCGAACCCTGTACCTTGACCTTCACAGATGCGCCCTGCACCACGTCACCATAGAACCGGAATTAAACTAAACCGCATTAATTAAAACAAAAAAGAAAATGCCATTTTTGTCAAGACGTCGAAACCTGTGCATTTAGGAATAAGTATACGTTAAACAATGCTCAATCAAGTGTCCAACATATAGACACTCTGTCTAACAATATGGAATTTAGAGTGAGTTCTACGCGACGTCGCCTTGCGGGATTGTATACCCTTTGGCTCGAGTCAGGCGCCAAGACCTCCCAGAATCAAATGAAATATGATTAACAGCTCCAGTGGCTAGCTCCATAACCATAAGGGGTACCCTGAGATAAAAGGCAAACTCGCATTGATATAGCAAAATTAGACAAGGATTTAATGCTGTAGCATACAATCAACAGGTTTGTATCTATCATTGAACAGCGAGGCATTCATGACGCAATGATGCCATGCGGGATTTCTACGTAACGGCACAGGTCGGTTGTAAACTGAAACATTGCTGGAAGTTCCTTATAGTGATGTGACTTTTTACCCAAACTATGCTTGTCGTGTTCTGTGGCGGTGTGGTACAGGGCGCGTCTGTGGTGACCAAAGTACCGGGTTCAAATTTCGCAGCAGGAATGTGTTCATGCGGACCGTTCAGAATGCAATGACAAACTACTGCTGGTATTTTTATTGCCTGGAAAACCACTACGGCCATAAAATACTGAATTGATGACTACGCCCTTCATAAGATATGCTACCAATTTTCAATGCTGTTAAATGTCTGCTACAGTAGTTATAATGTGATCTGGGTAGGAGCATAAGAGAAGGTGCGGGGATGCAGGTATGTTCAAATAACTAAAAACTCAAGGCAATCAGAATATAGGACTTCAAGTACAAAGGGGGTGGGGGATGCAAGTATGTTCAAATAACTGAAAACTCGGATGCAAGTATGTTCAAATAACTGAAAACTCAATGCAATCAGAATATATGACTTCAAGTACAAAAGAGGGGAAGAGGGAGAGTATTCAAACAATTGAAATCTCAAGGCAATCAGAATATAACAAAATATATGACAAAGTACAAGGGAGGTAGGCTGTGGGGGAATGTAACTATGTTCAAACAACTGAAATCTCAAGGCTATCATAATATATTACTTCAAGTACAAGGGGGGGGGGGTGTAAGTATGGCATCAGAACAATAGCACCTGGTCTGCCACAAAGATCTCCTCTGTCCCCGGTACTGTTGAATGTGTACACGTTAAAAATTGCTCAATTGTAAACCTCCAGCAATTGTAGAGTTCTAACATACGCTGATGATATCCTACTATACAACATGGACAGGAGCAGAACAGATATCGCGTGTACAGAGTGGACTAGATCAATTGTAGGATATGGTGCAGAACATACAACGATGTGGTCAATCCCTCGAAAGCAAAGGTCGTCTGGTACTCCTTGAATAATAATCTGGTCAGTGACACACTTTCTGCTGTCAGTTGCATGGGCTCATTCATTGAAAGAGAACGGGACCTTAAATATCTTGGGATAACCTTTGATAGAAGTCTCCAATACAGTGAAATCAATCCTCTACGCATTTTCAACTTTTATTTTCCAACTCAAAAGGAAACAAAGTTTCAGCTTCTAAACACACGCAAATAGCACACAATAGCAGTGGGTCACAGGGCACGAACCCATGGATTGTTGGATCAGCAACCAACCCAGAAACTAGAATAATACGTAAATCCAAACAAAAAGAGTGTTAAAGAAAAAAGAAAATAAAGGAGAACATCACTAGGTTTTCATTTCAAATATCTCCATCTTTTCTTTCATCATTTCTCGTCCAGCTCATGCAGAGAAAGGTTAGATTCAGCTGGGTTGTATTTTTTTATTTTTATTATCTAGAGTGAAATGAATTGAGATGGCGCAGTTGATAAAAAAAAATAACTATGTTCTATTTCTAGAAGTTTCTGGGGTTCTGTGATGGGGAAATGACAGATCGAACAATCATACTGATTGGTCTGGGCCCTCATACTGTCTGGGCCCGAGACACGAAGCAGACAGAAAGTTGAACTGATATTTGTTCATCTCTTCTCCATCAACGCATCCTGGCCTTATGTATCTCTTCAGATTTTGGTATCTCTTCAGATTTTAATATCTTCAGATCTTAATATCTCTTCAGATTTTAATATCTCTTCAGATTTTAATATCTCTTCAGATTTTAATATCTCTTCAGATTTTAATATCTCTTCAGATTTTGATATCTTCAGATCTTAATATCTCTTCAGATTTTAATATCTCTTCAGATTTTGATAACTTCGGATTTTGGTATCTTTTCAGATTTTGGTAATAATAATGACAACATTGATTTTTTTTCACACCACCTCTCTATCCCACCCACCCCACACAATTACAACCTTTATATCTTCTCCTGCGTTGACAATCACGCTCCTGCAGATTAACTGGACGTAGTCAGGAGAAATAAATATTCTGTATCATGGTTTACAGCTGTTTAGAGATGGCCGCTCCTTTTTCCCTGATACATCCAGCATTCTTTTGATACAATAATCGAGACCATCTTCAGTAAAGGCCTTTATATAGAAGTAAACATGACCTGAAAGACTGATTTCGCTGATCGGCCATGGCTTTTTGGCATGCGACTCCCAAGTGTATAAATACTGACCAACGGTACACGCACGTCAGTAATAAAAACGTAACGAATGAAGTCTTCTTTACGTTGTTTTGACAGGTCTAAACTGGAACCTGGGCATGTACAAACCATCTCAGTGGTGAGCAACCTTTCTCTGTTCGCTGGAAGGATTGAGCGTTTTTTGGTTTCTGTGTTGGCCTGCCGGAATTAGCTTTTTTGGTTTCTGTGTTGGCCTGCCGGAATTAGCTTTTTTGGTTTCTGTGTTGGCCGGCCGGATTGAGCGTTTTTGATTTCTGTGTTGGCCGGCCGGATTGAACGTTTTGGTGTGATACAAGGCTAAAACATTATTTGTTTAGTTCTGTCGATCTCCATCCAAGTCGTTATTCCAGATTTCTAGCGCCGCGCTAATTTGCCTAGCGGGTCAGAAAAAAACATGCGTTGGCGGACAGAATTTGGACCATCACTGTTCTATCTGTATATTACCCTAACCAGAAATGTTATAACCCTAACCATAACCTTATCTTTAAGATATATATTTCAAGTTTTGTTTTCTGTCGTCTTTCAGAAAATTGAAATACTGCATTAGAGTATCTGTAGGTCAGTGGCAGTCAATATATATATTCCGTGGGTCACATTCATCCAGATAAGTTGTTTTTACTTGCCCTCCAGAATGACTAAAATACCGGTAGTTCTGTCGCATGGTCGAGAGGTTAGCTCTTTGATTTCACACCATTGAGGTCCAGAGTTCGATCCCCGATAAGGACAGTGTTTTCTTTCTGTCGGACTGTAGATTACAAAACTCACACTGGACATGACGTGGCGACAGTAAGGACATGTGACCTTTATCACACGCGCCACTCGAAACCTCCCTGTAACTCCCTAACGGGAAACATGCAGTATTTGACAATGTTGTTATAAAGAGAAATTCATTATAAAAAGATGCGCTATACAGGAATTTCGCTGTATTATTATTGTAACATTTGATTATTATTATTTATATTATTAGTGGATGGCGCAATTAAGTATTATTGTCGTATGCCTAATATTGGCAATACATTCTACAATCTACTGATTAATACATTCTACTGATCTCCGTAGTTTTCTCCTCTTTAAATTGTATTTCGTTAAAGTGGTATGGAAAATCCGCGAGTTCAATGTATTGTGAAGATGGTGAGCTTCCGCGTATCCACTGGAGAATAACGCCTCATGGGTATGAAAGCTCTGAGACACCACCACACTGCACATGGAAATGCTCTCAATTTCTAGAGTTTGCAACAACAATCTACTTCAAACAGAAAATATAAGTCCCCGTTTTAAAAAAAAAAAATAGATGACTTTTGATAGTGGAAACACTGAAAACAAAAAAATATGGATATATTTAGAGTATTTTTTAATATAGTGGAAACGCTGAAAATACAATAAAGAAATGATAATATTTTTTTATAGAGAACTTTTTTGATAGTGGAAACACTGAAAACAGAAGCAAATATACGTGAGCGCATATTTGAGAAGCTAATTCCGCATGTAAAAATTGATATTTCAAATTTAAAAAAAAAATACTTTGCAATCAATATGTTTGTTTAGTTTACTGTTTCAGCATATTTTGGGGTCGTGACCCATGGGTTGGGAACAGGAGTTTTAGAGACTTGGATCACGGTGTTCACAGCAGAAGACGTTGTAAATAGCCTCTCTGTTGGCAGAGAATCATTGAGCAAGCAGAATGCACAAAGAATGTGATGATATTTTGGTAGTTCTCAAGATGTTTGTGAAATTTGAAGAGTAACATTGAACTAGAGAGTGGTCGAGACTGCAGATTTGACCCTAGCACGATGGTTTGACCTAATGGGGAATTTGTGGTGTCCTGCAATGTCAATCGCTTCGAATTAAGTGAGCCTTTATCGCTGGTGGGTTGACTTGGTTCAGAAGGTAAGGACATTTTAGCGACACTCACCAACCATGATTGTCGTAAGATGTGGCTAAGGAGGTTCTGGTTGTGGAGTTGATTACCCCATTCCATAGAGCAGAGGTTCCCTAAGCGTGCGCCGTGGCGCCGCAAAGGCTCCAAAGGCGACGCGGCAATTTCACCAAAACGAAAATAAAATGAAAATAGACGTAAAATTATCAGGTCTCTAGTTTTGCATCATATTAAGGGCGCTGCCGGAAATAATCTGAACCTTAAGGGCGCCATGACTTTAAAAAGTTAGGGAACCCCTGCCATAGAGGGTCAAAATGACTCAGAAGCTATGCTGAAATAGAATGTGTCAGGCGGAAATCGTAGACATCAATGTCGAGCTGTAAACTATGTGATACCGCATTCCTTTCCCCGTACTACATCGTGATAATCTGTAGGAGTTTGAGAACGAACGCACAAAAATTGTCTTTATGGTTTTAGTCATTTTCTGTGGCTTAGGTTCAACTTCTGCCACAGTCAATTTAGGGAGTCTCGTAGCGCAGTGGTTAGCACACTGGCTTGGCATATGATCGACCCTGAATTCATTCCCCAGTTGAGGCAGAAATGTATTTCAGATCACAACTGCTCCAGGGTCGAGTCAGCATTAAATGAGTACCGGATTAATCCGGGAAGTAAAGACTGCGAGGGAGAGGAGATGGCTACCGCCCTCATTTGCAGAGCCTCTGAAATGTGAGATCGCTAACATCTCACACCCCTACGACATGAATAAATGCTATGGGTTACTTTACTTTTTTTTTAAAGTCAGTCTGGTAAGCAATGGCAACTTTGTGACCCGAATGTTGCCTAGAAAATAGCTACAACTAAAGAATGCTACGTTGGAAGGTACGTCAAGAATATGATGTTACCTCATCCGCTGTGTTCTTTCTCACAATCCTGCAGTTTAGCAGGATGTAATCCTGAGAACAGAATGCGTTGTGTCATGGTTTACAGTGTTACTGTGATATCCTTTCGGTTTCACACATCCGACTTCAGCATCACAGCTTTTCAGTTTACATTCTGTAAAGGTCTCTTAGCAGAAGCCTGTCGCCTGGGATAAAGATAATATTTCATGTACTACCCTTCAGTAACTATTAAGTGGGGGTGACCAGTTCCCTTCCTTGCTGTGCTTACCTCTCCTAACTCACATGCGGCAGGTACCCATTTACAACTGGGTCGACCAGATGAAAGGTCGTGACAAACTAAGAAATTTTTTGTTGTTGTCCGGACCTGGTTTCGAACATGGCACACTATAACTCGTGAGCAAGCGCACTATCAACTAGACCAGGGGTCGGCAACCTTTTGCTGTGTGCCAACTTAAGGTTTCGAATTATTCAGAGTGCCACGCCCAAGTGAGCGAGGAAACCCCGCTAATCGATTTATAATCAACTTTATACAAGAAACGTGAAGAGTGTGTGCCATTTGAAATTTCTTGGCGTGCCAAGTGTGGCACGCGTGCCATAGGTTGCCGATCCCTGAACTAGACTACCACGCTCCTCAGTCAGTATATATGTTCTATTTCTTCTGTGCTTGTTCTCAAACTAATGCTAGTTTGGCAGGGTGTAGTCCAGCGAACGGGATGAGTTGTGATATAGTTTACTACAATGTAAGAACCTTTCAGTCTACCACATTGAACCTAAACACAAATGATGTCAGTGGTTCTCAGCTTGATCAATAAAGCTCGGGAGTGGGGGTGGGTATGCTTTGTAGCACACGATGAGAATTGTGTTCCCCTCTCCTTACCGCTCATTTTTTTTTAATGCTTTACAATAAATATTGTGTTGTAGTTTGCTGTTTGTGTTCATGTTATGTAGTAGTTACTCATGGGTTGAGAACCGCTGTTTTAGAGGGTGTTCACAGCAGAAGACGTAAGTAGCTTCTTTGTTGGCAGAGAATCATTGATCAAGCAGCATGCACAAGTAATCGGATGATATTGTTTATGGGGGTGGGGAGACAATAAAAAGAAATACATAATTGGAGTGCAATAGTCCCTTCAGGGGACAACACAATTGTGACGCTTTGAACAATATGTAACGAGATATAATCCATCTATCCATGAATACAACCATAGCTAGAGAGGTGGTTGGGGTACTGTGACTGGTGTTCATCCACCACATGATGATGATGACAATTTGTCACATCTGCTTTTAAAATTCAGTTATGTCTTTGACTATGGGTTCGTTGATGCTAATACGCCCTGTTCGAGCCACAAATGTCCCTGGATAGCCCGAGCATGGAATGACCTCTGTAGACGATGTTTGGTCTATCCGTTGGGGTACTACATTAGATATGTCAAGACAGAGGTTCAGTCCTACGACGATTTCTATCCTGACGGGGTATGCTTGTTGAACATTTTTCAGCTGTCATATATATATATATATATATATATATATATATATATATATATATATATATATATAGTCTGTCCAACTCTGTAGTGAGCATCTGAGACGTCAAGGTACCGAGTTCGATCCCCGCCACAGGCAATTCTGCATCCGAACCGTTCAGAAAGAAATGGTAAACTATTGAACGTAATGGTAAACTACTGAACGTATTTATATTGCCTAGAAAATCACCAGAGATAAATAATGCGATTTTTAAAAACTATATAGTCTGCGCATGATGTTTTTTTAAAAACTCTTTTGCCGTGATACATGGGAAGATGTTGCACGCTGCACAGCCAAATATAGCTCTACAGTAAACATAAAAAGTCGCGGAGTCATGTCTTTTGAAAATGAGTTTGTTGTTGGGGCCAGAAAAGGGAGCAAAGAATAGCAACACTGTTTACCTTCCACGCATGTCGTAAAAGGCGACAACGGAGGTTATGGGATGGAGTTGGCTGTCCCATCCCATATAGAGTCAGTGACCCAAAGCCATGCTGAAGTCGGATGTGTCAGGCCGAAAGGCGCAAATATCGCAGCAATGATGTAAACCGTGACACAACACATTCCGTTCTCCGGACTACATCCTGCTCATCTGCAGGAATTTGAGAACGAACGCAGAAGAAGAAGAAGAAAACACGAGAAATACAACAGCTCAATAGCGGAGAGGAGTAGCTAGAATGTCACGGTTGGATCAAGCATAAATATTCGTTACCTAACTGTCAGAGGGTAATCCAACAAACTGTTCAGTGCCACAATAACAGAACCAAGAACCGATAACTGTAATAATGTAATATTGTTACTGGTTTTAGTAATAACTAACAAGTTGTGCAAGTAATGTAAAAAAAAAAAAAAGAAATAGAAGACATAGGAACAAGGACTTATTCCACGTTATGTTCCAACCTACGGGAGTAATGTGACTAGAAATTCAGAATGGATACGAAGGGTGATTCTAGAGGGCAGAGTGCCAGGCAAGAGAAGAACAGGAAGGCCAAGTAGACGATAGACCAGCAACATCGAAGAATGTTTGCTCGTATCTGGCCAATGCAGGCATGCTTGGATAGAATATTGCAAAGAATAGCAATACTGTTTACTTTTCATTCATGTTGTAAGAAGCGGCTAGGAAGGGTGTAGGGGTGAAGTTGGCTGCCGCATCTCATATAGGGTCAAAGTGACCCAAAGACATGCTGAAGTCGTAGGTGTTAGGCCGATATGCGCAGTCCAGCAGAACTGTAAACCATGAGACGACGGATTCCGTTCGCCGGGTTACATCCTGCTAATCAAGAATTTGAGAAGGAACGCAGAAGAAATGACTATAAGTAACACACCACAACCACGTCCGGGCTGAAGTCACGACCTGTGGACTGATGACTTAGAAGACCGGTTGTGATATTGCCGTGAGCTTCATTGGTCAGCCTTTGTTATTTGTGTCGGGCGACTCCAATTATATAAGTAAATTCAAGTAGGAAGCATGAGGATAAATGACAATAATTCTTACAACTGACGGGAATTGAACCAGGTCTGTTCTAGAAGCACCGAATCGCTTTGCAACACAAGTAAACAGGTTTTCCGTACTTCACCAACCACATCCCCAAAACAAGATGTGGCCTCATCAAGACTTTCAGCCTGTGTACTCAAGTCACTGAGAACAGACCAATCGAAACAAGGACTATTACAACATCAACGAACATCCCGTACAAGTATTAAAGTATCCTCAGGAACACAAACACAGAACATGCATATTCGTACACAAGGACCTAAAGGCCTTCATGTAAACATAAATAACATAGAGACAGAACAATATTGCTTCAAATAATATCTTATACAAGTAAATTCAAGTAGAAAGCATGAGGATAAATGACAATAATTCTTACAGCTGACAATTCCTGAGGATCGTTTTTTTTGAGGATGTGGTTGGTCAAGTACGGAAAACCTGTTTACTTGTGTTGCAAAGCGATTGGGTACTGCTAGAACAAATCTGGTTCAAATGATATAAATGGTGTCCAATGAATAGCAAGTCAATAATAAAAAAACGTACTGAATGAAGGCATGTTTACATTTAGTAGTTATGTCTTCTATAAACTATACCGCCTACGGTCACGCAATAACCTTCGTTTGAGAACCGTTCTGATGATCAGACAGAATGCGAAAACCTCCCCTCGGGCTTAGCAAGGGAAATAAATTAGAACGCCTGGAATGTGCTTGTACTTTGGCCCTCTACAGTTCAGGAAGTACGTCTCGGTTGAGGTCGGCTTGCCCCGTTCCACATTCCGTTCAGGTACAAAGTTTGAGAAACTCGACCGGTAATAATCTGTGCTCACTCAGAGTAATGTCTGTGACAATCATTATGTATACAGCTAGCTTCATTAGAAGTGGTTCTGTGGCGGAGTGGTACAGTGCGCATCTGTGACAGCCAAGGTACTGAGTTCGATCCCCGCCACAATCATTATGTATACAGCTAGCTTCATTAGAAGTGGTTCTGTGGCGGGGTGGTACAGTGCGCATCTGTGACGGCCAAGGTACTGAGTTCGATCCCCGCCACAATCATTATGTATACAGCTAGCTTCATTATTTGGCTCTTCATACATGGAGAGAAAATGGAGAGAAACTACAAGTAGAATGGTATTAATATCTTGGACACATACTCACATCATCATCAAGTGCCGTCTCCGCAACGAAGGTTGGCTGCAACATATCTCCAACATCTCCTGCCTCTTGTCTTGGTGGTGCACTCTGCTAGACTGTAACCTGTCCATCGTGTAATGTTACTCTCCCACTTGTATCTCTGTCTACCTCTTGCTCGCTTCCCTTTGACTTTGCCCTCAAGTAAGGTATTCAATAGGGTGTCATGTCTTTTAATGTGTCCAAAATATTTTATTTGCCTGATCTTTATTTCTCTTAGTAGTTCTTTCTTCATATTAAGTGTTTTTAGCACCTCTTTATTTGTTTTCTTCTCTTTCCATGATGTTCTCCCTATTCTTCTATATACCCACATCGCAAAGGCATCAATTTTGTCTTCTAATTGTTTATTTAGTGTCCATGTTTCTGATCCATACATTAATATGGAATAGATGTAGCATTTTATAATTCTCATTTTTAACTTGTTTGTAATTTGTTTAGATATTAATAATTTCCTCATGCCATTGAAGGTACTTTTAGCCATTCCTATTCTCCTTTTAACTTCTGTTTCACATCTGCCATCATTTGTGACTATGTGTCCAAGATATTGATAATGTTTTACTTGTTGTAGATTCTCTCCCTGTATGTTTATGTTTACCTCCTGTTACACATACTCACAAATGACGTTAAAATGTGAATAGGAATGGCTAAAAGTACCTTTAAGGACACGAGGAAAATATTAACATCTTAAACAAATTACAGTTAAAAATGAGAATTATAAAATGCTACATCTATTCCATATTAATGTATGGCTCAGAAACATGGACATTAAATAAACACCTACATGACAGAGTTGATGCCTTTGAGATGTGGGTATATAGGAGAATAGGGAGAGCATCATGGAAAGAGAAGAAAACAAATAAAGAGGTGCTAAAACACTTAATATAAAGAAAGAACTACTAAGAGAAATAAAGATCAGGCAAATGAAATATTGAAGACACAATAAAAGACATGACAGTGTCTTTATTGTTTCATTTGAGATGTGAATATATATATATAATACAGTATATGAGTGGGAAGAACTTGATTGAAGGTAAAAGAAAACAAAGAGGTTTTGGCATGAATTATTACAGAAAGTTATTTAAATAATGAAACGACGAAATCTGGTATGAACATGTATGCCGACATTCTTCTTCTTCTTCTTCATTCGCTCACCTGGAACATGCCCACATCTGATGTTATGTTTCTTCTATACACTTGATTGTGTTCTGTAACTCGTACAGAGCTGTCCGTAGAGTTTTTCTTTCATTGTTGTTGGGCCAGTGTATCAGCATTTTATAACCCTGGCGTTCCTGAAGGATATGCTCTGCTGTCTGAGCCTGTACACATGTACACATGGCCAGCCAGTGGGTATTTGAGAGAGGATGTATAAATAGGAGTGATAAGGTGTAGATGTTTTCACTGACGTCACAACTGATGTAGATGTATTCACTGACGTCACAACCGATGTAGATGTATTCACTGACGTCACAACCGATGTAGATGTATTCACTGACGTCACAACCGATGTAGATGTATTCACTGACGTCACAACCGATGTAGATGTATTCACTGACGTCACAACCGATGTAGATGTATTCACTGACGTCACAACCGATGTAGATGTATTCACTGACGTCACAACCGATGTAGATGTATTCACTGACGTCACAACCGATGTAGATGTATTCACTGACGTCACAACTGATGTAGATGATTTAATCAGAAACACGATACAAGCGACGTATCTCATCCAGGTTGTTCTTACTCGAAGACTTCTGTTTATTTTCTGATGCAACAACATGATCGCAACCTCAAGGGCATCAATTATGTACATCAATAAGACATCACATAATTACATCAATACTTACATCAAATAGTTCCATCAATGGATCTAATAAGTCTACCTGCTTAAATAAAGTGTCGCTCGACGTCCCCGCTCTAAAAATCGCGCTACGCCACTGATATAGATATATTAAAATAAGTACAAATGAAACACACACACAATATTTGAGATGTGTAGCAAGACGTGACACCTTGTTGAAGGCGAGCAAGTGGTAGGCAGAGGTAAACGTTTAATGGGAAACATAATGAGATTGACCGGATACAGTCTTTCAGAGTGCACCACCAAGACAAGAGGCAAGGGAGGTTGTTAGGAGAGGAACTGCAGCCAACCTTTCATGCAAATTCGGGAATTTTTAATGATTGGGTTCTTAGCCTCAGTTTTCTAATCTTCCTTGTGTTGACGGGACCAGAAGCTCTTTTCTAATCTTCCTTGTGTTGACGGGGCCAGAAAGGGGTGCAAATAAGAGCACCACTACTTACCTTCCATACATGTTGTACTAGGAGACTAAGAGAGTGTTGGAGGGGGGGGGGAGAGTTAGCCGTCCCATCCCATATAGGATCACCTGCTGAAGACGGATGTGTCAGACCACTGGCGCAAATAAAATGGCGACACAATGAATTTCCATTTTTGGACTACATACTGCTGAAAATCTAGTAGATTCATGATCCTGCTACAAGAGAGATCTAGCAAGAGTTTGAGAATGAACGCAGAAGAAGAAGAATATATGATCAAAATGATACATACGCCATGCTGATATCGAGAGTTCGAAAGGCGCAGATATCGCAGCTAAGCTGTAAATCATGACACAACGATAAAACCATATTCACATTTACACACCGTGGCCTAACTGTTTTGTTAGAACAAGATTATGTTAATAGTTGAATGATTTCAAAAGATAGTTAAATATTGCCTGTTTAAGCATTTATCACGATGACAACTTACTTTTTGTAGTTATTCATATTTTGCCATTTTAGTATTCGTAAAAAATAGACGAGTTAAAAACACTAAAATGCAGAAAAGAATGAAGAAAAGCGCTAAAAAAAGGCCAGATATTTTTAGAAGAGCTAGTGTTCCCGCTCTTTCAAATATTTTGGCATCAGATGTCTTGAAAATATCACAAGATCTAGTTTGAAAAAGCTCTAAATTGGCAACCCTGCACATTTGATGATCCTATTTGTAATGTCTCGTACTAATACCCTTCCCCCTCCAATCTCTTCATGGAATAAAATAGATTGCTTCCAAGAACGGAATATATTGCACGCTCCAGGACATAAAAACGGGATTTCCCCAAATGCCCACCTCTGTGTTGGCAGCAGTTCAACACCTCTGTCGCTGCCGGTTATATTTCCTACACATGCAACGCAAGCAATAAATCGATAGAAGATGTGTGAGCCAGAGTTCTAGGGGAACATTTCATGGGTCAGGTTGACTGCCGACAACGGCAGTTTCATTTGCTTATCGAGTAATTGTTCCGAGAATATAGTTCTATATTTAACATTGCGTATTGCATATCCGTATGGCTGAGCATAGAACAGATTTAATGGCACGCAATGAATCACAGTGCCCTGTCAGACATGCACTATTTTTCAGTGCCCTGTCTGGAGTACTGTGATTCACAGTGCCCTGCCAAAAGTACAGTGATCACGGCGCCTTGTCAGGAGTGTAGTGATCACAGTGTCCATTCAGAAATGTAGCGATTCACAGTGCCCGGTCATGATTCACTTTTCCTTTCATATGCCGGGATTCACTCTTCCTCATAGTGCGATTCATTTTCATCATGTTGGATTTTACTCTTCCTCAAGATTGGAATCACTCTTCCTCATGTGGGATTCAATCTTTTCCATGGTTGGATTCACTACTCGTCACTGTTGGATTCACTCTTTCCTATTGTGGGGGGGGGGGGGGGGGTTCACTCTTTCCCATGGCGGGATTCATTCTTCCCCATGGCGTGATTCACTCTACCAATTCCGTGATTCACTCTTCCCCCATGACGTGATTCACTCTACCAATTCCGTGATTCACTCTTCCCCATGGCGTGATTCACTCTACCAATTCCGTGATTCACTCTTCCCCATGGCGTAATTCACTCTACCCATTCCGTGATTCACTCTTCCCCATGGCGTAATTCACTCTACCCATTCCATGATTCACTCTTCCCCATGGCGTGATTCACTCTACCCCATGGCGGGATTCACTCTTCCCCATGGCGGGATTCACTCTTCCCCATGGCGGGATTCACTCTTCCCCATGGCGGGATTCACTCTCGATCGTGGTGAGAGTCACTCTTTCCCCATGTTGAATTCTCGTTCCCTCATGGTTAAACTGGAACTCACTCTTCCTCATGGTGTGATCTCACTACTTCATGGAGAAATTCACTCTTTCTCGTGGCGAGATTCTCACTTCCTCATGGCGAGTTTCACTGTTCATCATGTTCGGATTCACGCCTTCCCATGGACGGTAATCCAACCAGAATATATCACAAATTATGATCATTGATAACATTTGTCGCCAGAAGCCATGTAATGATTACCTATCTTATGAGGGGGGGGGATAGAATAACAGTGTACCCTCCATGCATGTTGTAAGAGGCGACTAAGGAGGTTATGGCTGTCCCATCCCATATAGGGTCAGGGACTCAATCATGCTGAAGTCGGATGTCTCAGGATGAAAGCGCAGATATCGCAGCAATGATATAAACCGTGAGACAACGCATTCCGTTCTCCGGACTTCATCCTGCTAGTCTGCAGGAGTTTGAGAATGAATGCAAGAATAGAAGAAGACATCACTGAAGTCAGACAAATTGTGGAAATAAATCGGCGACGGAACGCAACCCGTGCTCTCTGGACCACATTCTTCTGGGAAATATAACAGGACCATTAAGAAGGAAATTAATTTAAATGGACAACAACTTGAAAAGGTACACACATTTTCCTATCTAGGAAGCAAATTAACACTCGACGGCGATGTTATGTCAGAAATTATAACTCTCACTGCATTAGCATCAAGTGCCATTAACAGACTGTCTAATATCTGGAGGTCAAAGTCAATCAGTACATCCACGAAAAAGTGCTTATTTAATTCCTGCGTCATTCCAGTGCTGCCATATGGATGTAAGAGCTGGAAAAGTTCGTTATCTTCAGAAAAGAAATTATTGAGTTTCGAAAACAATTGCCTTCGTAGGATAACTAACACCCACTGGAGCAAATTCAAATCTAACTAAAATATCAGAGAAGAGACACATCAAAACTACATCACAAATGTTATTAGAAAACACCGTTGGTCCTACATAGGACATGTCCTACGCTCAGACAATAACAGAATACACCACTACCTATTGCTTAGATACCAACAGGCAGAAGAGCCAGGGATAGACCAAAGGAAACACTCAGAAGAACAATACTTAGAGAAAGTAAAACAAAAAATATTCATACTATTCAAGAACTGCACACAATAACTTTGAACAGACAGAATTGGAGAGATCTGCCCTATGCGCTAACTTAGAATTGGAGTGATCTGACCTCTGCCCTATGCGCTAACTTCAGCGCTAAAGTAAAATGAATGAATTGAAGAAAACGATGGACTTATATCGGACATGTACTTGGAATGAATAAAAACTGTCTGCTACTACAAGCGTTAAATTGGGTATCAGATGACAAAAGCAAAAGGAAAATCAAGAGAGACTTGTCGCAGTACAACAATCAAAGAGATTATGACTCTGGGTCTCAACAACGTACAAGAATTACACACACACACACACTAGCATCATATCGCTCGAACAAGAACTATGGTTTCTACACTATGCAACGTATTCGGCGCTGAAGGGACATATATAGATTAGATTTATATTAGATTCAATTATGGATGGATGAATAGAGATGGATGAATAGATGGGTGGATTGATAAATAGATTATCCTGCAGAGAGTTGCAGTAGGAGTTTGAGAACAAACCCTACAAAAAAAGTCCCTTTTTTCAATTTCTCGAAATGCATCATCTTTCTTCAGCATTCATTCTCCAAATTGGTAGATCGTAATCTGCTTCATGAAATGAACTGTGTCGTGGTTGATACTGTTGGTGTGATCTCTTATCCCTTCGGCATAACACATCGGACTATAGCATGACGTTTTGTGTCACTATAGCCTTCATCAGACTTATATAGATATTCTCACGCGCAAAACTACTTAGACTTTGACAATCTTTGCATGTCAAGGTGCTCCCTTGTTGCTCCCTTTTGATTCAACCGAGCAAAATAAGACATACCCACTAATTCCTTCCTGAGTCATTTGACTATTCCCGTGATTTCTATTAGTCACTATGGTTATATTTTGTGACAGCCAATGAAAATCAAGGGAACAGTCAAATGAGTTTTTTAAGGCTGGATGTCCTGTCAGCCAGCAGGTCTTATCTTGTAGGCGGTCATGCGGCACCTCAAAAGATGTGTTTATTATTTAGTAAATAGTGGGTTAAAGCCCCTTGCCGATGCACGTCCCTTTCAACCTAATACCGGAGTTGTATATTGTGGGTTTTTTCGGTTCATTAAATCACAAGAGATATGGTGTGCTATTTATATCTTTTTTCCCCCTAAAACGATAGTTCTCAACATTTGTCATTTAGTTCTCACAGGGGCCACAATGATTTTAAAGGGAGATATGGAGGCAAAGTTTGAAATTAGGATGGGGAAACACATACAACTGTAACTTTCTTCCTAGTTTTCCCGTATATGTGAGATGTTCATATGAATGTCCTCAATCAATTGTACTGTAGTCACCAGCCCCGTAGACGTGTCCGTCAGAGCTGTTTATTATACCCGTTATTTTCTTCTTATGAAATGGTACAGTAGGCAGTTCTGTAAAATATGTTGTGTTTTGTCTGAGATCTTCCTCAGGAGCATGTACTAGAGTCATCAATTCCAAACATCAGGTAGTTAAGAAATAAAGTAACAAAACGTGAAGACATTTTCCTACGAGGGCAAGTGAATAACCAGATTAAGAATCATCGTTGTAAGGAGAATAGAGGAAATTAATGATGTAAGTATTTCCCAATATATTCACGTGTTTCTTAATGTGTGTTCATTTTCTGACGTGGGTCACTGAAATGTGTGGCAGCTCAGCATCGATCGATAGTGCTGAGGTTGGAACCGTGTGGTAACTGTGTTCTTACCACAGCGATAGATCTTCGAGCTAAAGTGGGTTATTTTAATGCTTAAACATCGTGTATTTACAGTGGAATTACGTTAATATACATGGCTCAGTCGTGGAGCCAGGTCATGGCCCAGTCGTGGAGTCTGGTCATGGCTCATTCGTGGAGTCAGGTCATGGCTCAGTCGTGGAGTTAGGTCATGGCTCAGTTATGGAGCCTGGTCATTTCTCAGCCGTGAAGCCAGGTCATGGCACTGTCGTGGAGACAGGTCATGACTCAGGTGTGGTGCCAGGTCATGGCTCAGTCGTGAAGTCAGGTCATGGCTCAGTCGTGGAACCCTTCATGCTCAGTCGTGGAGTCCAGTCATTGCTCAGTCGTGAAGCCAAGTCATGGCTCAGTCGTGAAGCCAGGTCATTTCCCAGTCGTGGGGCCTGGTCATGGCTCAGTTATAAGTGAGCTTGAAACGTTTACTTGACGAGGATATTCTTTAAAATGTTGTCTGCTTTTAATCATTGAATAGTCCTCATAATAATGTGCTTTCTGTTGTGTTGTATGGTTGTGAGAGTTGGACACTCACTGCGGACATGGAGAGAAGATTACAGGCTTTCGAGTATAAATGCTACAGAAGAATTCTACTAATTTCCTATAGAGAACATAAGACCAATGTGTACGTAAGAAATAAAGTAGAGATGTGTGCAGGTGTCCAGGAGCCATTGCTTTCAATAGTGAAACGACGAAAACTAACATGGTTCGGACATGTATGCAGGCACGATACCTTGTCAAAAACAATACTGCAGGGAACTGTCGAGGGTGGAAGAAGCAGAGGAGGACAAATAAAGACATGGACAGACAACATCAAGGAATGGACAGGGCTAGATATTTCCACACTCATCCGCATCGCTGAGGATAGAATTCGCTGGAGGACTCTATGTGCTGAAGCATCCAATGTGGTACCCCTACGACCCTGAAGGGTTATGGGTATATTGATATTGATTGATATAAGAATGTGCTACATTAGGGAATGTCCCTGGTAACATCGGTGCTGTACCAGTTGTACTCAAACATGAGAGCAAATATGTACATGTCTACAATATAAGCCATAATGGTAAATGGGATATCAAGCCTTTTTAATGACTCATTTGGCTATTTCCGTGATTTTCATTGGTCATCGTGATTATTCTGTGTGTGACAGTCAATAAAATCAAGGGAATGATACTCTTCTTCTTTCGTTGGCTAATAATGTCTATATCTGCAGTGTTGTTTCTTGTATAAATGTGTTATAGTTTATCCGAGGATCTGTACGAGGGCTAGCATTCGCACCTTAATGTGTTTTAGTTTTTCACGAAATAGGAAATGTACAAAAACAACAACAATAACATATTTTTTGGTATATTTCCTATTTCTGTACATTTCCTGTTTGTATCACCTCTGACCTAACGTCTATCCTTCCGGCCATTTCGTTAGACATGTGAACGCAAGTTGTGGTGCCCCTACTTGTCGTTTTTTATGTATACGTGTATGTTATCCTTGATAAAGGCCATTCGATCGGAACATCGATTTGTGTGTGTGTGTGTGCCTATGTGTGGTTCGTGTTATTAGCAAAACTTCGTTAACCCGTTTCACGCTTTATCATCAGGGGAATGAACCCAGCACCACTAATTTGCGAAGCCTGTGCACTAACCACTACGCTACACCCCTCCTTCACAAGTATAAACCTCTCCTTGATAGACTTGCGCGCTGATCTCATGTATCTTCACTTATCTTAAAGATCGGACTTCGACGTGCTTTTCATTGTAAGGAGACACATAGTTTAAGAACAATGTGACATGTGATCCATAGCAGATGTAATGATGGGTGACACAGTGTGCGATTAGCTTGAACGCTATTTCGGAGAAGTCCTAGTAAATAAAACAGTGCGGGAAATCCCGGCTATTATTGATAACAACCGACTTTTTCTGTGACGTTTTACAATTCCGATACGTATTCTCTTCTATATTTAAATGTCCATGTTCTACTTCTATCTCTCAAAGGGCATAGATGATTGACTTCATTGTAGTTTGGTTGCAACAAATTTATACCGTTCCCCTCAACGAAGCGGCACAAGTCTTGCCGCGAGTATCACTCAAGCACGTAACTCCGTAATATCAAACGATAATCTGTAGGGATTTCCGAAAAAAAATCACTTTATACATAAGTCAACGAAAGCTGGATTCGAACCTGCAACTTCTCGTGCACAAAGCGAACGGCTTAACAGCTCCGTGATTGTCGACTTCTAGCTCTTTTACCACCGGGCCCTGGTGTATTCTATCCACTACTCATCAGTGAACTACGTCTTCAGCGTTCATTCTCAAACTCCCGTTTGCGTTCATTCTCAAACTCCCGTTCGATCACTGTTGCGGCAGAACGATATTCCTACTAGATTTCCAGCAGAATGTAATTCAGAACATGAACATTCGTTGTATTACCGTGTTATTTTCGCCAATGGCCTAACACATCCGCATTCGGCGGAAGTTGATATCAACTCTGGTTATCTAATGCAAAATAAGCAACGCAAACATATATTTATAAACATATACAAATTCGATGTGATATTCTGGGATATATGTCGTATTTCAGGATACATGCTATGTTTCAGGATATATGCCATGTTTCAGGATATATGCCATTTTTATGATATTTGCAATGTTTTAGGATATATGCCATGTTTTAGGATATATGCCATGTTTTAGGATATATGCCATGTTTTAGGATATATGCCATGTTTTAGGATATATGCCATGTTTTAGGATATATGCCATGTTTTAGGATATATGCCATGTTTTAGGATATATTCCATGTTTCAGGATATATGCCATGTTTCAGGATATATACCATGTTTTAGGATATATGCCATGTTTTAGGATATATGCCATGTTTTAGGGTATATGTTATGTTTCAGTGCAATCAAGTAATAATCTTCACATTTATATTAGTTTGAGAAAATAATATGCCCTTGGGATTCATCAGATTACCAGGAAATGGGTACCACGATTGATGCTTTAGGAACACTTCAAATTGCTCCATTGCTAATAAGTACCGCTGAAGATGGCACTATTCAGTCATTTTCTAGCCAGCTCACGAAAAAAGGAAATTCTGGAATACAATATCCTGACGAGTGGGAACATTGTGTTAAAGGTGTAACTGTAAAAGACGAAATAATGTCCAGTTTGTGTGAGTTGGAAGATTAAAAACATTATTCTTTCAGTGTCTGCGCGTGTGGTTACAGTCCGGGCAGAGTACGTGCTTAAAGAACCTCATGCGAATGCTAGGATGTCTGTGTCACCACAACTTTTGTCACTTTTGACTGGTTTGTCGTCCTCATCATTCTCTCCTTCATTTCATCAATTTATCCTTCTCTTCTCTTCTGTCTGTTCTCTTTTATAACAATTCTCTGTCCATTTATTTACATAACTTTCGGCATGACCTCATACTGTCTCGCTGCCCTCTACCTTCCACACTCCTCGATCGATACCAGTTGATTCTCTGTCACTCTTTTTCTACCATGTTTGACATTCTTGTCTGTGACAGTATAACCCACGATAAACTCTGCGGTAAATGCGTAGGTTATATACTCATAATGAACAGCCTAAGAATTCCCCAGCAATCACTATATTGGGTGCCACCTGGAGTAAGAAGAAGAGGGAGACCTAGAGAAACTCTACGAAGAACCATTAATACAGAAGGCATGTCAATGAACCTAAACAACACGCAAGAATTGAAAGACCTGGCAACACAAAGACAGAAATGGAAAGCTATGGTTTCTGCTCTATGCGCCGCCTATGGCCTGGAGGAACATAACATAACATATACTCACACTGAAATACGTAAACCCGTTAATTATTTCATTTTAAATTCTTTCATTTTATCGTCTCACTCAAATCTCATCACCCCTCTTCTGTCCACCATATCTACTGGTCATGCTATTTCTGAATTCTCTTAGGTTGCTGGACCCTTCCAGCTTTTATCTTTCTCTTCCTCACCACGTTTCATATCACGCTTTAGGCTCTTCTTCCTACCATGGTCACATCATTTGTGCATTCGTATGTTTAATTTGTTGCTTTTTTCGTTTGCAGTCTTTCGTCCTGATGAATGTTTTCAGCCGAAACGTCATCTGTCGCTATCTCGGTTGTTAGTATGTTTTATTTACAAATAGTGGCAACTCTTATACCTATTTCCGTTCATTTTTACTCCAGGTTCCAGAATCCAACTGGAAAGCTGTATACACCAGTGTTTCTCGAACATTTTAACATAGTGGAACCCTTGAAACAATTATTCGATACTACCTACTGTGATTACTGTAGGTCTGTCATATTTTAAATATAGCAGGATTGTGGGTACACACACTCTAAAGAGAGAATTATTTTAACCCATTCAATCCCTGGTAACCCGTTGGAGCCCGCTATATATTCCATCCCGTATAACCCTTTGGCGCCCGCTTGACACGCGGCCATTTTGATTGATTCCATGCCAATAGACATGCTAAATTAGACGTGATTACCGGTAATGGCGGCTTCCAGTGTTCTTTTCAGATCGTTTCTAACAGCTGGCGTTTCCGAACTGTGCAAGGTTTAGTATGACCTTAAATTTTCCTCAAAACTTGGTAAAAAATGGACCTACGTATGATTCACATGATGTTGATAGGCAATTTTTAAATGGAATTCTAGAGAACATGAGTGAATCAGATGCTGATGGCGTAGTAGTTCAGTATTTAGTAGGTCTAGTTGAAATTAGCAGCAATATGTAGTAGTGTAGGCCTAATTGATGATATGCACGTCCCGACCGCGGCTATCGTAGACTTAGTAATGACTGAGAATAGTCAACACGACTGATCTATGTCAATATTGATCAAGAAAAAATCAGGTCCTGCAAACGACATTGATCGAGATTGATATGATCAAACTAAGCCTATCTTTCTGTGTTTTTTCGTGAGCCGTTCATGTGCAGAGCTAACCAATGTTGTGTATGCATGTATTAAAATTTTCAGAAACGCGAGATCCTTTTGGGGGGGGGGGGGGAAACCAGTTTAACCAGATATCTAGTGATTTCTTTGTCGGAACTAGACCTATATGTTTGGTGTAGTTAACAGTTACAGAATGATGCTGTCTCATGCTGTGCAAAGGAGACGGCTTTGCAGCCTTTATTGAAACATTTATCAGCAAACAATTTGACACAAGTAAATGAAGCCGACATGATTCTGGTGCTCATGTTTGTCCTCGCATGATGTTAAATGACAAGTAAACTTGTCTTACATGACATTCACAAAGATATGTTCACAGATCTGTACTTTTCCATTTATCTGTTAATCAGACTGAATCATAAAAATTGATTGCAATTTTTTTTTAAATTAGTTTTCTTGCACAATCATCTCTTATTTTTGCGGAGTTATTCCCCTTGCCCTGGTCATGAAGCCCGGAGTGTTTCCTGATCAGCCAGGACTGAAAGGGTTAATGTGCCAACAACACTTCTTATTTTGTGTGTACCCTTAAGGAAAAGTCGACATTGTGCACCCTTTAGAAAACGGCGTCAATTTATACTTTAGAAAAAGGAGTCATCCTAATAGCTATACCATTCCAAATACGGTGCATGCCAGAAACAAGAGCTTTCCAGTTAGAACTTTTTGATGCTGACCCGGGAGCCGTTGCGATCTCTGCGGCCGTTGCGATCTCTCCGCCACGCGACTCCATTTAGAGATGATTACTTACTAACCAATATTTAAGTTTTATAAGACAATGTTTCACATGTGCATTTTATTTCTTCTCCGCCGCTTTTATTATTATTATTAATAATATTTCACTCTCTAAAACGAATCATAATCCTAACCCTAATAGCCTATTCTCTAAACCTAATTATAACCCTTAACCTAATAGCCTATTCTCTAAACCTAATTATAACCCTTAACCTAATAGCCTATTCTCTAAACCTAATTATAACCCTTAACCTAATAGCCTATTCTCTAAACCTAATTATAACCCTTAACCTAATAGCCTATTCTCTAAACCTAATTATAACCCTTAACCTAATAGCCTATTCTCTAAACCTAATTATAACCCTTAACCTAATAGATTATTCTCTAAACCTAATTATAACCCTTAACCTAATAGCCTATTCTCTAAACCTAATTATAACCCTTAACCTAATAGCCTATTCTCTAAACCTAATTATAACCCTTAACCTAATAGATTATTCTCTAAACCTAATTATAACCCTTAACCTAATAGCCTATTCTCTAAACCTAATTATAACCCTTAACCTAATAGCCTATTCTCTAAACCTAATTATAACCCTTAACCTAATAGATTATTCTCTAAACCTAATTATAACCCTTAACCTAATAGCCTATTCTCTAAACCTAATTATAACCCTTAACCTAATAGCCTATTCTCTAAACCTAATTATAACCCTTAACCTAATAGCCTATTCTCTAAACCTAATTATAACCCTTAACCTAATAGATTATTCTCTAAACCTAATTATAACCCTTAACCTAATAGATTATTCTCTAAACCTAATTATAACCCTTAACCTAATAGCCTATTCTCTAAACCTAATTATAACCCTTAACCTAATAGCCTATTCTCTAAACCTAATTATAACCCTTAACCTAATAGCCTATTCTCTAAACCTAATTATAACCCTTAACCTAATAGATTATTCTCTAAACCTAATTATAACCCTTAACCTAATAGATTATTCTCTAAACCTAATTATAACCCTTAACCTAATAGATTATTCTCTAAACCTAATTATAACCCTTAACCTAATAGATATTCTCTAAACCTAATTATAACCCTTAACCTAATAGATTATTCTCTAAACCTAATCCTAATATTTTTTTCTTTAAATCTAATACTAACCCAACAGCGTATTCCACATCTAATACAGCTTACTCCCGTATGTCGTCGTGGCCCGAAGGGGCAGCAAAGAATAGCAACATTGTTTTTCTCTAATGCATGTTGAAAGAGGCGACTAAGGAGTTTTTCGGGTGGGGTTGACTTCCGTCCTATATAGGATCGAAGTCATCCAGAAGTCATGCCGAAGTCGGATGTGTTTAGCGTATATATAGCAAAGCCGTAAACCGTGACACAGCGCATTCCGTTATCTGGACTACACTGATAATCTGCAGGAGTTTGAGGACCTACGCAGAAGAGAATCAGAAGAGTACACCAGAATAACGCTTCACGTTAAATTTGTTTGTGAATGTTTGTACACTAATGTATGGCATCGGGTGACACTATTGAGACTTCTAGCCAAGTCATTCTACAGAATAGTTTCTCGCGGAGATATCAAATAGCGTCACTTTAATGTTGGCGTATCCAACTTTCTCATTGCATTTGATTGGTTTGTGATAGAGAGTATACACACATGTGACCAATCATCTGTCGCATCAATGACGATAAATGGCGCAGTTTGGGAACCCCTCATATGACTTACTTAGAGATGGATTGTGCCAGTTGTGTAATAAATTGATGTTTCTCTGAAATATCATCCTTCAAGTGTGCGGGTAAAATGTTACCACTCTAACTTTGTTAAAAAGTCAGTTTTCATAAAACAAGTACTTCTGTTCATTCTCAAACTCCTGCAGATTACTAGGGTGTAATCCTGAGAATGGAGTAGTTTATAGCTTGCTTGAGATAGTTATGCTCCTCGGCGTGACACATCTGACTTCATCATGGTTTCCAGAAACCCTATAACAGGTGGGGCAGCTAACCTCCTTAGTTGCATTGTACGACATGCATGGAAGGTAAACCGTGTTGCTTTTCCTTGCTCCCCTATCTGGCCCCATCCACCAACCCCTTCGTATGATTTCTTCTTCTTCTGCGATCAGTTTCCTATGCTCATAAGTCTATACAGGAAGGCGGGCCGCCTCCATGAATTCAGTCGTCAGCAGGAGGTCCTCACGGTTGCCCCACAGCTTCACCTTCAGATCTGTCTCTTGAGGCCATATTTTGGTTCTTAGTATGATTGAAACTCGTTTATTCTTTGTCTCTGTATATCTATACCTTGTTTGTCTTGTGGCGTCAGTTTGTCTCTGTATCAACGTGAAATCGCTGATCTGTTCGTAGAGATATCATATTTCGGACACTTTTCACTGAACTAACGAGTTTATGTTGAGAATCTGCCTTGTCAATTCTGTATCACGAGAAGTCACTTTGTTTCACTAATGGTGTGCCTCCAGTTGTCAACACTGCGGGTTCATTACTGATATAGCTGTCATGAGGCAATTGTTGAGTAGCTCACTGTTGGTGGTATTTTTTCGCTTCTGGCATGTTTTATAGAAAAAGAAATACAGTGGAATTCCGCTATAGCGAATTCGTTTTTAACAAATTCCCCTGTATAACAACACTTTTCAAAATCCCAATGTATATTTATTCTGTATTATTTATACTGCCTATGAGGAATTTCTGTTATATATTTTGTGGGCCCGGACCAAGTTGTTATAAAGGGATTCCACTATATTGGTATTCTTTGTCTTCAGCGTTCATTCTCAAACTCCCGCTGAATCTCTCTTGTAGCAAGGCCATGGTCCTACTATATTTCCAGCAGGATGTAGTCCAGAGAATGGAAATACGCGGTGTCGCCGTTTTATTTGCGCCAATGACCCGACACACCCATCTTCGGCGGGGTATTGGTTATCTGACCAATTTATCTCCTACCATTTCTGAATTTGTTGGAAGAATAGAAAGAGATGTGTTCAGAGCAGATACATTGTTTTGGGTAATAGTTAGTAAATGTGAGACTAACACGACATGACTATGATCTGTCCGAATCAAGGCAACATATTCAAACATATGTGGTTTCTTTAATAGAGTAGCGCATGGCAGAGAGGTTAGAACGCTGGTCTCACATCCGTGGGAAAATAACAGTGTTCAACTACCGGTACGGACTGGGTTTTTTTTTTTTTTTCGGAGGATAAAATTATTTACAAAAAATACTAATTCTGTATATAACGTGGTGACAAAAGAGCATGCAGCGTTTATCACACAGCTACAAATTCCTCCATGTAACTTCCTAACGGAAAACATGCAGTATTTTGATCATTAAATAACATCAGATGGAAGATGAGTTAAAAAAGTCAAATCTAGAATTACCATATCAAAGGAAACACTTGACAAGATGAATATCATATGTATGTAATATATCTTTGTCAGTTGCGGTGAGAAAACAAACCGGTTTCTTAGATATTAAGTAGAACCACTTCTGATGTATGGAAGTAAATTTCGGATAATCTGCAGAATCGTGAAAAATTAGAGTCAGCAGAGATTTTGTTTTATAGAAGAATGTTACGTACACCACGGACAGATAAAAAGCGTTATAAAGACATCTTCATCGATAAAAAAAATTATTTAAAAAAAAAATGGTTACTTGCATCAGAAAAACAGTGTTTAATGTTTGGACACTTCACGAGAAGACGAAAAATGGAACACATCGTGGCAACAGACAAGTTATACAACATGCTATTACACCATTTAATGGTTTTCCTTGATAAAAATAATTACTGAATATTTCAAAAGTATTAGGTTTATATATGCAGAATATGTCAATAAAATGTGGAAAAGTTGTATATTAATGTTTGTATGAACGTGGTACCCTTTTCTCTAAAATGTGTTTTTGAAGGGAAAGGGGAATATTTGTACAAAAACTGAATGCAGAAATAAACTAGTGGTATCGATACTATATATTTTGTTGTAGAAAATTAACTCAAGTACTATCGATACTATATATTTTGTTGTAGAAAATGAACTCAAGTACTATCGATACTATAGATTTTGTTGTAGAGAACTAACTCAAATGATATCGATACTATATATTTTATTGTACAAAATGAACTGAAGTGGTATCGATACTATATATTTATTGTAAAAAACGAACTGAAGTGGTATCGATATTATGTATTTATTGTACAAAGCTAATGCAAGTGAAATTAAATAAGAAAAATATACGTTGTAGAATTGCACACAAAATGTTTACACAGTGTTTTCGATAAAAATTGCTTTTACAAAATTAAATGCGTGCAAAATATCATACAATTCTTGTAACATCTTCAACATTTCAAGGATACATTTCAAGGTAAAAAAAAATAACTGACTTTAAAGGGAAATAACAGGTAAAATTGTGAACACACAAATGGTGAAGTATTGGAGTCGAAGTGGTATGGTAAAACAAAAATGCCGTGTAATATACGATTAAAAATCAGGAGAGCAGGCCATGGCCTAAATGTCAAGCAAGTTTGATAGCAAGTAGCATTGATGTTTGTGGCCAGCGTGTAGTATGGGAACCAGTTCTCTCGTGCTTCTGGCCTACTAGCGATATAAGTTACAGACGTCCACAATTTAGTGTAAATGGTAAAAAACATTGAACGTATTAGTTACCCTCGCCGAAGTTAGATATGCCGTTCCATTGGCTCAAAAAAGGCACCACAACGCATTTTCGTTCTCTGGACTACATCGTGCTAGTAATCTAGTACTATCGACCTGCAACAAAAGAGATCCGGTGGGAGTTTGAGAAAGAACGCTAAAAAGGAGAAGAAATTAATACTATAGGCTATACAAATATGATGTCTCGGCGCGGGTTATCTATTAATAGTCGTGTTTTCTTGCAGATAAAAATGTGCTTTCTGATAAATTACACGCAGTCTCTATTTGTTTGTGTGGTTCCATTCTGTGCTTGTTCGTCCCAATCTTGATAAAGACATTGTGGTCGAAACGTCGATACTGTGTATTATTCAACGTAAAACTGCTGTCTCAACTCTTTATATATTTATTTTCCGCGTTTATTTATGTGATTAGTTTACCCCTGACGCCGCAAGGCAAACATGGGATACAGCGTAAAGATATACTTATATGATTAGTTCTACCCCTGACGCCGCAAGGCAAACATGGGATACAGCGGAAAGATATACTTATATGATTAGTTCTACCCCTGACGCCGCAAGGCAAACATGGGATACAGCGTAAAGATATACTTATATGATTAGTTCTACCCCTGACGCCGCAAGGCAAACAAGAGACACATCGTAAAGATATACTTATATGATTAGTTCTACCCCTGACGCCGCAAGGCAAACATGGGATACAGCGTAAAGATATACTTATATGATTAGTTCTACCCCTGACGCCGCAAGGCAAACATGGGATACAGCGTAAAGATATACTTATATGATTAGTTCTACCCCTGACGCCGCAAGGCAAACATGGGATACAGCGTAAAGATATACTTATATGATTAGTTCTACCCCTGACGCCGCAAGGCAAACATGGGATACAGCGTAAAGATATACTTATATGATTAGTTCTACCCCTGACGCCGCAAGGCAAACATGGGATACAGCGTAAAGATATACTTATATGATTAGTTCTACCCCTGACGCCGCAAGGCAAACATGGGATACAGCGTAAAGATATACTTATATGATTAGTTCTACCCCTGACGCCGCAAGGCAAACATGAGACACATCGTAAAGATATACTTATATGATTAGTTCTACCACTGACGCCGCAAGGCAAACAAGAGACACATCGTAAAGATATACTTATATGATTAGTTCTACCCCTGACGCCGCAAGGCAAACATGAGACACATCGTAAAGATATACTTATATGATTAGTTCTACCCCTGACGCCGCAAGGCAAACATGGGATACATCGTAAAGATATACTTATATGATTAGTTCTACCCCTGACGCCGCAAGGCAAACATGGGATACATCGTAAAGATATACTTATATGATTAGTTCTACCCCTGACGCCGCAAGGCAAACATGGGATACATCGTAAAGATATACTTATATGATTAGTTCTACCCCTGACGCCGCAAGGCAAACAAGAGACACATCGTATAGATATACTTATCTGATTAGTTCTACCACAGACGCCGCAAGGCAAACAAGAGACACATCGTATAGATATACTTATCTGTGAACTACACGGAGATCCAGTGCATAATGTCAAGGACGAGAATTGACCTCCAGGTTGATCTTTCCTTATTGACGCAACTGTTTGTCATAGCTACATGTTCAGCTATAAACCAAGTCCCAGTTGACCTCATGTTGTTGCATGTACTATATAGTTTATCGTACATAACTAGGTTGTAGTTGCTGATCCCACGAGCCCTAGGATCATGATCTTTGACCCACAACTATATTGTGGACACAACCACCACACGATGACATATTGCTGAGGGTTCCAATAAACGTCATTTATCTTGGCTTATGCTACCGTTCATTCGTTGGCTGGTTGGTTGGTTGGTTGGTTGCTGGTCCAGCGGTCCATGGGCTCATGACCTTTGTCCCAACGCCGTTGTGTGATACATACATGTGTTTGTGAGCTGTTTTGTTCTATATAAGGTGTTCCATTTATCTGGCCTTGGAGAGAGAGAAGCATTTTCATGATGTCATCCAGCGCTGGATATTCAAACAAGGTGGTGGTCAACAGTTTCATAGGGATGAGTGAGCCGCCTTTACACTGGGTGGGTCGTGGTTGTATTCTGTTCAGGTAATTGTTAAGCTGTACATGTTGTATGTGAAGTCGAAGGATGGTACTGTGGTATTTCCTTCCCAGGAGCTTGATATTGTCTTTGGAGTTTCATTCAATCATTCATTTTCATTTAGCGCTGAAGTTAGCGCATAGGATAGAGGTTAGGTCTCTCCAATTCTGTCCGTTCAAAGCTATTCTGTGCAGTTCTTAAATAGTATGAATATTGTTTGATTTATTTTCTCTTAAGTATTGTTCTTCTGGGTGTTTCCTTTGGTCTATCCATGGCTATTCTGCCTGTTGGTATCCATGCAAGAGATTGGTGGTATATTCCGTTATTGTCTGATCGTAGGACTTGTCCGATGTAGGACCAACGGCGTTTTCTACTAACATCTGTGATGTAGTTTTGATATGTCTCCTGTCTGATTTTTTGTTCGATTTGAATTCGCTCCATTGGGTGTTAGTTATCCATCGAAGACATTTGTTCTCGCAACTCAATAGTTACTTTGGGGTTTAGGCATGTCATATATATATATAGATTTCCATCGCAGTGTTTTCCCACGGCCCATCTGTTCATCCAGTTATATTTGTTCACATATTTCAACATCATTTTAACTGTGTGCATTGTCGTTTGTCTGTATAGCTGTTCCAGTCTTGCATAGTTCTTTGCTAGTCTGTCTTCGTTGTCATTGCCAGTTGTATTTGAGTGGCCAGGAATCCACTGCATTAGAATGCTGACTTCATAAGATGTAAGCAGCTGGTTGGCATAGTGATATATTTCAACTAGTTCAAGTTTGCAATGTCCATCACAATCAAGTGCTTGAAGAGTGGGCATAGAGTCTGTTAGTAATTTGCTATACCAATGTTTTTAGCTAGAGAAAAACAGGAATACAATTCTTGTCTAGATTATTCAGACCGTATAACTGATAAAGCACCACAAATGATAATCAGCAAGATTAAAAAGGGAAAAAATTACATTAACATAAAAATACAAGGAGAGAAACCACAACAAGTAGAACAGTATCAATATCTTGGACACATAGTCACAAATGATGGCAGATGTGAAACAGAAGCTAAAAGGAGAATAGGAATGGCTAAAAGTACTTTCAGTGACATGAGCAATATATTTACATCTAATCAAATTACAAACAAGCTAAAAATGAAAATGACAAATGCTGCATACATTCTATATTAATGCATGACTCAGAAACATGGACAATTGATGCCTTTAATTTGTGGATATATACAAGAATAGGGAACATTTCATATACAGTAGAGAAAACAAACACAGAGGTTCTGATAACATTGCATTTAAAAAAAATATATTAAAGGAAATAAATATGAAACGAATATAATATTTTAGACATTAAATGACATCGTTGAAGACATTACTTGAAAGTAGAGTCGAAGGTGGCAAGCAAGAGGTAGGATAGGATACAAGTGAGAGGGTAACATCGTGAGATGCACAGGTTACAGTCCAGTAGAGCGCCACCACCAAGACAAGAGAAGAAGATGTTTGAGGCCCATTGCTGCCGCCAACCTTCGTTGCCGAGCCGGCACTTGATGATAATATTAACAGATCACACCAGTTAACTGACATTTGTTTGATTTTTTAAAAAGCTTCCATTACTTCTTGTTTCCTGTTAGTGACGTGTAGGGAGGTGGTGCTTGCGACTATATGACAATGGCTGTATGTCCTTGCTGTCGCGGCGTCAGTCTATCTGGTTAGTTCTCTAATGTAACCTCGAACAGGAAAAAAAAACTGTCTTTACCGGGAGTGGAACCCTATACATCACGGATGTAAAAAAATGCTTGGTACCTGTCACTAAGTTGTCCCGCGAATTTCTGATATTACATACATGGCAAGTTGTTATAACGGAATTCTATTGTACTGGAATGCATTAGATAACAACATAAAATGATGTGATATAAATTGAATATTATGATATTGTAATTTGTCAACAAATGATGTTAAGTATGTGTCTAGTGCAGTGTTTCCCAACGTGTGGAGCCTATTACCTATCAACAGAATTATTTAAAAAAGACAAATTAGGGAAACATTAGTCTAGAGTATCCAACATATGCAAGCTTGGTTACTGCATGAGCAAAAATTCATACATTAGTGTTGTACTTTTCAAGAATACATTCACATATATTGTTTCTACTGTATATAACATATTTTTGTTATTACATACATATTTTATCAGCACCCGTCCATGTTGTTATAACGGGATTCTACCATGTATTATTTCTTTGCTTCACATTTGGTCCCAACAACACACCTGCGGTTCTAGTTATGTTGAAAATGGCCCTTTTTACAAAGGATATATCCTTCTGGTTGATTAGGTAACGCTGTATAACAATCGTCGTCATTGTACAGGTTCAATTCTTGTTAAGTGTTTCTTGGTAGTAAATATTTCATTTCAACACTGTAGACACGTTGTTCTGGCATCTATGACATGTCATCTTCTTCTTCTTCGTCGTACGCCTTGCGGCGGACCCTCTGAAAGTATTCCTCTGACCATCCTGAGAAGGAAGTATGAGGGTGATCTAAGTTGTGTCATGTTTTACAGCAAGCTGCGTTATCTGCGCCTTTTGACCTGACACATCCGTCTTCAGCCAGAATTTTTTTGTCCGGGTTGGCATTCCCGTATCTTTGATCCCTAGTACTTGGCCAGGCTACAGCAGGGTTGCTGCACTCCTGTTTCCAGGCCCGCTGCGTGGAAGTGTTCTGAGGGTCTTGGCCTGCTGTGGTTCGCTGACCCTGATGTTCGACCAGCTATGGAGCGCCTGCCGGTGCACTCTGGTCTGCATGTCATCTCTGGGACCTGTCCTCTATCCATCTATCCATGCATCCATCTATCCATCCATACATCCATCCATCTATCCATACATCCATCTATCCATCCATCTATTCATACATCCATCCATCCATCCTATCCATTCTATCCATCCATTAATCCATACATCCATCTATCCATCCATTCTGAATCTAATCTAAATCGTATATGTCTGTCTATCTGACTACCTACCTACATATCTGCATATATATATATATATATATAATATAGTCTTTTCTCTGGTTGTGCTGTGAGGTTTGAACCACGATCGGTTTTCGAGCTATGGCGCGTTTGCGCGCTAGATATTCAGTAATATTTTAACGTTTCAGAATATTTGTAACTCTTTTAATCCACCGTTATCGTGGTCTTCTCCTCTGTATCTTGCTTTTTCCATTTTCATGTTTTATGCTCCTGCCGCTGACCAATACGGGTTCATTATCTTTCAGTGCCGAACCATTTCAATTCCTATTTTTCTATTGACCACAGATGTTGTTGAAACTAAGTTCTTGTAATCTCTTCATTCCTCACATGATCTCTTCTTGTTCTATTTTCTGCTTTTCTTAGACATCTCATTTAGAATCCTTCTCGCCACTAATATAACAATCTATACAACGGTTCCTCCAAATATTACCAACAAGACTCCAATGATGAAAATGAAAGAAGTATTTATTAAATCGTCGTTTTATTCTCTGCAACGAAATTAATTTCTGTCTGGTTTTTCTCCACAAATACCCGTTTGTTATCACTTCTAAATATCATATACGAAATACACGGCCAAAATATCTATACACAACCGTCGGCAGATGTGATCTAGTCTAGACCACATACGTTTCCAGTGATGTGATATTTACATAGGATTTTAGCATAACAGATGTCTGTGGTTTTGGTTTTCTTCTCATAGATTTTTTTGCAGACGTTGCAACTTCAAGTCTAAGAGAAACAGTTCAAATGAACCAACGTCTTTTGTCCAGATTGCTACCATATGTGTTCCTTCGTTTTCTGCTTGAGGAAGAAAATGCCAATGTCAGATCACTTTCAAAGTAGTTATGGCGAGGGTTCAATCGAGTTTTATTTCAGACGAGATATTTGTGCGTTGAAAACAAATCAACACAGAGTTGATTGAAGTACAGTGGTCGTCATTGTGTTAGCACCCAACTGTGGCTCTACAATAGTTAAACAGTTGAACACCATATGCTTCATACGATCTCGTTCCTGTTAGGTAATATGTTCAAGCGGTATTAGCCATGAAATCGGATGCCTCTAGTTGCGTTCACCTGAGTAAGCCAGCCCTGCTTTTGTTTATTTGTACATGCTTCTCAAAGTTATTTCTTGCAAGCATTTTTGTAGAATCAGATGTCCTCGCTTAACTATGAATCAAAATTGTATTTCTTTTTAAACATACATATGCGCATCACTCTACAAAGTTTGTATGTAGCGAATCCTTCTATAGCGCATCCTTTTATAACAAATGCTCCGATACAACAACAATTTTCAAAATCCCCAATAATATGTGCGTTGTTGTTTGTGAGAGGTCAAGGTACCGAGTTCGATCCTCGCCATGCAATTGTGCATCCGGATTGTTTAGAAAGCAATGACAAACTACTAGAAAGTATATTGCCTAGAAAATCACTACATCCAAACAGTGCTGGAATGGTCGCTACGACCTGAGTAGGATACGCTAACAATTTTATTGTTTGTACTGTATATAACGGATATCTGTTATTACATGCGCATTTCATCAGTCAGAACCAAGTTGTTATAGCGCAGTGGTTCTCAACTTGGAGGTCGAATGACTTTTTCACAGAACATCGTAAAACATCTATTATGAAGTATGAACGAAAATAAATTTATGGTTGGGGGTCACCACAACATGAAGAATTGTATTAAAGGGTCGCGGCATTAGCAATGTTGAGAACCACTTGTATAGCGGGATTTGACTGTGTATGTGTGTGTATGCGTGTCTACAAAATCGCTGTGAAATGACGTCATATACATCTGCACTGAATAATCATAGTTTACTTGACGTAATCTCGCTACCGATATACATGGATGTCTATTGACTGTGTAGACACTCGGTCTATACATGGATGTATATTGACTGTGTAGACACTCGGTCTATACATGGATGTATATTGACTGTGTAGACACTCGGTCTATACATGGATGTATATTGACTGTGTAGACACTCGGTCTATACATGGATGTATATTGACTGTGTAGACACTCGGTCTATACATGGATGTATATTGACTGTGTAGACACTCGGTCTATACATGGATGTATATTGACTGTGTAGACACTCGGTCTATACATGGATGTATATTGACTGTGTAGACACTCGATCTATACATGGATGTATATTGACTGTGTAGACACTCCGTATATATGTGGTATGTCTATTTACATCACGAACATGCACACACATACTAGACTTTACTCGATGGCATGGCTGGCAGTATATATATATATATATATATATATATATATATATATATATATATATATATATATATATATATATATATATATAACTTCTGCAAGTATCTGCCTTAACACGACAGTGACACCTTTAAGACTCTGGAATTGTGGGTTTGACCAGGGTCGTAGATACCAATCCCTTAAGGCCGAGGGGTTTTACCTAAAAAAAAGAAGTTATATGCGCGTTTTTGTAGTGAAATGTTACTTTTGATGAAAATACGATCTTTTTGGAAAAACAACTCGCTGGGTGGGGGTAGATTGTGGACGTTTTAGCGACGTTTCTAGTGCTAAAAGCCATGTTCTGGAGTGATGGAGGGGTTAAACACACACCCCCGCCTCTCCTTATGTACTGTCTTGCTTGTGACATACAAGTGATGGACTCTTGTTTTCCCCAAACGATTAATGGCATTGTTGCGAATCTGTATGATCTCTGTCACCATTAGTTCGAAATGCAAACGATTTTCCACCGTTATGTCGGATGTGTCGGGTCATTTGGGCAAATTGAAAAGCTTCAAGTATCTCCATTCTTGGGAATACGTCGTACCTGAAAATATGGCTATTGTGTCATGTGACAAGATGAGTATCGATTACTTTCCCAAGACTGCTGTACATGTGACAAGATGAGTATCGATTACTTTTCCAAGACTGCTGTACATGTGACAAGATGAGTATCGATTACTTTTCCAAGACTGCTGTACATGTGACAAGATGAGTATCGATTACTTTTCCAAGACTGCTGTACATGTGACAAGATGAGTATCGATTACTTTTCCAAGACTGCTGTACATGTGACAAGATGAGTATCGATTACTTTTCCAAGACTGCTGTACATGTGACAAGATGAGTATCGATTACTTTTCCAAGACTGCTGTACATGTGACAAGATGAGTATCGATTACTTTTCCAAGACTGCTGTACATGTGACAAGATGAGTATCGATTACTTTTCCAAGACTGCTGTACATGTGACAAGATGAGTATCGATTACTTTTCCAAGACTGCTGTACATGTGACAAGATGAGTATCGATTACTTTTCCAAGACTGCTGTACATGTGACAAGATGAGTATCGATTACTTTTCCAAGACTGCTGTACATGTGACAACTGCGATTGGTAAAGTATAGGAAGAAACTAAATGATTTATTGATATTATTTCAGAATGGACAAAATTAAGATTATGCACACTCAAACTTGACACAGTTCGATTTCAAAAGTCGCAAACATTTCTTGTTAGTAGTTGTCAATTTTGAGATATTCTTCTTCTTCTTCTGCGTTGACTCTCTAATAACCAGCACAAGGTGTGTGATAGTCACCGGGGGAATCGTGAAGTGCGCTTTGCTGGTGGTTTCACAGTAGAGTTGCGTTATTTTTTATTTGCGTCACCTTAAAGCCCAGCACATCCATTTTCGCCATATTTTTATATGCAAAAGTACATAGTGTGAAATCCCGTTGTATCAAAATGGCCAGGACCGATGAAATATTTATGTAATAACAAAATTCGTATATACAGTATAAACAATAAGAATAAATATAGATTTGATAACTAATGATATTTGTTATAAAAGGATGCTATAAATATATTAGGATTCCATATTATGTATGTATTTTTGTATTATTAACTTTATTAGTGTGAAGGCAAATCTTGATGCATATTTTAAACATCGTGCCACATATGGTGTCCCAAGAAACAGTTATAACATTTAAAGCACACAAAAAGGTGGGGGGGGGGATTCAAGTAAAGAACATGGACTAGATATAAACATCAGAAAAACAGAAAACATGATAGTCAGCAAAATAACAGAGGAATATGCATTATGTATAAAGGGGATGTCTATAAATCACGTTAACGTTTGGGGAGGGGGATGGGAAAGGGGGAGGGGGGAGAGTGGTGTGTGGCTGTGAAATAGTTACACAAGTGTTGACAATTTTTTTTTTCAATAGTTGTTGTCTTCAAAACGGATTTTTTTTAAAATGCATCAATTAAAGTCGTAAACCGTTTTCTCCCACACAAAAAAACCGGACAAAACAGTTTTTTGTGTGCTTTGTTTGCAAATTATTTTTGTTTAGAACGTAAAGGGGGGGGGGATGTTTTGATATAGTTCAGCAAGAAAAAAAGGAGGGGGGTATGAATTCTTGACAAGTTGTTGACAAGGGGAAGAGAGCTGGTCAAAATGTGAAGGAAAAAAAACAGACGAGGTACCTTATGATCAGCCCCCCCCCCCCCCACCCCCAATACATGGATGGAGATATACTACAACAGAACAGTATCAATATCTTGGACACAAAGTCACAAATGATGGCAGATGTGAAACAGAAGTTAAAAGGAGAATAGGAATGGCTAAAAGTACATTCAATGACATGAGGAAAATATTAACATCTAAACAAATTACAAACAAGTTAAAAATGAAAATTATAAAATACTACATCTATTCTATATTAATGTGCAGCTCAGAAACATGGACAATGAACAAACAACTAGAAGTCTAACAATATTTCCCACAGAAATCCAACATAGATGCAACAGAGCATACCGGACAGAGCATACCGGACAGAGCATACCGGACAGAGCATACCGGACAGAGCATACCGGACAGAGCATACCGGACAGAGCATACGGGATTTTCGGGCAGAAGTCTCCTATTTTTTAAAACAAAAAATATGTGAACATGAACACCAAAACTGCACTATATAAAACGATCATACCATCACTATGCTACCAATGTCAAACGTGGACACTAACAACAAAGATAACAACAAAACGTTTTACTACAGAAATGACATGTTTATGTAGAATCCTCGAAGTAACAATAAGAGACATAGTCAAAAATGATAGCATGAAAAGTCTAACAAAACAATGCAAAACCTGGATTTCACCCGAAGACAACAGATAAATGATTCTCACATGACATGCTTCCAGACCTACCATCAGACATTGTCCCTCAAAAAGCATTACTCGTCTTTCACAGTGGATACAAAGTCAGGAACAGACCATGCACAAGATGTATTAGAGAAATTTAAAAAAACCATTAAAAAACGAAAACAAACATATATGAGGGACACAAGACAGTCCTCTCCAGAAAACTCTTCTACCCTGACGATGCAAGGCATAAAGAGGTATAACGTGATAAGAAAGAAAATTACTAGAAGTTAGAATAGATACGATTGAGATGAAGATATGTAGAAGAATAGGGAAAACTTCAAAGAGAACCTCAAGAGAAGAGGACGAACAATAACAGAACTTCGCACGAAGAAAGAACTATTCAAGAAAATACAAATCAAAGTATTTTGAACATATTAATAGACATGACACCTGGTTGAAGACCTTACTGGAGGGTAGAGTTGGGAGTTTACGAGCAGGAGGTAGGCAGAGACACAAGTGGGAGGACCTTACTGGAGGGTAGAGTTGGGAGTCTACGAGCGAGAGGTAGGCAGGGAAACAAGTGGGGGGACCTTAATGGAGGGTAGAGTTTGGAGTTTACGAGCAAGAGGTAGGCAGGGAAACAAGTGGGAGGACCTTACTGGAGGGTAGAGTTGGGAGTCTACGAGCGAGAGGTAGGCAGGGAAACAAGTGGGGGGACCTTAATGGAGGGTAGAGTTTGGAGTTTACGAGCAAGAGGTAGGCAGGGAAACAAGTTGGAGGACCTTACTGGAGGGTAGAGTTGGGAGTCTACGAGCGAGAGGTAGGCAGGAACAGAAGTGGGAGGAAAGCATTACGACATGTGTAGATTGCAGTCTAGCAAAGTGCACTACCAAAGCAAGACTATGCTGGATATACCTTGCAGCCAGCCTTGGTTGTGGAGACGACACTTAATGATGAGTCTAGGTATTAACGTTGTTTGAAATGTGAAATATATTTCTAGTCATTGGTAAGGGGATCCACCGTCTAGACGTCTGGCATTAAATCTATTTACTCAACCACATTCCTGAATCCGTGTGGTCTGGTTCATGAGGCGAGGAGTGAGGGAAGAGAAGTGAGGGAAGCTGTTGAAAAAAAAATAAATGATTCCATCTTGGACACTTAGTAAATGTCACACGGGGTAGACATAATTTGGTCGAGATGAGATATACATAATTTGGTCGAGATATATCTATTATGGTCGAGATGATACATATATAATTTGATCAAGATGTATCTAGGATGGTCGAGATTATGCATATATGATTTGGTCGATATGATACATGTATAATTTGGTCGTGATATGCATAATTTGGTCGAGATTATATATATATATATTTGTATGTGTTGTTCTAGTTACCTGTATATCATTGAGTAGATATAATGAAAGATAATGTGGTTGAGATAATGTGGTTGAGATAATGTGGTTGAGATAATGTGGTTGAGATAATGTGGTTGAGATAATGTGGTTGAGATAATGTGGTTGAGATAACGATGAGAGACAATGTGGTTGAGATAACGATGAGAGATAATGTGGTTGAGATAATGTGGTTGAGATAACGATGAGAGATAATGTGGTTGAGATAACGATATTTAATCTAGTTGACATAGTTATATGTACAGAAGAACATGATATACCCCCACCACATATGTACAGAAGAACATGAAATATCCCCCACCACATGTATAATCCAGGAACAGAGTCTGACATATCCCCCACCACATGTATAATCCAGGAACAGAGTCTGACATATCCCCCACCACATGTATAATCCAGGAACAGAGTCTGACATATCCCCCACCACATGTATAATCCAGGAACAGAGTCTGACATAGAAGTGTTTACAAGTTGATATATTTTCAATCTTTATTAATTTTTCTATGAATCCATGCTTGTCATTAATTCTCGTATTTGATTGTTATACAATACATTGCATGTTGTGCAAACAAGGGAGAAAACTAAAATGGCAATCAATAATAACAAATCTTGCAAACACTAACCTCAGTATCTGGTATGTCCACCGTGTGATTGCAAACACTAACCTCAGTATCTGGTATGTCCACCGTGTGATTGCAAACACTAACCTCAGTATCTGGTATGTCCACCGTGTGATTGCAAACACTAACCTCAGTATCTGGTATGTCCAGCGTGTGATTGCAAACACTAACCTCAGTATCTGGTATGTCCAGCGTGTGATTGCAAACACTAACCTCAGTATCTGGTATATCCACCGTGTGATTGCAAACACTAACCTCAGTATCTGGTATGTCCACCGTGTGATTGCAAACACTAACCTCAGTATCTGGTATGTCCACCGTGTGATTGCAAACACTAACCTCAGTATCTGGTATGTCCACCGTGTGATTGCAAACACTAACCTCAGTATCTGGTATGTCCACCGTGTGATTGCAAACACTAACCTCAGTATCTGGTATGTCCACCGTGTGATTGCAAACACTAACCTCAGTATCTGGTATGTCCACCGTGTGATTGCAAACACTAACCTCAGTATCTGGTATGTCCACCGTGTGATTGCAAACACTAACCTCAGTATCTGGTATGTCCACCGTGTGATTGCAAACACTAACCTCAGTATCTGGTATGTCCACCGTGTGATTGCAAACACTAACCTCAGTATCTGGTATGTCCACCGTGTGATTGCAAACACTAACCTCAGTATCTGGTATGTCCAGCGTGTGATTGCAAACACTAACCTCAGTATCTGGTATGTCCAGCGTGTGATTGCAAACACTAACCTCAGTATCTGGTATGTCCACCGTGTGATTGCAAACACTAACCTCAGTATCTGGTATGTCCACCGTGTGATTGCAAACACTAACCTCAGTATCTGGTATGTCCACCGTGTGATTGCAAACACTAACCTCAGTATCTGGTATGTCCACCGTGTGATTGCAAACACTAACCTCAGTATCTGGTATGTCCAGCGTGTGATTGCAAACACTAACCTCAGTATCTGGTATGTCCAGCGTGTGATTGCAAACACTAACCTCAGTATCTGGTATGTCCACCGTGTGATTGCAAACACTAACCTCAGTATCTGGTATGTCCACCGTGTGATTGCAAACACTAACCTCAGTATCTGGTATGTCCACCGTGTGATTGCAAACACTAACCTCAGTATCTGGTATGTCCACCGTGTGATTGCAAACACTAACCTCAGTATCTGGTATGTCCACCGTGTGATTGCAAACACTAACCTCAGTATCTGGTATGTCCACCGTGTGATTGCAAACACTAACCTCAGTATCTGGTATGTCCACCGTGTGATTGCAAACACTAACCTCAGTATCTGGTATGTCCACCGTGTGATTGCAAACACTAACCTCAGTATCTGGTATGTCCACCGTGTGATTGCAAACACTAACCTCAGTATCTGGTATGTCCACCGTGTGATTGCAAACACTAACCTCAGTATCTGGTATGTCCACCGTGTGATTGCAAACACTAACCTCAGTATCTGGTATGTCCACCGTGTGATTGTAAACAAGCGTGGCAGCGGCTCCTCTTGGATGCACAAGTCTCTGAAAGAAATTCCGAGAAATCAAGTCCCATTCACGTGTAAGAGCAGCTTCAATATCTTGCGAATTTGCTGGAGAACCTTGCCTGTAGATTCTTGCGTCCAAGATGTTCTATAGGGACAAATCTGGTGATAGCGCCGGCCAATCAATCGTCACAGTGTTCTGCTGATGTAGATATTGCTATGTAATGCATGCAGTGTGGGCACGTGCGTTATCCTACTGGAGAAGCTGTGAGTCTGGATAATTTGTGAACGCGGGAACAACCAATGCACCCAGAACCTCATCTCTATATCTCACAGCAGTAACATTTCTACGAAAGACGTACAGAAGTAAGTGATGGTGACAAGTGAATCTTCTCCAAATGTGAATACTACCACTTTCAAATCGGCTGTGCTGACGAACACAGAAATCTGCAAATCCCTCTCAACAACGTCGCCAAATTCGCATACGTCTATCAGCAGAGGAGAGGTTGAGTCTCCTCTCTCGTCTATGAATAGGACAACATTCCACTGCAGTCAAGTACATATGGCATGTAGCTCTACCCATTGTAGGCTCTGCTGATGATCTGTGAATAGGATAACATTCCAATGCAGTCTAGTCCATCTGACATATTGCTCTGCCCATTATAAGCTCTGCTGATGATGTCTGTGAGTCAATTTTGGCCCAACATAAGATTGTGTTGCAGGAAGACCTGTATCTTTGAGTCGTCGCATGACTGTCATTCGAAAGACTTGCCCACGTCTGTCCACTATTGCTCTTGCTGTTTGACTTGCCGGGAGGGAACGATTCTAGATGACTTATCACAATATGACGATCTTGCGCAGGGGTAGTAACTCGTGGTTTGCCATTCCGAAGTTTATCCCAGGCACTGCCAGTGGTTTCGTAACGTTCATTGAGTCGTACATAGTATTTTGATTACAATTCATTCTCCTGGAAATGGCCCGCGAGTTATTACGGTCTCCAACATAGCAATGGTTCGTAGACGGTCGTTTTCAGATAGTCGTGACATTTCAACCTCATGTACTGGGTGTTCTGTCTCAATGACCTTTTTATAGTGAGTATACTGCGACAACGCCTACCTATTTTCAGGGCCCTAGCTGCTGGGAATCGTATTGCACGTGTAATTTTCATTGTTCTCTTAATATGTACAGAAACCCGCGGGTTGACATATACACTTTTCATTCATGTAGCCATTCGCTATCTACCTCATGACAAACGCGGCGAAAATTAATTCTCACACTTTTTTTCCCCAACTTCTCGGCAACAGTTTATATAATATTAGTACGTTTTTAATGTGCTTCAGTATATATAGAATTTGATTGAGATGTTTTGATTGCCACGAACTAAGATCAATTGAGATCTTGTTGTTGTTTCTAGAATGTTATTTTATACATAAGACAGGAATCTCAGCCGTATGCAGTCCTTTCTTCTTCGTATGCGTTCCGTCTTAACTTCAACAGATTCACAGGAACTATTGTCTATTCTTTGTTGTTGATGCAAGGTGTCACAGGACTGAATGACGGTCAGTTTTCAGGCAATGCCAGCCGTGGTCGCTTGATATGTAGTAATGCTGTTTGGTCACACAATGTTGGTAACTCCTTGAATCTACCATCTGTATGCACATCACACCTCCCTTACATCCACTCCATGTATTCAATAAATTCTTTCCCTGGATTCACACCATCCTTCCCCTGGATTCACACCATCCTTCCCCTGGATTCACACCATACTTCCCCAGTATTCACATCACACTTCCCCTGTATTCACACCACACTTCCCCTCTATTCACATCACACTTCCCCCGTATTCACATCACACTTCCCCTGTATTCACATACACTTCCCCTGTATTCACACCACACTTCCCTGCATTCACACCACACTTCCCCTGTATTTACACCACACTTTCCCTGTATTCACACCACACTTCCACTGTATTCACACCACACTTTCCCTGTATTCACACCACACTTCCACTGTATTTACACCACACTTTCCCTGTATTCACACCACACTTCCCCTGTATTCACACCACACTTTCCCTGTATTCACACCACACTTCCCTTGTATTTACACCACACTTCCCCTGTATTTACACCACACTTCCCCTGTATTCACACCACACCTCCCTTACATCCCTGCATGTATTCACACCACACCTCCCTTACATCCCTGCATGTATTCACACCACACCTCCCTTACATCCCTGCATGTATTCACACCACACCTCCCTTACATCCCTGCATGTATTCACACCACACTTTCCCTGTATTCACACCACACCTCCCTTACATCCCTGCATGTATTCACAAGCCGAGAACTGCCCTATATCAAGTACATAGTTTGAAACATGGCCGACTTGCTGAGCCAAGCATATTATCCGAGGTTAGTAGATTCCTGTCAGATTTTATAGCAAGTTTTACACTAAAAATAGCATGACCTAACTACACTTATTGCTAAACGTGATAAGGAAATGTCAGTTATGAAGTTAATGTTGCTCCACCTTTTCAAGAGAAGATGGACAGAAGCCCAATAGTGCTTAGATAACCTGTTGTAGTGAGATCTGAAATGTAAAATGTCGAGACACGGGAAGACAGTCCTTACTTTCTTTTCTTACATCTCCTTTCTTTTTTTGTTGTTTGTTGTTGTTTTTGTGTGTTTCAAATGGCATGCAGTTTTCAAGGGTTTTCAACCTTTCTGATTCATTCGCTTATTTGTCTGTGCCAGACTAGATCGTGACCATCGATAATACTGGACACTATTCCCGCGAGTTTAGTTGGTATCTATGATTATATTTTGTGTGATAGCAAATTAAAATCAAGGAAATAGTCAAACGTGTCATTTTAGAAGGCTGAATTTCCTATTAACTAATATCAATCAATAAATGTAATAGCCAAAGTGAAGTAAAAACAAATGCAGGAGTGTCCACATATTTGTATGACTTCTATCCCCTCTGCTTTTTATAACATATATCGACCACATCTGTAAAATAACACGTACCAATGAAGAAGATAACATAAAAGACAAATTGAACGAACTACTTTTTGCAGACGACGAAGTAATAATAGCGACATCAGAAGAACAATTGCAAGAACATATGAACAGACTCCACACAGCATGTCAAAAATTCAACATGAAGATTTATATTGAAAAGACTGAAATAATGGAGATAGCAAAGAAAGAAAGAAATATCACTATCTCCATCGATGATAAACACCTTAAATAGGTAAATGAGTTCACTTACTTAGGAAGCATTATATCGAGTGAAGGGAAAACAAGTAAAGAGATACAAAATAGATGCAACAAAACATACCAGATCCTAGGACAGATGACACGTATTTTCAAGAACAAAAATGTAAACATAGACACTAAAGTTGCATTATACAAGACTATTAGTATTCCATCACTATGCTACCAGTGCAAACCTGGACAATGACAGCTCAAGACAAAACAAAATAGTGACAGCAGAAATGACATGTCAACGAAGAATACTCGGAGTGTCATTAAGAGATAGAATCAGAAACGGATACACCAGACAGATAACCACAACAATACCAGTATTGGAACACATCAAAAGACAACAGATCAAGTGGTTTTCACACGCTTCCAGACCACCGGCATACAGCATGCCACAAATAGGCATGACACATAGACATAACGGTTATAAAGCCAGAGGCAGACCATGTAAAAGATGGATCACAGAAATCAAAGAAGCTTACAAACAGCACACAAGAAGGCCATCTCCAGAGAACTCTTCCACCCCTGACGCCGCAAGACAAACAAGGACCACATCGTATAGATAGATAGATAGAATCAATAAACCCTTAACCATTTAGGGTCGTAGTGGTACCACATTGGAGGCTTCAGCACACAGAGTCCTCCAACGAATTATATCCTCAGTGATGCGGATAAGTGTGGAAATATCTTGTCCTGTCCATTCCTTGATGTTGTCTGTCCATTCCTTGATGTTGTCTGTCCATTCCTTGATGTTGTCTGTCCATTCCTTGATGTTGTCTGTCCATTCCTTGATGTTGTCTGTCCATTCCTTGATGTTGTCTGTCCATTCCTTGATGTCTGTCCATTCCTTGATGTCTGTCCATGTCTTTGTTTGTCCTCCTCTTCTTTTAACCACAATGAATAAAAGGTAACTGCGTGAAACGCAACAACAATTGTACTTACGTAAAACACAGATTTTTATAACAGTTCCACTCAGACACGACAGACTATCGCTAAAACTAGTGGGTAATGATGTGCACACAAGAAAACATACAAATTACAATATACAAAACATATTCAACGTTTCAACCAAAAGTATGTTTTATATTGTAGATTGCTGTCTGGGCAGTTAAAAGGCTATAGCTTCCCATCCGGTGTGGTCAGTGTTGCAGTGTTTGAGATTTCAAGTAATTTTAAGATGTTTTATAACCAGCTCAAATTGAACCATCATCATCATTCTCTTAACATACGATAATGCCGGTTGAGTATTGTTTGCCTTTTAGTTTAATCCATGCATATAAATAGTAACGAATTAAATGGCAAACAATAACCAAAACACGTAACGAATTGGGTCCAAGTTAATTTAGCGAACAGGTCTTCTACATCTGCTGAAGGTCTCGATCAAGACCTTCTGAACATGACATGGGAAGATGATGGACAGCTTGCACAGAACTGAGAAGCCTACAGTTGTAGTGATGACATCGTTCTGTATAGGACACGTCACATAGATAGGCACATGATCAGAAGCATTTTAGGTTTATGGTATTGAGGATGACCCAATAGCTATCTTGGGACGTCGGCATCTTGGGACATCAAGAGTGTTGGGAGTCAGGCTTATACGTATTATAGAATGCTTTACAATAGAGTAACCTGCAATTATCAGTTGGAATGTCAACAGAGAAAAGGTTGTAAAGAGTTGACTGCATTTAGTTAGTTAGTCGTCGGATCATCATCACTGCAAACTGGACACGTCCATAGCTGCTCCGATCTCTCCTTGAGTGTATCCACCATTACACTTATGCTGACAGTACCGGTCCTATGCTGGCAGACCATCAACTTCTGCGCCCTCCAATATGTTCACTTTTAGCAACACCGCATTTCAATCCCTGATCTTTAATCCTAGCCATTGAAAAGGAATCATCATCCACATTAGTCTCACTCTCGCGTGTTATATCTCTTAATGAGTTCAAAACGTCAGCTCGATCCATTGCCCCATCATCCTTTGCCATAATCGCGCATGACGCCAGTTTATCCGCTCTTTAATTGCCTCGAACACCCATATGTCCAGGAACGAAAATAAATGTAACCACTTTCAGCCTCGCCTTTTTCAAGGCCTCAATCCACTGTTCGCGAACGAGACTCACGTGTACCTTCCTAATCATACTCATAGAGTCACTCAAGATGCAGACCTGGGCTACCTTCTGTGTGCATACCCACTCAAATGCCCTGGTCACCGCCAGTCTACATGTTCTTCCTGACTACGTTCTATCGAATCTATCTATCTATCTATCTATCTATCTATCTATCTATCTATCTATCTATCTATCTATCTATCTATCTATCTATCTATCTATCTATCTATCTATCCTGTCTATCTCTTCTCTCTCTCGTTCTCTCCATCCATCTATCTGTCTATGTATCTAATCTCTATGTCTCTCTATCTGTATGTTTATTTATATAATCTCTGTCTCTCTATCTATCTATATATCTAATCTCTGTCTATGTCTCTCTATCTGTCTGTCTATTTATATAATCTCTGTCTCTGTATGTCTGTCCTGCCTGCCTCCCTGTATGATCTTTTCTCTGCTTGTTCTGCAATGCGTAACAGGATGAAATGACCGTCGGTTTTCTGGCTATGGCACGGTTGGTTGCTTGATGTGCAGTAATATTGTTACGTTTCAGAATGTTGGTAACTCCTTCAATCCACCGTCGACTTGGTCTTCCTCTCTATCTTGCTGTTTCTGTTCTCCAGTTGTATGCTCTTGCCGCTGACCAATAAGGGTTCATTCTCATTAAGTGGCCGAACCATTTCAATCTCTATATTTCAATGTATTTGAGCACAGATGTTGTTGAAACTAAGTTCTTGTAATCTCCTCATTCCACACATGATCTCTTCTTGTTCTGTTTGTTGCTTTTCTTAGACATCTCATTTCACACGCAGTAAGCTTTCTCTCTTGTTCTTTAGTAAGTGTACATGTCTGACATTGTAAACATAATGTTGGTATGAATATTGAATTTATGATTTGACTTTTGGTTTCCATCAGGATAGATTTGTATTTCAGAATTTAAGTATTATAATTTCATGTTTTTATTTGGGGTGGAGACATTAACTCTACATTTACCCCTGCCTTTTACATACATACTTGAATTTTATTTAGTAGTGAAGTGGCTTACGATGGTAACGATGACATTTTGACTGCAGGGTGATAGCAGGCAAAGTTATTTAATAGGATAGATAAAGTATAACAGAAACTAGTATGACACGTTAAGTAGTGACTGCATATTTCAGCTGTTCGTCAACCGGTGATGACACTACGAACATGGATGTGTGTGGTTGTTAGCGCCTGTGTGAATGTTACAAGAGCTTTTGTCCATGTGTGTTGTGTGTTACAGCTTGGAAATGTAACAAATGATAGACTGTGTATGTCGGCTACAGTGTGTCTGCTTTCATCCTGAAGGGTGTTGGTTACGGGCTGAGCAAAAGCACGGTAGTCATGAATCGATTATCGGCGAGGCGAGAATTTATCCTTAACTGAGCCCCATAACGAGATCAGCCAATGAAATGAGAGCTAGCTAGAAACCACTTCTCCCTTTTAGAAACTACAGCCAATCGCGTGAGCTGTAGGTTCAGACACGGAAGGAGTGGAACGGAAGGAGGGCGGCTCAGGGTCAACAGCCAGACACTGCGACCTTGGGGGTTGAGGTCACAGACGGAACAGCTGATTAAACCGGCCTGGCTTGGTGGATTGAAAGGAGGTTCGGCTGTCCAGTCGGATGCTTTCAGCTGGTCAGCTCGTGTCTAGTTGAGGTCTGCTTAATGTCCTGCAGTAGCCGCACTGCGTCGGTGTGTTTAATGTGAGTGCGCATGTAGACATTAATTAAACTGCAACATTTTGCAGAAAAGTAGACGTTTGTAGAACTCCATTACTGAGAACACTCTAAACGACATAGAACATAACTGACAGCGAACCGTCGACTAATTATATTCAATGGAACAGAGATATAATATTTACTACTCCAATTGTTCTTCTGCGATTTGTTGCGTAACACTTTCCCCGCTGATTTCAGAACTATGATAGGTATGTGACGTATTCCGCTCAGATGAGTACGAATGTACTTGAGTTCAAATCTAACCTAAATCTAATTCAGCTATACAGGTGACATCGAAGGAACTGGAGACATTTGAATGAAATGATTCTGAAACTGCTTATTACAGTAATATATCGGTGTGTTTGATGTTTTAGGATGTCACCATAAACATCTTTACTACCATGGAACCAGAAATGTTCATGTTTACCATGGAACCAGAAATGTTCATGTTTACGAAGCGTGTTCCTGAACCATTGTGTGCTAGGCAATCACTGAGTGATTTCGTCAGGGTCAGTGTCCTACATTAAGCAGATTTGGCGGAATCTGGACCGACATCTGCTAACTTGGACCAGAGTCGTGGCTTGTAGTTTGTCACCGATATTTGACACAACAAAGAAAAATTGACGTGACTTTCCGACACTAGAAGTAATCCGTTTTTTAACATTACAGACTGTTCAAGAACCGTGTGAGTGTGTGGTGACTAATGACACACACTGATGCCCTTCTATCTGTGAAACATCTCAAGGTAAGTTACAAGTATAGTTTAATGTATTTATTTATAAACAAAAGCATAGGATCTATTTATTTCCAATCGTCAGTCATACGATACATTGATATTTGACATGTCAGCGTAAATTTGTATTTATTGTATCTTTGTTGAGTTTGTGGTTGTTGATTTTTTTTTCTAGTCTTTTGATTGTTACAGCATGGGTATGTTTTGTTTGTTTAATGGGGGATTCAATCATTTTCTTGAGGAACAACTTTGTCAGTCTCTGATCATAGTCTACATTGGAACCTCCCATACTACAGCTAATCATTGGAACCTCTCCATACTTCAGTTTCACATTGGGAACCCCCCCCCCCCCCAACATACTAATGCTCGGTGGTAAGTTCATACATATGGGAAGTTAGCCTGAGCTGTAATGCCTGTCCATGTATCTTTATACTGGTACGCCCTTTATACTTTATTAGGCCTTGTGCTAAAAAAGTTCGTGTAGTGCAACATAGAAGCAGTTAGCGATGTCACATTATTCCCAGCCACGTTTGGACATCAAACCTTGTTTCCCAACCCCATCACTAGGAATCCAGTGCTTTAACCACTGATCTAACTGTGCTCATTCTTATGTTAGCTAGTTCATATTCGTCATTTATATGTAACTTTAGTATGAGGGGAAGTTACAATATGTACTTTTAGTATAAGGGGAAGTTCCATTGTGAAGCTTTAGTATGGAAAGTTGCAATATTTAGTTTTAGTATAAAAGTTTCCAATATATAGCTTTAATATGGAGGAACTTCCTATACATAGCTTTAGTATGTGAAGTTTCAATATGTAGCTTTGGTATAGGGGAGGGGTGGAGTTCCAATACGTAACCTTAGTTTGGGGGAAGTTCCAATGTGTAACTTTAGTATGCGAGAAGTTTCAGTATGTGCTTTAATAGGGGAGGGGGGGGGTTCCAATATGTTGCTTTAGTATGTTGGGAATTTCCAATATGTAGATTTGGTATGGGGAAATTCCAATATGTAGCTTTAGTTTTTGGATGGGGGGGGGGGGAGATTCAATATGTAGCTGTGACATGGGTGGAGATTCGATATGTAGCTGTGACATGGGTGGAGTTTCAATATGTAGCTGTGACATGGGTGGAGTTTCAATATGTAGCTGTGACATGGGTGGAGTTTCAATATGTAGCTGTGACATGGGTGGAGTTTCAATATGTAGCTGTGACATGGGTGGAGTTTCAATATGTAGCTGTGACATGGGTGGAGTTTCAATATGTAGCTGTGACATGGGTGGAGTTTCAATATGTAGCTGTGACATGGGTGGAGTTTCAATATGTAGCTGTGACATGGGTGGAGTTTCAATATGTAGCTGTGACATGGGTGGAGTTTCAATATGTAGCTGTGACATGGGTGGAGTTTCAATATGTAGCTGTGACATGGGTGGAGTTTCAATATGTAGCTGTGACATGGGTGGAGTTTCAATATGTAGCTGTGACATGGGTGGAGTTTCAATATGTAGCTGTGACATGGGTGGAGTTTCAATATGTAGCTGTGACATGGGTGGAGTTTCAATATGTAGCTGTGACATGGGTGGAGTTTCAATATGTAGCTGTGACATGGGTGGAGTTTCAATATGTAGCTGTGACATGGGTGGAGTTTCAATATGTAGCTGTGACATGGGTGGAGTTTCAATATGTAGCTGTGACATGGGTGGAGTTTCAATATGTAGCTGTGACATGGGTGGAGTTTCAATATGTAGCTGTGACATGGGTGGAGTTTCAATATGTAGCTGTGACATGGGTGGAGTTTCAATATGTAGCTGTGACATGGGTGGAGTTTCAATATGTAGCTGTGACATGGGTGGAGTTTCAATATGTAGCTGTGACATGGGTGGAGTTTCAATATGTAGATGTAATATGGTAGAGGGGTGTGTTCCAACGTGTAGCAGTATGGGTTGTTGCCCTGTTTCTGGGGTCAAGACTTGGAAACCCATCCTCCGTAATTAAGAGTAATGTCTGTGAACTGGATCAATATATGATCAGACTCCCCCCCCCCCCCCATTATTGATACATTACAACTGGATACAGTCTTTGCGAACTGGGAAATATGAATGCGAATAACGAAGAAATTATTCCATGTTCATCTTCTGGTACTTTGTAATGTCTATCTCAGAACTAAAAGAATTGGTTGTCTTCATAAAATCAGACTTGTATGTGCTATAACTAATCTATTCTCCTGTTAGTGAAATTGTTGTTTGCTGAGGCATAATTGTGTTCATATGACATGAGACATGAGGCATAATTGTGTTCATATGACATGGACATGATATATAATTGTGTTCAGTATTTCCTCCAGAGTGTGACACAAAGAAGGTATTACGGGAGGGGAGAGAAATGGCTGCCCCATCCTTTGGAGGCCCAAAATGACCCAGAAGTCATGATGAAATTGGATGTGTCAGGCCGAGAAGCGCATATATCGCAGCTGAGCTGTAAACCATGACATATGGTTATCATTCAAACCACGACATATCGTAATCCGTTCTCAGAACTACATCCTGCTAATCTGCATGCAGTTTGAGAATGAGCTCACAAGAAAAGTTTCTCCAAATATTAGTCAAGACGTTCGTTTATTAGGCAAGTTCATTACGCACACACTCCAGAATCTAAGTCCGTCATTATCATCATCAAGTGCCGCAACGAGAGTTGGCTGCAATAGATCTCCAACATCCCCTGTCTCTTGTTTTGGTGGTGCACTCTCCTGAAACCTGTCCATCTTGTGATGTTACTCTCCCGCTTGTATCTCTGCCTACCTCTTTCTCGCCTCCCTTTGACGTAAGGTCTTCAATAAGGTGTCATGTCTTTTAATGTGTCCAAAATATTTCATTTGCCTGATCTGTATTTCTCTTAGTAATTCTTTCTTCATATTATGTGTCTTTAGCACCTCTTTATTTGTTTTCTTCCATTTGTCCTCAGTAATTCGGATTATGTTTTGGCAGTTTTTATATAAACTTTGTTTGTGTTATCTAGTAATTGTCCATGTATTCCATAGTTCTTCAATATTAGCCACAACGTTTCTCAGTAAATGCATTTTCCTGGTCGATGATGGCAATGTTTAGCTGTTGGTCGCATTCAGGAAACTAAAGTTAAACTCAGATAAACGAACTGACCGAAGTTCTTAAGTGCAGTAAAATGAGTGAAAGTAGATTAATTAATGTTTACTGGGTTACCTGAAGTATGTCACCTGATGGCATAAGTTCAAAGGTGTGGTATTTGTGTTTGAAGTTGGGGAGGCATGAATATTGTTTCCACCTATGAAGTCAACAGCGTTCAGTGCGTAACATCAATATTCTTGCGGCAGAGTGAATTGATGAATGAGTGAATGAGGCCTATTCATACGTTTTATTACTAGTAGCATGCATCCACCGTCCTAGTGGGGCGTATTTAAGTATGCACCAGGGAGATATATAATCCTGCGCTTAATGAATTAAATAGTTACAGCCCATATCCCCGCGGTGACACTCACAGTCAATAAACTCAGATCTCATTGCCCAGTCTGACGTCGATGCAGCTGGTGACTCATTGAGGATACTGAATGATGATGATGTAGTTACTGCTGAAAGTTTCTATTTTATTGCTAACTTAGCTATGGATGAACAGAACATGTGTTTAGCCACAATCGTGAAAGAGTGTTCATTTGTGTCTTCTGCCCGTATGACTTTTATCTAGTAACAGACATTGTAGTGGAGAATATATTACCAGAATTCATCCTCTAATTTGTTCTTGTGTCTGGATGCCAGAGCTCTAGTTTTACATAGTTGACATCTTGGTTTTAAATCAGGGTAATTTTAAGATCTGGGCATTTTTACATAGTTGGCATCTTGGTTTTAAATCAGGGTAATTTTAAGATCTGGGCATTTTTACATAGTTCGCATCTTGGTTTTAAATCAGGGTAATTTTAAGATCTGGGAATTTTTACATAGTTCGCATCTTGGTTTTAAATCAGGGTAATTTTAAGATCTGGGCATTTTTTACATAGTTGGCATCTTGGTTTTAAATCAGGGTAAGTTTAAGTTCTGGGCATTTTTTACATAGTTCGCATCTTGGTTTTAAATCAGGGTAAGTTTAAGATCTGGGCATTTTTACATAGTTGGCATCTTGGTTTTAAATCAGTGTTTAAAAACGTAAACATGCACATTGTGCACGTAGTAATGACCACGCACTGTACAACTTACCCTGCACCCCCATAACCATAGCTGTTGACGGTATAAGACATATTTGGCTAATGAGAATTCCAACCTTCTAAAATGATTTATTTAACAATTTCCTTGATTTTAATTGGCTGCCACATAAAGTAGAATCATGGTCTACATTTTAATTGGCTGCCACATAAAGTAGAATCATAGTCTACATTTTAATTGGCTGCCACATAAAGTCGAATCATAGTCTACATTTTAATTGGCTGCCACATAAAGTAGAACCATGGTCTACATTTTAATTGGCTGCCACATAAAGTCGAATCATAGTCTACATTTTAATTGGCTGCCACATAAAGTCGAATCATTATATACATTTTAATTGGCTGCCACATAAAGTAGAATCATGGTCTACATTTTAATTGGATGTCACATAAAGTAGAATCATGGTCTACATTTTAATTGGCTGCCACATAAAGTAGAATCATGGTCTACATTTTAATTGGATGCCACATAAAGTAGAATCATGGTATATCTTTTTTACTTTTCTTCGTATGATTGAATGGCAATCAGTGTTCGGGCTATGTCCTAATGTCATGGGCACCTCGATGTGCACTTTCTGTTTAGTTGTAGTTATGTTGTAGGATGAGATATTGATGTGATGATACACACTTTCTGTCCAGTTGTAGTTCATTTGAAGGGGCCTTCGGGGCGCCCAGGATATTCGGGTTACGACCATTAAGTCGTGCTTCTTGGCGACTGGACCCGTCTTGCGTTTGAGAACCGCTACATTTACCAATATGGCACTCTTAAACCCAACGGCATCAATGAGCGCCTGTCTCATGTATGATTCTAGTTGTTCCATAGTTTCTGTTTGTTTCGTGTCACATCTATGAAGTTTTTTTATATTGCTTGTCCGGTGTCGTTTCACCTCTTCCTGTCAATCTGTGTTACACATGCCAATGTGAACGTCCATATTCCTTACTGTCCGTTTTCTGTTGTATGTTTTACAATTGTTTTAAATGTTTTCTTGTTAAAGGGCCTTCTGATCGAAACGTCGATTTGTGTGTATTATTATGTCTGTATTTAGTGTGTAGCAAAACTTCATTACCCTATTACCTGTTGGATTGCACTTTTGCGCAGTAAGTACATATTATGGATCTTATGTTAAATCTACATCTTATGTTAGGTCAGACTCAAAATCTACATCTTATGTTAGGTCAGACTCAAAATCTACATCTTATGTTAGGTCAGACTCAAAATCTACATCTTATGTTAGGTCAGACTCAAAATCTACATCTTATGTCAGACTCAAAATCTACATCTTATGTTAGGTCAGACTCAAAATCTACATCGTATGTTAGGTCAGACTCAAAATCTACATCTTATGTTAGGTCAGACTCAAAATCTACATCTTATGTTAGGTCAGACTCAAAATCTACATCTTATGTTAGGTCAGACTCAAAATCTACATCTTATGTTAGGTCAGACTCAAAATCTACATCTTATGTTAGGTCAGACTCAAAATCTACATCTTATGTTAGGTCAGACTCAAAATCTACATCTTATGTTAGGTCAGACTCAAAATCTACATCGTATGTTAGGTCAGACTCAAAATCTACATCTTATGTTAGGTCAGACTCAAAATCTACATCGTATGTTAGGTCAGACTCAAAATCTACATCTTATGTTAGGTCAGACTCAAAATCTACATCTTATGTTAGGTCAGACTCAAAATCTACATCTTATGTTAGGTCAGACTCAAAATCTACATCTTATGTTAGGTCAGACTCAAAATCTACATCTTAATGATGAAGTATGCGCCTTTCAACCACGGACGTTAATCCACTTTGGTTATGTCATAGCCAAACTCAAGAATCGCAGACTCGGAATTTATGCATCTGCCAAATTCAGCAATAGGTGCAGCCAACTTTAGCAATAGTTGCAGCCAATTTCAGCAATAGTTGCAGCCAACTTCAGCAATAGTTGCAGCCAACTTCAGCAATAGTTGCAGCCAACTTCAGCAATAGTTGCAGCCAACTTCAGCAATAGTTGCAGCCAATTTCAGCAATAGTTGCAGCCAATTTCAGCAATAGTTGCAGTCAACTTCAGCAATAGTTGCAGCCAACTTCAGCAATAGTTGCAGCCAACTTCAGCAATAGTTGCAGCCAATTTCAACAATAGTTGCAGCCAACTTCAGCAATAGTACCATAGTGTTAATATTTACTTGCTGTTCACTTCTCTCTTCCTCGCTTTTCTCGTGTTCATTTCTTCCAATCGTGGTATCTTATGTGTTTCCGTAATAAGCTTATTGTTTGCCTAATATCCTTTATCCTGAGAAAGAGGTTCTAGTCGATTTTCTCTGTTCCTCGTTGCTAGTATGTTTTGTTTTGTAATGCTTATTACGTATATTCCATTTATCTCCATATTTGCGCTGTGTTACTACGGGAGTTCTAGAGCATTGAGTTGTTTCCTAGTAATGAAGGTTCATCTCTGTACAATCAATAATATCAATCCAACATAGTTTTCACTAATGACTTGATGCGTGTAAAACTTCCATCAACAGAAGATCTCCAACAATATACAGTGTTATACACGCCTGATTGACTGTAGATATTAATTCCCCTGCTTTGTGGTCTATGCATACTTTTTTTTCTCTCGGCCTTTCGAGAACAGATGTTCACCCCAGATTCAATCAAAGAGTTATCGATTTACACAGATATCTCATACCAAACTTGGTAATAAGACAAGGCGGGGACATAGTTCGTCCACATAATTTATTATAATTCGTTGTATTCTCCGAGGTTTAATTTTAGATTCGTATAAATACAGTTGGTTAGGAATGACCAATAAGTGGACTAGGGGTCTACGATCGATCGTTTCTCTCCAATGTCAGGTCTTAAAATAAGTTTGAACAAAAACTACATTTTCAGTAGGTCTACATTGTGATATACTAGAAATTAGTAGTAGAAGAAGAGTAATGATTAAAGTAGGCTTACATTGTGATGTCGTACTAGAGATTAGTTGAAGGAGAGTAATGATTAAAGTAGCAGCAACTATTTTGTCAGTACATTGTGATCCATAACTAAAAATTATTTACTAAAATTCTGAAGAATTAAAATCTGAATCATAGCTGTCAAGTACATTGTAGTCTATAATTAGAAATTAGCTGATTTAGTTACTGAAGTTGGCCAGGTTAAGTCTCTATATATTTTCTAGTAGTACATTGTGATTCGGGAAAGGGGCGGGGGGCGCTAGGACCGAAGTGTGTAAGGGATAGTACCTCATGGTAAGTGACAGCCACTTCCTCTCGGGAAGGTCGGGATCCTTTTTGGTTCCCCCACTCCTCTCTAGCTCGCGTATTGCTGACTAGTCTGTTTGTGCGCTGCCCCGCCGCCACCCTCCCCCTCCCGGGCAACGACCTCGACTAGTTGGTTGAACTACATGAAGCTACTCGACAAGGGGATGACTTCCTGTACACTGTGTACACTGTTCCTGGCTACTGTACACACAATTGCTGGCGGGGAAGGTCGTATGATCGACAACTACTTCCATGACGGGCGTTGAAAAGGCCCCGTATTGAGCTGAGGGCACATCAAAGACGGTAACTGATAAGCAACTAGAACTGGCCCAAAAATCAATGTCAAAAACTGAGACATATAGAATGTCAAGGAACTAAACTCATAACTATTAATAAGCTATATATATATATATATTCAATTGCAACATATGGTTGTGAGATATGGGTGAGGACATCTGCAATGGAACAGAAAAATCGTCATCCGAAATTAAATGGGCATATAAAGAGACAGAATGATTTGGAAAGAATAATCATGGAGGGCAAGGGAACAAGAGGCAGACCAAGACGACGATGGACATAAGACATCGACATTTTCTGATCATGACACTGAATAAGCTGGACAGCTTTCACAGAATCGAGATGTTTACAGAGGGGCAGTGAGGACAACACTCTGTAAAGGACACGTCACATAAATAGGTAGATATTGTAATTCATAGCTGCCGAAATCTGATGTGCTAGGCCTATATGGCGCAAATTGAACGGTGGCACAACGTACTTCACCATCCCTGGCGGTGATCATTGTGAGCGAAGCAGACGAGGAGAGCAAAATATGTTCCCTTTATCCTACCCTGTTCTTCTTCATCGTTCATTCTCAAACTCCCACTAGGTCTTTCTTGTAGCAGGACCATGGTTCTACTAGATTTCATTCTCAAACTCCCACTGGGTCTCTCTTGTAGCAGGACCATGGTTCTACTAGATGTCATTCTCAAACTCCCACTAGGTCTCTCTTGTAGCAGGACCATGGTTCTACTAGATTTCATTCTCAAACTCCCACTGGGTCTCTCTTGTAGCAGGACCATGGTTCTACTAGATTTCATTCTCAAACTCCCACCGGGTCTCTCTTGTAGCAGGACCATGGTTCTACCAGATCTCCAGCAGGATATAGTTCAGAGACCTCTCTTGTAGCAGGACCATGGTTCTACTAGATTTCCAGCAGGTAGTCCAGAGAATGGAAATGCGTTGTGTCGCCGTTTTATTTGCGCCAATGACACGACACATCCGTCTTCGGCGGGATATCTTATTCAGCTCGTATCAATCAACACATCATGTTGTGGCGGTTATTATTTTCTAGACAATTTAAATAAATTAAGTAGATTACCATTTCTCTACAGTAACACAATGAACAAACAGGATGACGTGAGTAATTGTAAAGGAAGACCCGCATTTTAAAATATGTGCCCGTTACGTAAGCGGAACTGAAAGTTTATGGATAATTTGTGGATTAACAATTCATGAAAGATAGCCACGATATATACATCAATTAAATGTCCATTTTGGAAAATTACCAGTTGAATTTTACTAATGAAACAGTGGCCCATGAAGTTCTGCACCATAGAGATACTGGGGCCACGGTAGCTCAGATGTTAGTGATATGGCTTCCTATTTGTGTGATCTAAGGTTCAATTGCCCAGTTCAAGAGGGAATATTTTGAAATCACCAACAAATAAGGGAATGGGTACCAGATCTTTTGGGAAAGTAAATGCTGCTGGCTTGATGTTGACTACTTCATCCACAGGAATGCCGGTTCGGTGAAAATTACGAGCCTAACTAACACCGTATTCCCTCATATACGACTCAATTTCATTTAAAAAAACTAACACTTTTACCCTTACCCGTTTTCCTTTTTTTAAAACAATGTTTTCTTTCTCTTTAAAAAAAAATAAATCTAGAGATACTACTATTATGTCCGTGCCGAAATGTGCAGATGTCGCAGTCAAGCTGTAAACCATGATACATTGCATTCCGTACGATGTACATCATGCCATTCTGCCGTTGTATGAGAACGAACGCAGAATGAACGTCATAGCATACATGAATACTGACTCATATACATAACCACTGTTTTAGACTAGACTCTCCCAGCAGGTGGCCCGTATCTAAGAGTACATTTAAATATCAATGTGCTGCGAGTACCTACCGACGCGCACACAGTTCAGCATAACAGCGTTCAGATCAAGGTCACGAACAGAACAAAAGTGGTTTCCTGAATGAAAACGTGAGAAGTGAATATTTAATAAGGACTAGTTGTGTATGTGACACACCTATTGTTTTGACAAAGGTTACCACTGACTATTTAGAAATAAACCCAGATCTATTTGGGGAAAAAACTGCACAAAGTGTGGCATCACTGTTCTTGACAAACGACACTATCATCGCGTTAATAGTGAGCCTATTTATCAGTGAGATAAGTGTGTGTGTAGAGGTGTGTGTGTGTAGAGATATGTTTCAGATTTAACTCGCACACTTGTGTGTGTGGTTGTCATTACTACTCGTCGTCTTTTGATGTTATGCGCTTATCTTGATAAAGGTCTTTTGGTCGAAACGTCGATTATGTCGTGCGTAATGTTATTTGTATGATTATATCTTCTGTATTGTTGTGTATATTATTTCATATGAGTATCCGACAGTAATAGTGTGCTAGCCGACGTCCAGTAAGACTTCATTACCTGTTACCTTCATAAGTACTATTGGCCTAATACATCCAACATTAACATGTTTGGGTCACTTTGACCTTTTATGGAATGGAAGAATCAATTTCCCCCCCCCCCACCCCTTAACTTCTTTAGCATGGGTAGCATTACCAGACCCTTTTAACAAAACCGGTATTTTCGATATTGAATTTACAAGTACCGGGATTCCGGTATTTTCGATATTAAATTTACAAGTACCGGGATTCCAGTATTATCGATATTAAATTTACAAGTACCGGGATTCCAGTATTATCGATATTAAATTTACAAGTACCGGGATTCCAGTATTTTCGATATTAAATTTACAAGTACCGGGATTCCAGTATTTTCGATATTAAATTTACAAGTACCGGGATTCCAGTATTTTCGATATTGAATTTACAAGTACCGGGATTCCAGTATTTTCGATATCGAATTTACAAGTACCGGGATTCCGGTATTTTCGAAGACACTTTGGTCAAGATGTGAAGATTATCAATGAAATAAAAACATGAAAGAAAAAAAATCATATTTTGATGTTGAATAAACATTTAATAATAACACAAATGTCCAACTTCAGAATTGTATCAAACCAACACATATATTTGCAACGTTTTAGTTTAAATAGTTTTATTAATCTTCTTCTTCTGCGTTCGTTCTCAAACTCCTGCAGATTAGCAGGATTTAGCCCGGAGAACGGAATGCGTTGTGTCATGGTTTACAGCATTGCTGCGATATCTGAGCCTTTCGGCCTGACGCATCCGACTTCAGCATGGCTTTGGGTCACTGACCCTATATGAAATGGGACAGCCAACTCCATCCCATAACCTCCTTAGTCGCCTTTTACGACATGCGCGGAAGGTAAACAGTGTTGCTATTCTTTTCTTCACTTTCGGGCCCCGGCAACACACATGCGTTTTATTAATCAAATGTTAAAATAATTTGTGTTATTTTTTTATCTTTGATCTAATTTAGATAAGGAGATGATAAAAATGGCAACTTTCTCTCATGTTTGGATAACATTTTAAGCACAAATGGTTACAAATGAAAACTTATGAGATAACACCCGCTCAGACTCCACAGTGGTCGGGGTAATAGACCTTAAGCTGTCGTACACAATTTATACGAATGAATTTCTACACGCCAGTCGACACTTACACACAAAACATGCACGATGTAAAAACAAAACTAATAGCAGCGCATGTTTCTGTGATGGTCGCGCAAAGAACACAGATCTAGTCCGTCGGTCGTGTTCAATAAGATAGACGTTGTGTGAGAGTTCGCACATCCCAGAACTTATTTGCATGTTTTGTTTTAAATACGACATGGAAAGTTACCATTTGCAACTCAGAAAAGCGATTCATATTTCTGGAAAATGAAATATCGGAAATTCCATTTTTATAAATCCAATCCCGGTATTTTGAAGCGTCCATTTTTAGTCCAGTATCCCGTTATTTTCGACATCTGGGATCCTGGTTTGCGATCCCTACTCCTTAGTTGCCTCTTGCGACATGCATGAAAAGTAAACAGTTTTGCTATTCTTTGCTCCCTATCGGGCCCTGGTGGTACACGGGCTGGCATATTTTAAACTATATATTATGTTCTAGTTTACTGTGGGGGTTGGAGTGTTAAAAAAAATCCAATACTCCCCCCTCTTTCCGCTTAATCTATAGACTTGATGATTCATTAACCCACTTCATTTAGTTCAGTGTTAGGCCATCTATTGTGGAGATCTGCCTTAAGGAGATCATTACATAAAACCGTATCACCACCGTAGATGTGCGGGTTTTATCATTGTATATATTTACCCATTTTACAAACTGTGGAGCCCTCGCTGCGTCTGTGGTGTACGTCCACTGTCGATGAGATATGTTAGGAACATCTTAATATATCACACGGGATTTGAATCAGATCCGTTCAGATGGCACCTTCTTGCCTAGCAATATGTAGACCACTCGATCACAAGTATTGGTTGTTTCACTGCTATCCCCATCGTGGCCAGTACCGTGAAGTGGTGGGGGCTTCAGTTCAGCAATCAGGGACTGGAAACTAAGACTGGCCGGGCAGTTTTACTCGAGTAGGACCACAGTCCTGTCCAAGTAGGCAATGTGCTGAAGACGGATGCAACCAGCCAAAAGGCGCACAATTAATCAGGATGCCACGCACAAAACACAATGTGAACATGCCAATATCTAATAAATTCAGATATAGACATGTTTCAAGTGAACGAAAGAAGAAGAAGGCTATGATGGTGGTGGCCAAAAATAGTCCCCGTACACATATTGTATTTGTTTTTCACATTATGCCGTGTCTGTCCTTTTTCAGTTGAATATTACTTCCTGTTTTATTCACAAATTGAATCTGCGGGTTATTTTTGTTTTTTATGACATCGGTTGATAATATTCAGATAAAAAATAACATCCTCGACTTTTTATCATTGCACTAACAGCATACATCCTACTTCGTGATCCCCGGATGAAGAAATGTACTGTTTTAGAAACATATTTGAACATTACAAAAAAGGATTGACTTAGCTAAGGGTTCCGGGTTCAGTTCCCTGTAAACAGTAGGATGTGGTTTAGTTTGCTTGGAATTATACCCGACGAACTTTGTCGAGTTCTGTCATTATTATTTACGTATAAATCATCGCTTATCCATACTCAAACTAAAATAACCATTCTTTTTAAGATAATATATTTTCCCAGTGGCAACATATGGATACGAGACTTGGGCTTTAAACAAGACCAAATCCAAAAGAATAAATTCATTTGAAATGAAGTGCTACAGAAAGATCTTACGAATATCATGGACAAAGAAAACGAACATTCATATTTTGAAATTACTGAAACTAAAAGGGGTCAGGAACAAGCCTGCATACAGTACACAGGAAGGCCATCTTCAGAGAACTCTCCTACCCCCTGACGCCGAAGACAAACAATGGCTACAGCGTGTAGGTAGATAGATAGATAGATAGAATGAGTGGCTTCTAAATACCTTTATAAGAAGGAAACTACAGCATTTTGGATACTTAGAGACATGATAGTATCTAATGGCTGATTCTAGAAGAGGCATAGAACCAGGACAGAGACAATAAGAAAGAGCATGAAGACTGTGGACCCAATGACATGGAATCATGTATGAGCGTGTTTCCGGACAATACAGACCTAATTGCCCGGGACAGAGAGGTGTTCAGAGTATCCACGACGAAGACAACGTTCTGGAAGTTTCCGGACAATACATACCTACTTGCCCGGGACAGAGAGGTGTTCAGAGTATCCACGACGAAGACAACGTTCTGCAAGTTTCCGGACAATACATACCTACTTGCCCGGGACAGGGATACTCTATCCACGACGAAGACAACGTTCTGGAAAGAATATGTCACTTGATGTATTCATAAGCACGTAAGTAGCCATGTTCGTAAAGGCACATCAAGAGACATCAAGTAGAATGGTTCGGTCACCTTATGAAAATGAAGCCAAACCAAATACCAATAAGAGCATATAATACAAGAATATCCGGGCGCATGTCAAAGGTAGACCAAGAAAACGGTGGATAGAAAACATCAAGATAACCTTGAACAAACATAGGCTAAATGCAACCTCGGCGACACATCTGTCATTGGAACGACAGCTTAAACTCCCATCCCTACGGTTAACGGCAAGTGTGAATGCGATCAACAATCATTCACCTGGGGACAGACAATTTATAATTTACACAACTTGTGGTGAATCACCCTTTTTGTAACCGGGGACTTTGAGTGAATTTGATTATATCAGAGCTACATAACCATCAAAAATAATTATCATGGTTCAGGGAAGCCTGTTACCACGACTGCAAAAACTCCCAGAGATTTATTATAGTAATATATAAAGCCATGTTTGTTTGTTTTGGGAAGTCGTTGCGGGTAGATCCGGGAAACAGTGAAAGTCTGGAACTAAACATAGTTCATCTTGATATTGCGTTTCTGTCGTAATATTCTATTTCTAGCCGTTGTATTCTAGCTCACCATTAACCAAATCTAATTCTAAATCCTGCTGAGTCTAAATATGTTGACGACAGTCTTGTCAAGATTCAAGTCTGCTGGAAATAGACACGCCTCTGTTCATTCACTGCAGCTGCTCTTTATATTGACTTACCCTATTCCAGCCATGAACTTGACGTGCGGTAGTGCAGATATCATGAACTCGACGTACGGTAGTGCAGATATCATGAACTTGACGTGCGGTAGTGCAGATATCATGAACTCGACGTGCGCCGGTAGTGCAGATATCATGAACTCGACGTGCGCTAGTGCAGATATCATGAACTCGACGTGCGCTAGTGCAGATATCATGAACTCGACCTGCGCTAGTGCAGATATCATAATGTCTGATTCTGGTAGACAGCTAGAACATCTGACTGAAAGTAACATTCTAACACTTCTAAAGCATGTTCTGTGAGGTATCGTCCGTGTAACTCAATAACTGTTACTAACCACCGCAGCCTGTTCAAGTCTGTAGATATTTAGTATACGGTTGGAAAGCTGTTGATGCTGCAATCTTCAATATTGTGAAAATAAATAAACTGTTGTCATATGTCGGAGTTCACGAATTGAGTCATTCATATTATGGCAGTAGGATATAAGTTGCCAAGAATACAGTACTATACTACGGTATTTTACCTTCATGTAGATTTTAAAAAGGATGACATTATAAGCTGAGTGTTCTAGTCCGTTGGTGATTACGGGTTCTTCTGATCTTTTTGGAGATCGAGCACTTTCTCCCATCACCTCTAGTCACTCCCATTTCTGCCATTCTCTGAATATGTACATTGTCACGTTCGAGTTTCTCCTCGTCTTCTTGTAGGGCGGATCTAATCAATTCAATCCTGCCTCTTCTTATCTCGGTGCCGTTCACCAAGGCTTTTCCAGCCACCACATCAGCTCTTTCGTTTCCACTGACCTCAGCATGACCTGGACAGTAGATCCATGTAATACTCTGCGCGCTGTTAAGAAGAGCGACCCATTCAGTTCTGATCATACACTTTTCTATCTTGCGCAGCATACTTGGAGAGTCCGATAGGATCACTGAGTCTCTTGGTGGTTGCGTCGCCAGCCAAGTGCGAGCTGCTGTCGCCGCTTCTATTTCCATTCTCATACTAGATGTTGTAGTGGGGTAGGCAGCTGACTTCTTAGCTAATGTCTTGCCATTGTGGTAGAATGTCACACGAATTATGTGACACCTAATTACTTACCCTAAATTAAATCACCCTACATTACGCTGTGTAGTTCTTATACAACAATTTCTAAGTCACCTTACATTACGCTGTGTAGTTTTTATACAACAAACTATTTCTAATTCACCTTACATTACGCTGTGTAGTTTTTATGTAACAAGCTATTTCTAATTCACCTTATATTACGCTGTGTAGTTTTTATACAACTCAAATATCTTCGGCTCAAATATCTTAGTTATTTTTGTGTTCACAATTTGAACAGTTATTTTTAATTAAAGCCCGATGTTGTGTTTTTTTCCAATAGATCCTTGACATTTTTAAGGTGAAACATGATTACTATGATATTCTGTATGCATTTAAATTTGTAAAGGCAATTTTTGCCAAAACGTGGAAATAAAGATTTTTGTGCATTTTTAACATGTATATTTTTCTTACTTTCACTTTGATTAGTTTTTTCTAAAAATGAAATAATCAAGTCTTGATATCACTTTAGTTTATTTATGAATTCATTCATCATCATCAGGTGACATATTCTCTCCAGAACGTCGTCTTTCCTATGGGATCTCGTGAATTCTCCGCGGTCTTGAGCAAGTTGTCTCGCCTTTACCAGTGACATGCAAAGTCATTCCCGAATGTCTTTTGTCCAACGGCGTCTTGTGCGGCTTTTGCCCCTGTTGCTGTCTATACTTAGACCCTGCGATATATGCGCACTTAGACCCTGCGATATATGCGCACTTAGACCCAAATATATAGGACTTTGTCATGGCTTCAGGGTGACTGCGACATTCTGCGATTTGGGACAGCCAAAAGCCTACTTAGTTGTCTCGTATGACATGTATGGCAGTCAATATAGTTGCAAGTTTATACTCCCTTTCAATGTAGTTGCAATTGTTTACTCCCTTTCAATATAGTTGCAATTATACTCCCTTTCAATGTAGTTGCAATTGTTTACTCCCTTTCAATATAGTTGCAATTATACTTCCTTTCAATATAGTTGCAATTGTTTACTCCCCTTTCAATATAGTTGCAATTATTTACTCCCTTTCAATATAGTTGCAATTGTTTACTCCCTTTCAATATAGTTGCAATTGTTTACTCCCTTTCAATATAGTTGCAATTGTTTACTTCCCTGTCACGCCTAGTCAATACACGGGGGAGTGTGTGCTTTGATTCATTTGCATGATGTAGCTGGACTTCCGTACCAGTCAGAAAGCAATGGCAACCTATTAAACTGTAATATCACCTACATAATAATCACTGATAACTATGTTTGGAATAGTGTATACTACCAGAGTACATCACCGACACTATACATGGCCGACCGGGGTGGAAGAACCACAAGCAATACCCAGGGGCGCCACAATCTAGATGAAGTTTATGTTGTAGGATTGGGCGGAGCGTGCCCTGGGCGATCCAAAAGATAAAGTGTTTGAAAAAAAACTCGAAACTGAAAATAGTCGGGTCTGAGGTAACACAAGGCAAATGTCAAAATTGGCAAAGATTGGTACATGCGTTACCATTACTAGTCAGTAAAACAAATTAACAACGAGACACAGCGACATACCTACAATTCATAGTTTCAGACTAACAATGGGACACAGCGAAATACCTAAAATTCATCGTTTCGGCGCTGACTTGTTATTTTTTTTCCTATAGAATTAGCGTTGGAGAATTAACGAATTGTTAAAAAATGAAGAATCACGTGTATAGTTTGTATGAAAGTGTGTAACAGATGCCTGTAACAGATATGAGCAGAGTCAGCTGATATGTGTCACCGTGCGGTGAGACACTGTAGCTGTCACATAGTGGTACCATAAACCAGCCTGACTCATCGACCAATGATCAACCGTTAGAGGTGAGATCACTCACCGACATAACCCGTGTCTCATGATCCCCTGTTACTACCGTGTACCTTCGGCGATAAAGTTAAAAAGATAACATGAATACATCGCTAGAAAATGCAAGCCACATCGCCCAAGACAGAGAGGGGTTCAGAGAGTTCATTGGGAAGACAACATTCTGGAGAGAATACGTCACATGACACCTTCGGCGTTAGTTATCAAATCCCTCCATCCTCCGAAGACGGATGTGTCCGGCCATTAGTGCAAATAACACGGTGACACAGCGTATTTCCAGTCTCTGGACTACATCCTGTTGGAAATCTAGAATGGGTCATGGTCCTGCCGCAAGAGAGATCTAGCGGGAGTTTGAGAATGAACGCTGGAGAAAATCCCCTTCATATGAGCAGGAAGTAGTCCTCCTGATAAATGAGTTAGCGGTGTCATGGTTTACAGTTAGACTGTGATATATGCGTCTTTCGACAAAGCACATCCGTTTTACCATGTTCCTTCGGTGACTTCGCCCCACCATATGATGGTGCAGTTAATTAAATCAGCAAATCAACAGATCAACATCGGAAATCACGACACGGAATTTCGTCTTGTTTATCAGACAGCGAACGCAGAAGAAAAAGAAGCTCCTCAACACTTCTTTATTCGGCTCTTACGTCATAAATTAGTTGAAATTAGGATATGAATGAATAAAAGTACTTGACATGAGGAAAATATTCACATTCAAACACATCACACACTATAAAAAATGCTGCGAAATGGTTCGGTCACTTAATGATCATATATTGATAGCAGCAAGAGCATGCAACGTGAGAATGGAAATACAAGAGGCAGAGGAAGACAAAGAAGGTGGAATGATGGAGTTACTAACAATGTGAGACATCATAATATTACAACATACCAAGCCACCAAATGTACTATAGCCAGAAAAACTGATTGCCATTCAACCCTTCGACGGATAATAGCACAAGCAGAGGAAAGACAATATGCAGATAAAAGCTACTTATACAGTAGAAATCCGAGTATTATAATCCCAATTAACCGAATCCCCAATTGTCCGAATCTCCAATTATCCGAATCGAATTTGAGTGAAATAATTTGTGAGCGTTAGCGGACGCGGTAGAGAGGTCCCTGCGTAGCGCGCAATTGCCGTTACTATGCAGTTTATTTGAAATACATTTGAGTCACGTTCAAACAGTTGAAGTGTTGCACATATAAATAGTACAATGTTGACATCAACCTCCCCCTGCACCTCCATATCAGCAACTGTTAAACCTGTTATACACACCCCCCCTTCCCCCCACCCCGTTTCTTGACGTCATTTTTGGACAGCGCCTCTGCCCACATATCTTATTTAAGCATGTCCGGGTTTCAGTAAAGGCTAATTTTTTTTAAAAACATTTCCGTGCATATCGTTGGTTGGACTTGCCGTTTTATCGTGCGACTCAAAGTATATAAATAGCGACCAACGAAAAGATGGCAATAATAAAAAACATAACAAATAAAGGCTTGTTCGCTTTCTGTTCATAGGTCTTTACCTTGCTAGTTACCAACATAAATTTAACACACATTCTGTCACAGACTGGTCATATAGTATATCATTAGATTACTTCCCTCCTCACGCGTTGACCATGTCCTTGCCATGTATGACCCATTCAGCAACAATCTCTCTCTCCGTGCACGTAGCCTAGATAACACATTCCAAAGCAGGGAATATTATTCACGAGATTATGTGCCTAACGACCCACAGAGCCTCTGGCGTGTCACCTGCGCGTGATGATGAGTAACTATTTAACGAGTCACGGTTAATGTTGAGATGGGTGGCCTAACCTTCTCCATATAATTTATTTTATCATGTATCTCCGTATCCTATCGAAGGCGGATGTGTCGGGACATTGGCGCAAATAAAACGGTGACACAACGCATTTCCATTATCTGGACTACATCCTGCTGGAAATTGTGTAGGACCTGTGTCCTCTACAAGAGAGATCCAGCAGGAGTTTGAGAATGAATGCTGAAGAAGAATCTCCCGTTTTTCTGGATCCCACAGTTCTGGACGCAGTGACATTAATCTTCTTCTTTTATGTTTGATTCTTCTTCTTCAGCGTTCATTCTCAAACTCCCGCTGGATCTCTCCTGTAGCAGTACTACTAGATCTCCAGCAGGATGCAGTCCAGAGAAAAGAAATGCGTTGTGTCACCGTTTTATTTGACCAATGGTCGACACATCCGTCTTCGGCGGTAAATGTTTGATTCAAATGCGGAATTATTGCACACACAAAAATTATACATTGTTCAATATGTACTCACTGCAGTGAAACTTAAATCCAACATGCGAGGCTTTGAACAGGGTAATACAATTTTGTTAATCACTAGAAACACACATAACAACACATAAACATGGACATTCTAGAAATCGACAATCGGTGGTATAGGCTGATATTGATTTCTTTAATGAACATCTGCCATCAATTGTTTAAAAAAAACAACTCGTTATTGCATTTTTCAAGCTAGGTTGTTGGAATAGAGAGGTATCGAGTTGCGTGTGCGATAAATGTCCTTGCTGTCTCCGCGTCATGTTCAGGGTAAATTTTTTCTGACAGAAAAAAAAACCCATCCATACCGGAAATCGAGATCTGGACGTCACGGTGTAAGAGCAAAGCTCTAACCTCTGAGCCACGCATCACACAAGCGCGATATGGATACAATACAGCTTTATCAATTTCGAACTTGCTTTACAAGTAACAGTAAAGTAACCAATAGCATTTATTAATGCCGTAGGGGTGTGAGATGTTAGAGTTTTCACATTTCAGAGGCTCTGCAAATGAGGGCGGTATCCATCTCCTCTCTCTCACAATCTTTACTTCCTGGATTAATCCGGTACCCATTTAAGGCTGGGTCGACCTGGGGAATGAACCCAGGTCCCACTTATGTGCGAAGCCAGTGCGCTAACCACTGCGCTACGCGGCTCCCCAGCTTTACAAACACACGACTAAATCAACTCAATGATTGAATACAAGGTTATTACAGGTGGTGATGACCATTCTCCAGAAAGTGAGCCGTCTCCAGAAAACTCTTCGACCCCTGATGCTGAAAGACAATACATGGTTTAGCGAATAGATAGATGATCATTTGTTACATCCCCTTTTGAAATTCAGTTAGAGTTAGGTCCTTGACTATGAGTTCGTAGATGGCGACATACGCCGTATTCTGGCAGCAAATATCCTTGGACAGTTCGGACATGGGATGACCACTATAGATGGTAGTTTTTCATCTCCCCGTTACATTCTAGCTACTTGTCCCTGTTGCATTTTAACTTATCACAAGGAACAATTAATACACTCCAGGTGAAGTCATACTTTCAGGCTTCATTTAGCAACGTTCTCAACCCGACAATTTATTATGCACCATTGTGTGAGGCATGGACTTAGCCAACCGCATATTCTCTGTTACACACAGTACACAACGATGTGTGTTATTCCAAAATAACTTTCGTACCAACTAATGTCACTATAATTACATAGCCGTGGTCTGAAAATACATTGACCTCTATGATTCACATCACACGTTCTAGCCATAAATAGCTACATGGAGAATATACTTCAAGTTAAACCATGGACAAGCTATGTACGACCTGCGTTTGTTGGTATATAATGTCGGACACGCGTGGATTTTGCGCGATAAGGAAATGAACACGTAGATTGAATGCTTAAATTAATCTCCACGTTGGACGTTTATATTATCGACCGTGTCACTCATTCAGACCTGTGCGTAAAACAACTATAAATAGACTACAGTGTCAGCTGTGTACACGATGTGTGGTCATTAATTTGAGCACGTCAGAGACGCACACACGGAATGGTCAGTATATAATAACTGTTGTGTAAATTGACCAAATATTCTTCTGTGAGTTTCGCGTGGACAGTACACGTACTGGTATGTAGATAAAATGTATTTCCAGTAAGGCCTTTCGGCTATTTCACTAGACATGCGAACGCAAGTTGTGTCATTCCTACATGTAGTTTTTAATTTATATGTGTATGTTATCCGTGATAAAGACTTTCCGGTCGAAACGTCGAATTGAATGTGTGCCTATGTTTATTTTGTATTATTAGCAAAGCTTTATTACCCCGTTTCACGCTTTACCTGTTGGATTTCAGTTTTACTCAGTGAGCACATATTTTGTGTTTCCAGTGGACATAGCTTACATATCTGATATTAACTGTACATGTCTGTGTTAGCATCACCCGCTTAAAACTGTATGGGGAGTAGTAGTAACCGTAGTGGTAACTTTCGATAACAGTTACCATGTTGTTCCGACAAACCGACGTTGTGCTTGAACTATGGGCACGGCGTGGGTGAGCGGAACAACAAAGAAACCTGTCGCAAGGGCCAGAGTTGTGCCCTGATGTCGACGTCTGTTTCGGCGGCATTAGACTCAAAACACCATCGAGTCGAATGGCTGCTGGAACAGAGGGCGGAGCACTTATGGGAATGCCCCACGTGCTGTAAGGCCAGTTTCTAATCAAGAAACTGTATGGGAACATAGATGTATTTTCTGCAGATTATATATGTTATAAAGGTGTGAGTATAAAGGAAAAGAAACTTGCAACAGCATGTTTGTTTCCTCGTTAAGAAGTGCATGAATGTTTCTTATAAGCATAGTCTAAATAACAACCACTGACTGAAATAACCGACATTTGTAGACACATAAAACTTGATTTAATATTATTCTATATTGGTTTTCCCTTGTTTCTATATTTGTGTTTCCAATTTTCAATATTTCCCATTTTCCTAGATTTGTTTTCATTATTTTTTTTTTTTTTCTCACAGACTGTCAGAAACTTCACAATGATCGTGCATCACCGATGCCAGAGTCAACTATTCAGATTCAGGTAAGTCAGCCTAATTTCTTGTTTCCATGCCCTTGTTTTCTTTCTATATATTTTCAAGGTATCGTTCTCAAACTCCCGCTGGATCTCTTGTAACAGAACACTGATTCTACTAGATCTCCAGAAGGATGTATACCAGAAAACGATGCGTTGTGGTTTATTGTGCTTTAGTGACCCGACACATCCCAGCGGTTATTTTTTCTATATACATATATATCATTTAGTTTAGGTTATACTCTTTAATTGTATATGTATTCTTTTCTTGATTACCACGGCTTATATAGATATTTTACCACGGCTTATACGATATTTTTTACCACGGCTTATATAGATATTTTTACCACGGCTTATACGATATTTTTTACCACGGCTTATATAATTTTTTTTACCACGGCTTATACGATATTTTTTACCACGGCTTATATAGATATTTTTACCACGGCTTATACGATATTTTTTCCACGGCTTATATATATATATTTACAACGGCTTATATAGATACTGTTAACACCGATTAAATATGTTTTTGCTTATTTGTTAAATTATTGATTAAAACCTCCATTTGCCGAGACACTACATTTTCAACATAAGACATGAGCCTATTTTAGTTATCGTGGGCCTATCAAGCTGTATTGATTTTATTTTTGTGTGACATATTGCCTGGGACATAATTCTCTTATAGCTTCTGCATTCATTACGAAACGGCATCCATTGGACCAGTCTTCTTGGTGAAAGTTCATCTGTTCAAGTGCTCCGGGCTATCTTGTCTGAAAATAAATCAAAATCAGAAGTCAGTAGACAGGATTTGAACAATGTCCGTTAATCTGGCAGGCATATTCGCCTCGCAATTGGAGTCAACAAGTTTTCTGAATTCGACCACGTAAGAGATAATGTGTGGTCGCAACGGAAAACGTGCTGAGTCAGGTATCGATGCCGTATAGGTGCCAGCTGAGGTCCGTATAGGAAACCTTTCCCATTTCACAAAAGGATGATGATGTAAAGAAATAATTCCTTTAGCTGTGAGCAGGTAGCTTCTGCCAATCCTTAGATTTTCTGACAAAAGCACGTCCTCCACATAAGCTGCTTAGGCGAGATCCCGAGTCAGGGCCGTAGATACGACTTCAGTGGGTAGAGGAGAAGAGGGTTATATTGTGATTATCTTTTGGTTAAAAGCAAGGTTGAGGTTACCCAATTTCGGATAAGTTTCTAGTACTAAAAGTTATGTTCTGATTTTCTAGGGGGAGGGGAGAAAAGTTACGGGTAGGGATTGAACACTCTTCTTGATTATAAACTGGCCTCACAGCACGTGGGGTATTCCCATAAGTGCTCCGCCCTCTGTTCTAGCAGTCATTCGACTCGATGGTGTTTCGAGTCCAATGCCGCCAAACAGACGTCGACATCAGGGCACAACTCTGGCCATTGCGACAGGTTTCTTTGTTGTTCGCCCACCCACGCCGTGCCCGTAACTAGTTCAAGCACACTGTCGGCCTGTCGGAACAACATGGTAACTGTTATCGAAGGTTGCAACTACGGTTATAAACACTCTCAACCCCCTACCCCTCTGTCTAAGGGCTAGAATAGATTCGCATAGGATTCTTTGTGTCAAATGTAATATTAAGTTTATGTATGTTTGTTTGGTCCCCGAAGGAAGGCATTCCAGTACGGCGGTATCCTAGGATCAGCATTTCTCCACGTCAGATGAGCTGCATACATCTCTTGGCCAACTATTTCATCCTTCTTCTGTTAGATTTCTGTTCAAATCTGTAGCATCCCACGACATCTAGTAGCCTGTCACAATAAGACAAATTAGCCATATCCGCGGGTCTTCATCATTCGTGGGGATCGCTCGTGTGTTGCCGGGACCCGAGAGGGGAACAAAGAATAGCAGTACTGTACCTTTCATGCTTGTCGCAAGAGGCGACTAAGGATGTCAGGTGGAGATCTCATATTGGCTGTCTCATCGCATATGGGGTCAAAGTGACTCAAAGCCATGCCGAAGTTGGTGTGTCAGCTGAAAGGCTCAGATATCGCAGCAATTCTGTAAACCGTGACACCGCATTCCATTCTCCTGACTACATCCTGCTAATCTGCAGGAGTTTGAGAACGTACACATAAGAAGACATTCATGGGAATTATTTGCACAAATAGGATGTTGAGACAAGGCATACAGTTACAAGACATACATAGACAAGACTTACTGAGACAAGACTTACTGAGACAAGACACAGTTATAAGACATAACAGTGAAGATATTTTCACCAGTAGAGCAGGTTGTTAGTCCCTCCTCATCTGTCCCTAGTCGTCTCCTATAACATGCATGTCAAGAAGAAATCTTTTCACCCTAAACAAGAAATCCAGGTCTCACAAAAGGATACAAGAGTTGATTGGTAATAATTCCGAATTATGCAAACAAACTGCACTGGAAATAGCACACTACTCGAACTTCATCTGTCACCTAGAATTTTCGTCCATGTTCTAAGCACGCCATCAACACTGAATGTCTAGCTGTTCGAAACATCAAAGCAACTACAGCCAATTAGTTATTAGCAATCTGATCCTATTTGTTCTTGGAAATCAATTAATTTACCTCGTGGAGTATCCTAGGCCAAACTAATTGAACACCTCACGCAATCTAGCTAGCTAGTTACATTATGCTTCAACCCTCGAAATCCCGTCTCTCTCTTTCTTTCGTCTTTCTCACTCTCACTCTCTCTCTCTCTCACTCTCTCTCTCTGTCTCTCTCACACTCTCTCTCTGTGTCTCACTCTCTCTCTGTGTCTCACTCTCTCTCTCACTCTCTCTCTGTCTCTCTCTCACACTCTCTCTCTGTGTCTCACTCTCTCTCTCACACTCTCTCTCTCTGTGTCTCACTCTCTCTCTCACTCTCTCTCTCTCACTCTCTCTCTCTCTCACATATGTCTCTGCTTCATATTTCTCTTGCACAGCTTTTGTTCATACATCGAACCCAGGACATGAATTTAGATTATTGTATCCTTCTATATGTTGTTCGTCCATATCACAAGTGATGATGACCATTTGTTACATCCACTTTTGAAAATTCAATTTTAGTTATGTCCTTGATTATGAGTTCGTAGATGGCTAATGAGCCCTATTCGAGCTGTAAATGTCCTTGGACAGTTTGGACATGGAATGACGACAGTAGAAGGATCTTGGTCTATCCGTGACTTTCTAGCTGCTCTCCGCTGTTGAGTTGCTGCATTTCTCCTCTTTTCACAAGATGATGCGCTCTTTTTTATTTTAGAACGCCATGTAGATCTATTGTGTGCAAGTTCTTCCCATGTATCGTGGTCTATTTCAAAGGCTTTCAGTGAGTCCTTTAACGAGTCCTTGTAGCGCTTCCTTTGGCCACCTTGAGATCGTATACGCTTCTCTAGCTCACCATAGAGAAGTATCTTTGGCAGACGATGGTCTGGCATACGCACCAAATGACCTGCCCAACGGATCTGTGTCTGCATCAGGATCGTGTCAATGCCTGGGATACCAGCTCTATCAAGGGCAGTGGTATCTGGAATCTTGTCTTGCCGTCTGATGTTCATAACTTTTCTGAGACAATTTGTATGAAAATGAGTTTTTTCACATGACGTCTATACACAGTCCATGTTTCACTAGCGTATAACAGCACTGGAAGTACCACTGCTCTGTAAACTTTCAGCTTAGTCTGTAGGTTAATGCCATTTCTACGCCAAACATTTGCGTACAATGTTACTGCCGAACGTACTGCTTGCTTTGGTGATCCTTGTATACACTTCATCATAGGATGGAACAGTCAACCACTCCCCCAACCACTCTTTAGTCACATTTAACGACATACATGACAGGTCGCCATGTTACTTACTATTCACTGCTCCTTTTTCGGGATCCGACAACATAAGGGTGACCTCCTATCCCATATTTCCTGCAACTTGACCCCCGAATGTAAATTCCATTCCATTTAGGAGTAATCACTTAACCGCGCCTTTAACAATTCTTGTTGTTGCTAATATTGTCTATATTACTTAACTATTGTAAACTAGATTTGTTCGGATCCTGTCGGGACCTGTCGTCCCGTTGGGACAAAATTTATTGCGTGGCTTACCCTGATATGCCTCTCATTGACAATGTTCTTGTCAACCCGGCTCACCGTATGGGAACAAAAGCGAGTATGACATCATACAGTCCTTGAACAATATTTTATCAATGAATAAATGCGAATGTCGCGGTGAAAAGGTGGTTCGCCATCTTCGTTGAATACAACCATTGATGTTGGTTCATTATAGCGACGCTAATCAGATCGACGATCGAACTTCACAATAACATTTGTATACAACAATAGCTTCTGCTCTGAGTTGTGCGGGGGATAATTCCGTCACGACACCAATCATTTGGATTGGATGTTGCACGGAATTCCGTGTCGTAAATGCGCCATTTATAGAGCGTTCCGGAGAGACTGACAGAATACAGATATTATATTATAGATAATAATTTGTATGCATTTTTCATTTGGAATGTGGGTGAAATACGGACAACCAGTTACTTGTGAAAATATCACTGTCACTCGTAGGTTTTGTCTCAAGTGTTTACCTTTGTCTACACAATACCTCATTACTCATGAACAAACAAATACTCAAGGACATAACTATAACTGCATTTGCAGTTTATCTGACTTATTTTCACTTTAGTGAAGTTTATCTTATTAAATATTCAGTTTGTGAATATTTCTTTTGTGCGTGTTATTGTTTATTTCAGTTTATAAAGTTGTGCTGTGTTTTGTTGATGATTTCAGTTTGTGAGTGAGAAAGTAATTCAATTTTATCTCTTCCCCCCTCCCCATATATATATATATATATATATAAACGTGCCGTTTATGATTAGGTAAGCTCCTATCAGCCTCAGATGATATTCCAGTTATGATTAGGTAAGCTCATATCAGCCTCAGATGATATTCCAGTTATGATTAGGTAAGCTCCTATCAGCCTCAGATGATATTCCAGTTATGATTAGGTAAGCTCATATCAGCCTCAGATGATATTCCAGTTATGATTAGGTAAGCTCCTATCAGACTCAGATGATATTCCAGTTATGATTAGGTAAGCTCCTATCAGACTCAGATGATATTCCAGTTATGATTAGGTAAGCTCCTATCAGCCTCAGATGATATTCCAGTTATGATTAGGTAAGCTCCTATCAGCCTCAGATGATATTCCAGTTATGATTAGGTAAGCTCCTATCAGCCTCAGATGATATTCCAGTTATGATTAGGTAAGCTCCTATCAGCCTCAGATGATATTCCAGTTATGATTAGGTAAGCTCCTATCAGCCTCAGATGATATTCTAGTTATGATTAGGTAAGCTCCTATCAGCCTCAGATGATATTCCAGTTATGATTAGGTAAGCTCCTATCAGCCTCAGATGATATTCCAGTTATGATTAGGTAAGCTCCTATCAGCCTCAGATGATATTCCAGTTATGATTAGGTAAGCTCCTATCAGCCGCATATGATATTCCAGTTATTTTCTATCAGATCTTTAAAGCATACAAAAATAATGGTAATCAGTCAACGAAAATAATCTGAATCCCCCTGCGTTAACTCTTGATCTTCTTACAGCGGGTGGAAAAAAAAACTAATTTGGTAAATTCGTTACGCCGGTGAGCCGCTAAAATCGTCACTTTTATAGTGTAGTCGTCGCACATTTACGACAAGAGAAGAAAACTCCTTACTGTGATCAAGATCTAAGAATAGAATTTATAGTGGGAGCTGATTTCATTTATTATACCTTTCCCTTGTGTATTTATTACAGACCTCGTTAGTTTTTTGCCCTTCTAGATTTTAAGTTTAACAGCTGTGTCGTTTGAAAATATAGTTCGATTATTTAAAATAAACAAGTTCAATGTAAATAAGAGTGTCATGTGACGTATTCCTTTCAGAACGTTGTCTTCCCAATGAACTCTCTGAACCCCTCTCTGTCTTGGGCGATGTGGCTTGCATTTTCTAGCGATGTATTCATGTTATCTTTAATGTCGTCAGTCCATCGTCTTCTTGGTCTGTCCTGTCTCCTCTCCCCAGGTACTCTACCCTCCATTATTTGTCTTTCTAAACAGTTGTGTCTCTTTATGTAACCAAACAGGCGTAGTTTTCTTTTTGCTATTGTGTTTAGTAACCAACACATTGGAATATTCAGTGTGTTTATAATATCTGAGTTTCTCTTGTTTTTTTGTTTTTTTTTATCCTTCCATGATATTCTAAGTATCTTCCTCTAGCATTTCAGCTCGAAGGCGTTGATCTTCTTTTTCGCTGTTTTACCTACGGTCCATGTTTCACAACCGTATGCTGCATACGGAAAAATAATAAAAGTTCTTAACTTTAGCACTTTCGTTTCTATTTTGTTGTTTTTCCATATGGTTTTCAGCCGTATTATTTTGCAATATGTCATTGCCAATCTCTTCCTTATTTCTACCACGCAGTCTAAGTATTCAAATTTATCCACACATTCTATCTCGGTATTGTCTATTCTGATTTTTGGTTGTTGTGTTGTTATATCTGTTGACATGATTATTGTTTTTGCGTGTTTAAATACAAATTTTGTGCTTCGCTATATTTCTTTGTGTTCTTGATTAGTTGTTCCAATCCCTTTATATCATTTGTAAGAAACACTGTGTCGTCTGCGTAGCGTAGTTCCGGGATTAGGAATCCACCTATGTTTAAAGCGTGGTAGTCAGCGTTGTGTATGTCTTCTCTCACATTCCTCATGATACTTTCAGCGTAGATGTTGAACAGGTATGGGGCGAGTGTACATCCCTGCCTTACTCCACTCTGTACCTCAAACCACTCTGAGAGATCGTCCTTTAACTTGAAATAAGAGTACACATATTTATTAGTTCTGAACCGCGTTTGATTGTTATCCCCATTTTTTACAATCTTTCTTCTATATCCCACACCCCCCCCCCCCCCACTACAGAGGTGAAGATTGTAGACATTCTCCATGCGTTATTAATATATATCTCTTTAACAACAGTTCAGTCACATATATGTGCTCCCCCCCCCCTCCTGAAAATCAAGATGATCCCCTGGTAATCACCGTGCTCCCCCCGTATTGTTCACATTGAGAACCGCTGTCTTAAATTATTCTCCGAGAAGATTCTACCTTCATATTCTAGCAGGAATGTATAATGACACACGGATGACACATATGACAACAGGAATGCGGACATCTCTTTATTATCTCTCGCACACACGTGTTACTGTGTGTACTTACATCTGACAAATAGCATAAGCAAGTCCTTCTCACCGATATCACTGCTGACTTCAAGGTTTGTCGTCTACTGGTCTTGGACACATAGTCACAAATGATGGCAGATGTGAAACAGAAGTTAAAAGGAGAACAGGAATGGCTAAAAGTACCTTCAATGGCATGAGGAAAATAGTAACATTTAAACAAATTACAAAGTTAAAAATGAGAATTATAAAATGCTACATCTATTCTATATTAATATATAGCTGAGAAACATGGACACTAAATAAACAATTAGAAGAGAGAATTGATGCCTTTGAGATGTGGGTATATAGAGGAATAGGGAGAACATCATGGAAAGAGAAGAAAACAAAGAGGTGCTAAAGACACTTAACATGAAGAAAGAACTACTAAGAGAAATAAAGATGAGACAGATAAAATATTTTGGACACATTAAAAGACATGCCACCTTATTGAAGACCTTACTTGAGGGTAAAGTCAAAGGGAAGCGAGCAAGAGGTGGGCAGAGATACAAGTGGGAGAGTAACATTACACGATGGACAAGATAGTCTAGCAGAGTGCACCACCAAGACAAGAGACAGGGGATATTGAAGATCCGTTGCAGCCAACCTTCCTTTTGTAGACGGCACTTGATGATGATGTTGGTCTACAAAGGTTGAAGAACACGTACACACTTAAGAATGTGTACCACACACAGATAACCGAGTGCTGTATAAATTGTTTCAGTACAGAACATAACCAATCCTTCATCCGTTATGTTGTTGATTATTGTAGTGGTTTTCATTGGTCACTGTTTATATTCGTGCCGAAGACGGATGTGTCCGGCCATTGGTGCAAATAAAACTTCGACACAATGCATTTCCATTCTCTGAACTATATCCTGTTGGAAATCTAGTAGAACCATTGTCCTGCTACAAGAGAGATTCAGCGGAAGTTTGAGAATGAAGTCTACAAGAACCATGGTCCTGCTACAAGAGAGATTCAGCGGGAGTTTGAGAATGAACGCTGAAGCAGAAGACTCGTGTGGGCTGTTTTTGGCATTTGATTCCAAATATATACATAGCATGACCTCCGACTGTACTACTAAGACCTTTCAAAAGAATTAATTAGGACTTCATTCGTTCCTTTTCTTGATTTTTCTGGTGATTTCCGCTGGTCACAAATGATATACTTGGAGTCGCATGCCAAATATAGACAAGAAACTCCGAGTATATAAATAGTGACCAACCGAAAACGCGACAGTAATTTAAAAAACGTTACGAACGGAGGCTTAATTATTTCTGTTGAAAGACTTGTGGAGACGGTCGTGATAAATAGTGACCAACTAAAACCACGACAATAATCAAAAGCGTAAGGAATGAATGTTTGTCTACTTTCTGAGGAGAGGTCTCCTGTACATGCAAACAGCCATGCACAGACACACAGCTCACTCGCACTGTACAAATAAACATGCATGGGCATCGGATGATTTTCCGGTTGTCATAGAAACCTGACGCTGAGCACATTTGAGCTTGTCACGTCTCTGAAAGCAATATGTGTGTTTGTGAGTGCGTGTTTGTGCGTGCGTATTGTGTGGAATTATTTTTTGATTCATTAAATTAGTAGCCTAAGTTCGTGAATTTGTCTTATGTTTATTTCTCCATGTGTGAATATTTTTAATCGCCGTGGAACTAGTGGTCAAATATTTTTGTTTCTGTCAAAAACAGGAACACCTAAGTTTCCTATCTCCTCCTCTCCCCTCTTCTCTCCCCCCCCCCCCCATACTCTCTCGAACTGTGGCGAACCATCAAATAAGACCCAATAACAGAATCGACAGAAAACAGAATCATCCTGCGTATGTGATGTATTTGATTATTTCCTGCTTATGTGATGTATTTGATTATTTCCTGCTTATGTGATGTGTTTGATTATTGCTGTGAGTTTCCTTGATCATTATATATATATACATTGTGTCGTTGTGACCCCCCACACCCCCCCCCCCCGGTGACCATTGAACCTTGAAAGGGAATGGTAACAGAGAAATCAAAATGAAGTTGTTAGGAGGTTAGGGGGTACAGACCCTTCTAGTGTATGTCATAGAAAGTTTTATATACACATAATATATAATAGTTCCTGTTATATAGCATGTGGCTCGCACACTCATTATTAAATGTGGGCAGTACTTACCGACTGATAAATTTCAGAATAATATTGTTGATAAATTTCGTTTTAAAATTGGTTTTTAAATGTTGTTTAAATATTGTTTTTACATGTCATCAGCTGTTTAAAAACCACCTGTTGTCGCGGAGTAATATTTTGTTTTGATTCACTTCATTCTTAAAGTCTTCTTCTTCTTCTTTCTGTCCTCATGTACCTTTTCGGTGTTGAGGGGAGAGTGAGTGTACGGTCTTTTGCCCTTCTATTTGCCTCCTCTGCTGTTATATTTCCGAGTGTCTCTAATACACTATCTATCCACCTTTTAGTGAATAGTGTATTTTCAAATTATTCACTAAAACACGATGAAACACTTTTTTTCTTAACGTGAATAGAGTATATCCAAATTGTTCAGCATGACATGTCAAGGCAATGTTCATTCTATGAATAAAGGACAACTTTAACATAGAAGAGCGTAACTTAACGACATCTTCACCAACCAGAAGTTCTTCTCAGTGTTTCAGCAATCCATATCCACGTCTCCATTATCACCAGCGACTTTATACTGAAATAGGATATGCTGGACCGGAACGCGCAAATAACGCAGCTTTGTTGTAAACCAGCATCACAATGTACTTGCGCTGCCCCGTCGGAAATCACACATATTTTGTATTGGTTAACATCAAGATGCAACATAATAATTAATAACACAAAATTAGCACAAGTTGAAAAAGTGAAATATCTTGGCACCCTGTTAACATCAGAAGGTAGATGCTCAAGTGAGATAAAGAGCCGAACAGCACAAGTCAAATCAGTATTCCAAAAAATGAGAACCATATTTGCAATTGAAGACTATCAATGCAGACCCGAATTAGAGTGCTGAGATGTTATATCGAACCAATTCTTTTTTATGGATGTGAAGCATGGACTATAAACCAAAAAATTCCAAGCGAATTAGAGGCTACAGAAATGTGGTTTCTGAGAAGAATGATGAAAATACCATGGACAGCCAAGAAAACTAATGCAGAGGTTCTCATTGATGCTGGCGTAAAAAGATTAATCATATCAAACATTAGGGGCAGACAGTCAAGGTTTCTAGGGCATGTGCTGAGAACACCACTTGAACACTTAATAACAACTGGAAAGATCATGGGGAGAAGAGATAGGGGACGACAAAGAGAAAAGTTACTAGATGGACTAGTATTGTGGCACGGTAGAAGCTCACCAACCGAGCTTATTAACAACACAAGAGACAGAGAGTCGTGGAGAAACATGATCGCCTACGCCATTCGATATGGCACTGGATTGGATTAATATCAGAGAAGGAACTCAATCAGACCAGCTACAATGCCATATCGTGGCCAACTCCTTGAAGTGGAGATGGTGCTCAGTCCATCCAGCATAGGCTAAAGACTTACGTGTGCTCGGACCATCACCTACATCCAGCAAGCACATATACAGAAGTCGGAGATAACGCACCGAGAGACGCGCTTATCACACAATATGACTAGATAACATGTCTTCACAACTAGCTATTATTGTATTTGCAATTTCCACCGAAGACGGATGTATCGGACCATTGGCGTAAATAAAACGGCGACACACCGCATTTATATTATCTTGATTGCATCCTGGTGGAACTCTGGTAGCGACAATGATCCTGCTACTAGACAGATCCAGCGGGAGTTTGAGAATGAACACTGAGGAAGAAGTTGTAGTAATTGGCATTCAAAATATATCTCCATTCTCCGTCTCATATCTCTTTGTATCTCCATTCTCCGTCTCTTATCTCCTTATATCTCCATTCTCTGTCTCATATCTCCTTATATCTCCATTCTCTGTCTCATATCTCCTTATATCTCCATTCTCTGTCTCATATCTCCTTATATCTCCATTCTCTGTCTCATATCTCCTTATATCTCCATTCTCTGTCTCATATCTCCTTATATCTCCATTCTCTGTCTCATATCTCCTTATATCTCCCGTCATTCTGATTTTTTTTTCTGTCCCTAGTTTTCTTTCACTCCATGTTATCTTCATTACCCTGCCCCTCTCTATCTCTCTCTCTCTCTCTCTCTCGCCACCGCTACCCTCCTTCGTGTTCGTTTGATGTAACAGGGTCTCTGGTTTCCGGGATCTGCCGTCAAAACGTGTCTTGACATGCAGCCCATGACAGGTAGACTAACATACCAAGCGTGTGTAGTCGAGGAATGTGCAGGCAAGGGGAAGCACGCTGATTAACTTCCGCACTTGAGTTCCGACAATCTGTGATTGTTATGCAATAAACTGCAGATAGCGAGAGGGATGCAGGGGCAGGCAGGCACAGATTGTGCTGCATATTTGCATTCGGCGAGAGTTGTAGAATATCTGTGTGCTAGACAGAATTCGTTGTGTTTAGGAGGAACAACGGTGAGAGAGGAGGACTGTGATTAGAAACGTGACCAGAGTTATATGTGTTGTATTGAAGAGAGAGGGACAGAGGGAGAAATATTTGAGTGAAATTATTGTTTTATTGAATCTTTGTTTCTGATTGGTGGGCAGAAGCTACGGCGCCGTAGATGTGAATTGGGCGTTGCTAGATAAGCATCAGAAGCCGGATGATGTGTGCTCGAGAAATAAAAAGATATTCTAAAAGGTGTTGTCGTACTCGTTTATTTGAACATCGAAGAAGGATGTGTCGGGCCATTGGCACAAATAAAACGTCCACACAACGCACTTTCATTCTCTGCACTACATCCTGTAGGAAATTAGTAAAACCTGTGTCATGTTACAGCAGGAGAGAGACCTACTGGGAGTGTGAGACTCATCATTTAAGATGAAGATACGGGTTTATTTTCAGCAGCAATTGATCATTTCTAACACACGAAACGAAATGCTGGTAAACACAAGAAATACACCTAATAACACACACACACATCGACGTTTGGACCAAAAGAACTTAATCACGAATGCATTCGCTACAAAACACGAGTAAGAACGGCACTATTGACGTGTACGCTCGAGACTAACCCTAACCCTAACCTCATATAACAGAGCTATACATAGATATCACCTTAAGATTCACTTATATATTGATATATATATATATATGCTTACTTTTGCCATGTGAACCTGAACATGTGGCCGCTCTTACTAGTTTTTTGTTGTTATTTATCTGTTCTTGATAATTGCGTTTTTGTCGAAACGTCGATTTGTGTTTTTATGTGTGTTTCTAGTGATTAGTAAGACATCATGTTCGAAGTTTCGCCTGTAAGATTTCAGATTCGCTTCAGTGAGTACATATTATCAATTCAAAATTCTTGTGTTTTTTAAAATTAGTTTTTAACTGAGAATTGACTTGTCTTATTTAGCATTTTCTTCGCTTTATGTTAACATTTCACACAGCTGCATAAACGTAACTGGAGACCCAGTTTTTATGTTAACATTTCACACAGCTGCATAAACGTAACTGGAGACCCAGTATTTATGTTCATAATTTCTCCACGAAATATCCAGTTACAACCACCTGAGATTGTCCACGAGATATTCAGTCACAACCACCTGAGATTGTCCACGAGATATCCACGAGATATCCAGTCACAACCACCTGAGATTGTCCACGAGATATCCAGTTACAACCACCTGAGATTGTCCACGAGATATCCGGTCACAACCACCTGAGATTGTCCACGAGATATCCAGTCACAACCACCTGAGATTGTCCACGAGATATCCAGTCATAACCACCTGAGATTGTCCACGAGATATCCACGAGATATCCAGTCACAACCACCTGAGATTGTCCACGAGATATCCAGTCACAACCACCTGAGATTGTCCACGAGATATCCAGTTACAACCACCTGAGATTGTCCACGAGATATCCGGTCACAACCACCTGAGATTGTCCACGAGATATCAGATCCGAGAGATTAGCAATGGCCAAGCGCAACAAAAACATCGACGATGAAAAATGTATGTCACTGCAAACAGAGAAATAAAGTTACAACTATTAGGAAGAAATTTTGCGTCCGTCATTTATATTTATATCTTCTTCTTCGGCGTTCGTTCTCAAACTCCCGCTGGGTCTCTCTTGTAGCAAGACCATGGTCCTACTAGATTTCCAGCAGGATATAGTCCAGAGAATGGAAATGCGTTGTGTCGCAGTTTTATTTGCGCTAATGGCCAGACACATCCGTCTTCGGCGGATTATATTTATATAAAGTGGCATTATCTCCCAGGACATTGTCATGGAAAAGAAAATATCAGCTTTTGAAATAAAGTGTTATAAGAATATCATGGGCAGAAAGACGTCCCAGAAAAAGAAGATTGTCGTCTGATTCACTTTCAAAAAAATAACAAAAGGTAACATACTTTTGGTCATGTAAAAATACAGAATGGCTTACATATATTAATCAAGGATAGAAAGGTTCCTGGAAAAAGAACAGGGGCAGAGGAAGGCTATGATGAACTACGATCGATTACATTCTAAAAAAATGAAACTGGACACCTTGCACAGAACCTGGAGGCTAGGTGACACATTTTTTGTCACAATGTTCTATAAGTGGCATATCACATAGATTTATGAAGATTTTAAGATACATGGTTTCCTCACTGAAGACGGATGTTTCGGGCCATTGGCGCAAATAAAACTGGCGACACAACGCATTTCTATTTTCTGGACTACATTCTGCTGGAAATGCCCTGCTATAAAGAAGATCCATCGGGAGTTTGAGAATGCTACAAGAGAGATCCAGCGGGAGTTTGAGAATGCTACAAGAGAGATCCAGCGGGAGTTTGAGAATGAACGCTGAAGAAGAAGAAGATACATGGTTATTTTATTTCGGTGGTCTTAATCTGGAATTTATTAAGAGACAACAGATAAAATGGTTTGCACACATCAGCAGACTACCATCAGACAGCATACCACAGCAAGCTATGCTACACAGATACAGTGAAGGCAGACCAAGAGGCCGACCACGAAAACATGGACCACCCAAATAAAAGAGGCGACAAATTCCACAATATACTCAGCACACAAGAGGACAGTCTCCAGAAAACTCTACTAACCCTGACGCTGAAAGGCAACAAAGGGTTTAGTGAATAGATAGATGAATCATCATCATCATCAGGTGCCATGCCGGGTGGCGTAGGCGGTCATGGCTCTCCACAGCTCTCTGTCCACAGTATTATGTATCAAAGTCGTTGTTGTTTCTTTTCCGTGCCAGGTTGTCAAACTGTCTAATTTTTTCTCACGTTGTCGCCCTATGTCTCTGGTGCCTTCAATCTTGCCTGTTGTGATTATGTTTTCTAAACCTGCCTGTCTCATGAAGTGGCCAAAAAAAGAAGATTGCCTTTTTCTTATATTCTTGATTAAGGTCCGTTTCGCATTTAACTCTTTTAACACCTCTACATTAGTTTTTCTGGCAGTCCATGGTATTCTCAGCATTCTTCTGTAGAACCACATCTCTGTTGCCTCCAATCTCCCACTTTCCAGTTTGTTTATTGTCCAAGACTCGCACCCATATGTTAGTATACGGGTTATATAGCACTGCAGAACTCTCTTTCTCACCTCTAATGACAAGGTCATATTACACAGTATATTTTTCATTTTTCTGAATGTTGTTTTTGCCTGTCCTATTCTGCATCTTATTTCTGTTGAACTTCTTCCATCTGCTGTAATAATTGTACCTAGATATTTGAATTGGTGGACCTGTTTTAATACTATATCATTCACTATGATCTTGCAAGGTGTGATAGATGAATAGAATTCACTAAATGAGCAATAATCCAAGAATCTCTGGCACATTGAATAAGTCGTTGTTGAAGTCGGACATGTCAATTAGGGATTGATGAACACCGACCTCCTAAACAAAACTTCATATGGAAGGCAGATAGTAAAATAAAAATAGGTTGACTCAAAAAAACCTTACGGAGATCAATATAGAAGGCTTAATAGTGGACATATTCTTGTTCGTTCTGCAGTCAGTTATCTGGTTGTAGCGACAATAGCTTCAATGAGCTGTGATTCGCTTCAGGTCCGCTTCAGGTCATCCATTTAATCCCTTAGGTTTGGAAGCGGTGCCATCTCAGCAGGCATATTCTCTCTCACTCTCTCTCTCTCTTCCTGGTAGACTTGACATACTTGAAGAATGTGTTCTCCGGTCTCTGGACTCAGTCCACAGTTGCATAGGAATATTTGAGATCTGTTGGAGTCAACCTTCGATGCGGTTAGGTAACAAAATTGGGTTAGCATATTCTACCCAGCATGCAGCCATCCAAGTCCGTGCCGTGCTATGATGCAGAGAGGCGGCCGCATCAGTAGGTATCAATCACAATGCATTGTCGATAGCGGCATTTCGAAGAACAACCATTTAAAGGGCGCGACATTTCTAAGACTTGTATCATACTGAGAAAATATACCGCACGGTTCTATGACCATCATTCCAGCATTTTGTGAGTAATGATTTTCTAGGCAATATAAATACGTTTAGTAGTATGTCATTATTTTCTGAGAAGCGTATTATCGCTTTTTGAACAATCAGAGTACACAATTGCTGAAATGGCGCAAATATCTGAAAGACGAGGGAGATTGTATGAGAAAATCTAAATGTAGATTGCAGTTTGTAACTGCGTTAATACAAGTACAGATAGAAATTCTATTTTGTAATTGCGTTAATTCAAGTACAGATATAAACACTGTTTTGTTGTTTCTGATTAATTATTTTGCGTGGAAAAAGGGGTTTAAAATCTGATCTTTGAACATGGCATATCAAGTTGCTGACTTGCTGAGACCAGCTGCCTTATGACAGACTTACTGTACGTGATTGCAGTTCATTCGGTCACTGGGTCAAAGCTTTTTTAGTGCACAGCATATATCACGGGAAGTACCGTTGGTATGAGATTACCAGCTAACCGCCTGTACGTGGTCTTACGTGCGTTACTGGTCTATTTATTGAAGTGTTACGCATATAAGTGTTACGTGTGTGGTGTGTTACTTGTCTGTTGTATGAAGTGTTACGCGCGTGATGTGTTTCTTGTCGCGTATGTTCTTATGTGAATAGTATATGTTGTGTTGCTAGTGTATTTGAACGGAATCATGTGTTGTTACTCGTATGTAATTTGTGTTTGATCTTTTAGCCGAAACGTTGTTTCAGTCTGTTTTATGAGTTTTTGAGTGTTTGTTGTTCCTGTCTATTTTTGTGAACCACAAGATTGATTACTGTGTATTTTCTGATAACACCTACAGTATCGTCTCATACCGGCACAGCATTCTCATACCGGCACAGCATTCTCATACCGGCACAGCATTCTCATACCTGCACAGCGTTCTCATACCGGTATAACACTCTCATACCGGCACATCATTCTCATACCGGCACATCATTCTCATAACGGCACATCATTCTCATAACGGCACATCATTCTCATACCGGCACATAATTCTCATAACGGCACATCATTCTCATACCGGCACATCATTCTCATACCGGCACATCATTCTCATAACGGCACATCATTCTCATACCGGCACACCACTCTCATACCTGCACAGCATTCTCATACCGGTATAACACTCTCATACCGGCACACCACTCTCATACCTGCACAGCATTCTCATACCGGTATAACACTCTCATACCGGCACATCATTCTCATACCGGCACACCACTCTCATACCTGCACAGCATTCTCATACCGGTATAACACTCTCATACCGGCACACCACTCTCATACCAACACAGCGTTCTCATACCGGCATAACACTCCTAACGGCACAGCATTCTCATACCGGCACAGCATTCTCATACCGGCACAGCATTCTCATACCGGCACAGCATTCTCATACCGGCGCAATATTCTCATACCGGCACAGCATTCTCATACCTGCACAGCACTCTCATACCGGCACAGCACTATCAAAAGTACGGTGCAATCCGGTGTATTTGGTATGGTGAGTAATGATTATGAATGACGACGTGGCTCATTCTGATGATGGTAAAAATGTTAGGAAAATATTGATAGTAGAGTAAAGGAATTACAAGAAGAAGAATTGAAGGTCTTACTAAACATTGAGTTGATAATCTATTGCACTAGCACAATTAGAAGGAAAATAAATTCGTGTGTGACCGGGACACGAAATGGGAGCAAAGAGTATTAAAGTTGTTACCTTACGTGTCGTAGGATGTAACTAAGGAGGGTTTGGAGTGGAGTTGGGTGTTCCATCACATAGTGCAGGTGTTTTCAACCTGGTGCTCGAGAGCTGGTCGTCACATCACCAAATATATTGGACAGTTTGACTAAATGGCTTGGACGATACCAGCAGAGATGATGACATAATTGGAGATCGATGTACATGGAGAAATATGATCGCCAACGCCATTCGGCACGGTACTTGATGATGATGATTCCGTCTTCTGGACTGCAACCTGCTAATCCGGAATTTGAGAATGAACTCAGATGAAGTGGAGGAACTCAGATGAAGTGGAGGAACTGAGACCAAATGCTGACTTATATTTGATGAAATCCTGGTGTGTGTAACTGGAACAGGCTGGTCTTGACGCATTGTTTGAGAATAAGAAGGGGAGTGGTGGGGGGAGGGAGGTTAGTAGTGAACCGTAGAAGAAATTCAAAAGAAACTTGATTGTAAAATCAGGAAGACCGGGACCGGTTTCGAAACAAACAAAATGTTTTGATATTTAGAGTGTTTTCTTGGGGCAGTTCATGCAAGTGTGCACAAAGTGGAGGGCGGTCTCTCTTAAACATTCTGTAAGTTTTCCTGTGCTGGAAGTCTTTTAATATTTTCATCTTCGAAAACCGTTAAAGGAAAATGTCATTCTCTCCCCCCCCCCCCCTTCCCACTTTCCATTTTATAGTACTGTCTTTTTCTTTAAATAAAAAATAAAGTTGGGGGGGGGGGGGTGGAGGTTTCAATCCTACACTTTATTCCTACCACTCTCTGTGCTCTATAAACGTGTCGCAGTATTTGTATGTAACGCTGACGATTGTAGAATCCTGAAGGGCGCTAGGTAAGCATATCAGTGTGCAACTAATCAGGGGTGTAACTAGGCAAGGGATTACAGTGCGCGCTTTCCGGTTGTAGTACCTGAGGATTGATTTTGGCGCACACGTTGCAAGTGTGTGCCTAGGGCGACCTAATGTTTAGTTTCAGTGCAGGAGTCAGTATACAAAGACATCATTCATCCACTATATGAAGGTCCTACCACCATACGAAGGTCCTACCACCATACGAAGGTCCTACCACTACACGAAGGTCCTGCCACTATACAAAGACATTGTCCTATGTGTGAAAGCAGTACATGTTTGGAAGTTGATCTCATTCTTCAGTGTCCCTAGTGTGCACTCCCCCCCCCCCCCCCCCATATACACACATATACATTATATCTAAATTCACACCACAAACCTGATTTCCGGTTTGCATAGGAGAAAACATCCCAGCACCCTGTCTCCTCACGTGTCATTATAAGTTGGCCAGCCGTTCAGAGAATCGATCGGAGTAAGAAACGTCTTGACTTGAGATGTAACCACGCGGCGCACAGCTCCAGTCTGGCTGACCCTTCTGTCTCACCGACCCCTACCCAAGGAGTTCTCTCTAAACATCTTTAGGTCTGTAACTTGAATACGGTCGAATAAATTATCCTTGCCATTCATTTGGGCAGCCTCAGTCTGGCACCGTGTCCTTCTCCCCGGATCATGACTATTTTTGGCGTCTACTTGCCAAATACGTCTCAGTACCGACCCCTAGAAGTACTCTCTTCCCCATTCCCTTCACTGTCTGAACCACTTGACTTTATAAATACTACCCTTCTGAGAGTTCTGGAACCTTATTAACGTTTCAATCCTGAAATAGTAGACAAGTGTGCACGCAAATTATATTAAGCAGTCGGTCTTTTGAGTTTGGAACCGAAATGTCGCATCAAGTATCTTGTTTGTGTCTGTTGCCGCTTCTATATAACACTTTTTTCCTCTTCAGATACATATATAGGACGCTATGTCAAGTCAACATGTAGCCATATGTTTTCCTTTCTAGGCCATACCATGTATGAGTATATGTTCTACCAACTCCATCTGTATATGTTCTACTAACTCCATCTGTATATGTTCTACTAACTCCATCTGTATATGTTCTACTAACTCCATCTGTATATGTTCTACTAACTCCATCTGTATATGTTCTACTAACTCCATCTGTATGTCCATTTGTCATACTGTCTTGTCCACTCCAGCTTCTGTTCTATTTGGCTTTCCTGATCCATCTTACCTTCGTTGTCTTTCCCACTCCAGCTTATGTTCCTTCTATTGCTGCCCACTCTATCTTATGTTCTTTCTGTCTTTCCCACTCTAGCTTATACTCTATGTGTCTGGCCCACTCCAGCTTATACTCTCTATGTGTCTGGAGCTTATACTCTGTCTGGCCCACTCCAGCTTATACTCTATGTGTCTGGCCCACTCCAACTTATATTCTATGTCTGGCCCACTCCAGCATGTTCTTTCTGTTTCCCACTCAAACTGTGTTCTGTATCTTTCCCACGCCATCGTTTATTCTATCTGCATGTACCACTCTAGCTTCAGTTCCTTCTTGGGGTTTACTGTAGCAGGGTGGTTAGCTTGTTTGCTACTACGTGCTTAACGCTATAACGGCAATTTTTACGAAAATGTTAAGCCCATCTCAGCCATAAAACTATTCCAAATGTAGTGTCCCTCTTCCATTCCCCCCCCCCACACACACACACATCACCATAACAAAAAGGTATTCGCAAACGCAGTAAAGCCCGTGTAAAAGAATGTGGCATTCCATTTACAAAACACATCCTCTTTTTACATTACTGAGATACACAAATGTCTCTGACCATCCTTCAATGTGAACATACAAACACAATCTCTGACCATCCTTCAATGTGAACATACAAACACAATCTCTGACCATCCTTCAATGTGAACATACAAACACAATCTTTGACCATCCTTCAATGTGAACATACAAACACAATCTCTGACCATCCTTCAATGTGAACATACAAACACAATCTTTGACCATCCTTCAATGTGAACATACAAATACAATCTCTGACCATCCTTCAATGTGAACATACAAACAGAATCTCTGACCATCCTTCAATGTGAACATACAAACACAATCTCAGAAGAATGCCGACAATCGGAAAATCTATACCCTCCTAATCTATACCCTCCTAATCGTAAGATTTTGAGATTTAACAAACGATCTATAACATACATTTTAGTAATTTGGGGGGGGGGGGGGAATATACATAATTGATTAGAAATTGTTGAAGGCAGTGAGATTTGTCGTGGCTGCAGTATCTGTGACTTCACCTGCATGTTATTGAGTAGATACAAGACAATATAATACACTTGTTCATCCGGTTTCCTTGCAAGACCAGAATAGCATATATCTGTGCACTCTACGAGCACGGCCAGCGATTATCTAGCCAATATGTAAACTGTCTAGCGCAGTGGTTCTCATCGTTGGCCGTATGCCCTGCAAAGTATGCCCCCTGGGGGGCTTCCGAAAAATAGAATTGGGGGGAGGGGAGTGGCACGGACCCGCCTGGATGATCACAAGAAAGAAGCTAGAATGTTCAATAAAATTTTTATCGATAAATTATTAAATGACTTGTGCGAATTAAACGCCTTGGTGACTTGTACAGAAAGTCATTTAGCACTACCCGCCGAATACGGATGTGTCGGGACATTAGCGCAAATAAAACGGCGATACAACGTATTTCCATTCTCTGGACTACATCTTGCTGGAAATCTAGTAGGAAATAGGCAGATTTAGTTATATTTTAATAATGAACACTGAAGAAGAAGAATAATTTAGCACTAGAGGTGGGGGTGGGGGTGGTACTGAGAAATGTATCCGAATTGGGAGTCACGGTTCCCACAAAAATATTGAGAACTAGTGGTCCAGCACACGAGTTACTAGTGGTCCAGCACACGAGTTCCTAGTGGTCCAGCACACGAGTTACTAGTGGTCCAGCACACGAGTTACTAGTGGTCCAGCACACGAGTTACTAGTGGTCCAGCACACGAGTTCCTAGTGGTCCAGCACACGAGTTACTAGTGGTCCAGCACACGAGTTACTAGTGGTCCAGCACACGAGTTACTAGTGGTCCAGCACACGAGTTCCTAGTGGTCCAGCACACGAGTTACTAGTGGTCCAGCACACGAGTTACTAGTGGTCCAGCACACGAGTTACTAGTGGTCCAGCACACGAGTTCCTAGTGGTCCAGCACACGAGTTACTAGTGGTCCAGCACACGAGTTACTAGTGGTCCAGCACACGAGTTACTAGTGGTCCAGCACACGAGTTACTAGTGGTCCAGCACACGAGTTACTAGTGGTCCAGCACACGAGTTACTAGTGGTCCAGCACACGAGTTACTAGTGGTCCAGCACACGAGTTACTAGTGGTCCAGCACACGAGTTACTAGTGGTCCAGCACACGAGTTACTAGTGGTCCAGCACACGAGTTACTAGTGGTCCAGCACACGAGTTACTAGTGGTCCAGCACACGAGTTACTAGTGGTCCAGCACACGAGTTACTAGTGGTCCAGCACACGAGTTACTAGTGGTCCAGCACACGAGTTACTAGTGGTCCAGCACACGAGTTCCTAACATGTGTCGCGACTCTAACTGGGTCCGTGAATGGTTTTTTGTAGGATTGACAGCTGAAACAGTCAACTAAATAGTAATGATTTTAAAGCGTTTAATAGTTGTTTACTTTCCTGTGCTTCTGCTTCTGAGAGTGGATTGTTAATGCTCTTCATTTAAAAAGCACAACTCAAAAAATGTTGAGAACAACATGAGGTTGGCATTATTGAAAACTCAACCGCTAACGTTGAAGCTTCTTACTGGAATACAATTTTATAATTGTAATTATTACATGCAATATGACATACGTTCTAATTATAATAAATTATGTGGGGTGTCTGCAACTCGATGTACACTCATTCGCTTTGTTGGTGACACTACATCATATGTATTTTCAATACTTAATGCGGATCTGTGTGACATCAGTGCACAATGACTTTATAGACACCATATCTATTACAATGTGCTTTCTTGTACTGTATGAAAAGAATATTATTACATTTATTATTTTATATAGCCAAATTGGCATTGACTCCATTTTGCAGAAGCCAAGTCACCCGGTGAGGATCAGTGTAATTATATTATATAAGGTCAGGGGTCCCTTTGCTTGTATACTGTAATAGTGGTGCGGCTCACGTAGATGAGAAAATTAATTTGGGTCGGGGTCACTTGTCTTTTGTAAAATGAAGTCGATGTCAATTTCGTTATATATAATGATGTCTGGCCTAGAAATAATTGGGAACCCTTGGCCTTGCTAACCTGCAGAAGTTTGAAACAAACACAGAGGATGAACGTGACCCACGCAGACATTTGCATCAACGTTATTGGTAGAATTTCCATATATAACCCAAGTATTTTGTGGATTATCCACGTGGATAACAGTAATGTAGAAATACTCTAGTTGACACAGCATGGTGTACAGACAAGAAGATGGAGAGGAATCGAACAACGTCAGACATGTGGAGCCTGGGGCGTACCATTTCTATAAACAAAGTCAAACCCATTCTAACCTGTCTCCATGTTCGAATATAGATTATCACCTGCGAAGCTATCTTTAGCTGACGGTTATATCGGGTAAGCATTGTGCTGAATTGTGAACAGGTAACCAGCCTCTCACTGTGTTCACACACGTCATCAGACAGGTAAAGTAGGTGTTGGACATAGATGTGAACTTGGTGATGGCGGGTCTTACTGACAATTTCATCAGATAGTCTTCTATATATAATCTTTAGAAGGCTGTAGACAGGATTCGAACCCCATACTTCCATTTAACATTCATTCATTTTCCTTTTGCGCTGAAGCTAACGCATAGGGCAGAGGTCAGATCTCTCCAATTCTGTCTGTTCAAAGCTATTCTGTGTAGTTCTTGAATAGTATGAATATTGGTTGTTTTACTTTCTCTAAGTATTGTTCTTCTGTTTCTTTTGGTCTACCCCTTGCTCTTTTGCCTGTAGGTATCCATTCAAGAGATTTGTGGTGTATTATGTTGGTGTCTGCGCGTAGGACATGCCCGATGTAGGACCAACGGCGTTTTCTGATAACATCTGTGATGAAATTTTGATGTGTCTCTTCTCTGATTTTATCATAGATATCATTTAACACCTACCTGATAAATATATTCATTCATTCAGATAAATATATTGATTCATTCAGATAAATATATCGATTCATTCAGATAAATATATCGATTCATTCAGATAAATATATTGATTCATTCAGATAAATATATTGATTTAGATAGTTTGATTGATATGATAGATTGATTGATTAATTTACAAATATTGATATATATTTAGATTGATATATTTAGATAAGCGGATTAGGATAGATAAATTAGACAGATGGATTATAATAGATAGATTAGAATATATTATAGATTAGGAATAAATTAGATAGATTAAGGATATATTATAGATTATGGATATATTAGATAGATTAGCATAGATAAATTAAAACATTGTAGATTCGGATAGATTCGGATAGATTATTATAGATTAGGATAGTTTCGGATAGATTAGAATAGATTCGGATAGATTAGAATAGATTAGATATGCAGGTAAGATCTATAATGTTGATATTCCCGCAGGATTTGATGTAGATTACGAGATAGGTTTGCGTGTAGACATTGTCGGTGTTTCCTTCTGTGTACTTTCTCAAACTCCTGTTGGTTAACATCACGGGGTTCGGAGAACGGACCGCGTTATGTCATGGTTTACAGATTAATTGCGATAGCTGTACCTTTCGGTTTTAAACATTGGACTTACAGTTGTTGGGTCACCTTTGACCTATGCGATGCGTCATTCGACTCACAAGGTTTTTAGTCGTCTCTTAGGATATTTATTGCATAGAAATCAGTATAAATAGTCAAAGAGCGCCCCCCCCCCCTCCAGAAAATGAGATTTCATACTAGAATACTAGTCAAAGAGCGGTAAATTTCCCAATCATTCACACTTCATGTTTCGCCAATACAATAAAGGTTAGCAAATATTCTGGAGAATAAGTACTGACAAAAAAATGTGTGCACATTCTGTTTTTGTGTGCGCACTAGTCGTCAGTGTTACCACTGACGTAATTGAAATAAACCGAGATAGCCTTGTATAGATCCCCAAATAGCCGTGCGCCATATAATTCAATATAAATATAGCCATGTATAGATCGCTCATTGGTCAAGTTTTGTGCACATTTATATCATTTCTATGAGTCTTGTGAAGACCTTTTTGTGAATAATAGCCACGATGGAGGTGGCTAAATTGATTTCTATTCCCTATGATTTCTCCTTTTGAAAACGCGGATTAAGGCAAATTTGGCCAAAATAACGCCAGTATCCCATGCTAGGAGATGGTCAAAAACCCTAGATGTAATGAGAAAAAAAAACCGGAGCTGGTTCATTGTTGCCAGTCACTCTACCACCGAGCCGACGCTAGATATACACAGCTATTAATGACTACATCCTTTCTCTCTCTCTCTCTCTCTCTCTCTCTCTCATACACTCTCACAAATACTTTCCTATTTTCTCATTGGCTTGTCCCCTTGAACAGACCAAAAATGCTTCCCCTGCCTCACTTGCCCCTAGGTATCTGTAAAACAATCGCCACGAACCTGGCATCCGCTTCCAGACTCAAGACTGGAGATGTCTGGGTCATTGTTCTCGACATTGACGAACGTTCAAATCAGCATTTTCTTTCACTTCATCTTGTTTTCCTATTTTACATCTGGACCCCCCCCCCCAAGTCTCGTTAAATGTTACTGGGGTCTGACAGGGAAGCAAAGCAACATTGTGACCAGCCAATATTTCATATATTGGCAACTATGGGTTTTTTTTGGTTTTTTTTTGGTGGGGGAGGGGGTGAGGTTCGTTGTTCCATACTGTAGGTCAAAGCAACCAATAAGCCAAGGGATAAAAGTTCCAGTGTCGGGTAACAACCCTAAACAGGAAATATGTGGCTGGGGTAACACAGGGCAAATATCAAAATGGTCAAAAATAGGTATAAGTGTTAGGAAATTAAGTATAAAACAACATAACCAGACATAATGACAGACGACGTTTCGACTAAGACGCCTTCATCGAGACACACAAGGACCACAGTAAACAAATATTACATAGAAAAATGCATGGTTGTGATAGGAAGCAAAGAGAAGGGGAGAAGGACAATATCGAATGGATAACGAAAGAAGGAAAGATATGACAGCATAGCAGGGAAGAGGAAGGTGAGAGGGGACGATCGTGGTAAGTAAGGAAGGGAAGAGCACAGAAGAAATGAGAATAAATAAGATATAATGAAAGTAAAATCATGGATGCTGAGACGGCGAAACGTCATCAATGAAATCAATCACTCACTTCATGTCATGCCATTTTGATATTTTTAGGAACAGGAAGAGGGGAGTGGTTACACTGCTTCTGACTACATTTCTAGCAGTGGAATCCCGTTATAACAACTTTGCCCGGACCGACACACTATGTATGTAATAACAGAAATTCGCTATATGCAGTACAAACAATTTCAAAACTAAAACTGATGGTTTACCGTAGCCATGAGCCCAGAATTTTTTGGTTGTAGTGACTTCATAGGCAATATAAATACGTTCAATAGTTTTCCATTGCATTCTGAACGGGTCAGATACACAATCATCTGTGGCAGGGATCGAACACGGTATCTTGCCCGTCACAGACGGCCTGTACCACTGCGCCGCAGAGCAGGACTGAAACAATAAACAATACATATAATTGAAGATTCTGAAAAGTGTTTGTTATAAAAGGATGCTCTATTTATGGATTCAATTCTTCCACTGTACTAAGTCATGTTATTGTTTCCTAAGAAGGGGGTTTGAACCCCCTTAAACAGAATTATGCCTTTCAGACACACAAACAACAACCGTATACGAGTCCCGGTGTATCCTCTTTTACACAACTGATAAGAACCTACGGTTGTGTCAGGAAGGCTATGGGCTGTCAAGAGCTACCTGCTCACAGCTAAAGGGATTATTTCAATATATATGTATATGTAATGATGTCTAAAACCTGTATGCATATAACATACATATAAATACACACATTTACACCGCTATAGTTAATACATGACCGTCTACGGTTATGAGACCTATTGACTAATGGGTATCCGGCCATTTAAAACGATTAATTTTAACTATTCTCTTGATTTTAATTGGCTGCCACACAAAATATTAGCGTAGTGACCAATTGTCCTCTTCTTTCGTTCACTTGAAACATGTCTATATCTGTAATTCTGTCTCCTGAATAAAACTCAGTCTTTTGTAGTTCATACAGTGTCCCATAGAGCTTTGATTCCAGTGTTTCCTCTGGCCAATATGTCTGCCTCAGCGTTTCATGCTCAGAACACTCTTGAAGTATATGTTTGGCACTCTGTGCTGCCTGTCCACATGTACACATGGCCGTTTTGCCAATCTTGAATTTTGTATACATGTGACTGCGGAGTCGGTTGTGTCCTGTTCTGAGACGTAGAATTACAACTTGTTCTGGTCTGTTCATAATATGATAGTCATCTTGTGTTGGCGTTTGTGGCTTTCTTATTGACTTGATCATCTGTTTTTTTTCTGATGGTAGGTGATTGGTATATCTGGTTGATCTTCGGCAGCACCTTCCTTAGCCAGTTGCTCTGCTTTTTCATTTTCTGGTATTCCACAGTGAGAGGGTATCCACTGCATGGTTACCCTATACTGGTAAGACAATTCGCTAAGTAATTTTTTCAAGTCTGTTAGTTTTCCAGACTGGAGAGCTTGAAGCACTGATCGTGCATTTGTCAGGAATACCACGGGCTGTGGGCCGGGATTGGAGTTCAGAAGTTTTTTCAGTTGCCACCCTAATTGCCTGGATTTCTGCATCATAATTATTGCAGAATTTCCATGTTGGTGTTCTGATCGTATCTCTAGGCTTGTGTTGATATTCTATATATACACCTGCACCTCCATTCCTCACAGCATTATGTGCTGACCCATCTGTGTATACTCTGACCCATGTATCTTGTGGATATTACTCTTCCAGGAAACTGAGTTGAATCCTTCAGAAGGTTTGAAATCCAACTTGTTGGTAGTCTAATGTTGTAGACGCTCCTTGTTAATCATACTAAACAAATCGCCCGTGTGTTGCCGGAGCCTGAAAGCGGAGCAAAGAATAGCAACACTGTTTACCTTCCACGCATGTCGTAAAAGGCGACTAAGGAGGTTATGGGATGGAGTTGGCTGTCCCATTCCATATAGGGTCAGTGATCCAAAGCCATGCTGAAGTCGGATGTGTCAAGCAGAAAGGCGCAGAAATCACAGTAATGCTGTAAACCATGACACAACGCATTCCGTTCTCCGGACTACATCCTGCTAATCTGCAGGAGTTTGAGAACGAACGCAGAAGAAGAAGAAGATACTAAACAAATGTGAGTAAATAATACAATAATACGTATAATATACTTCACTACAGTCACTGTAATGAAATAAGACAGTATCCCGCCAAAGACGGATGTGTCGAGCCATTGGTGCGTATAAAACGGAGACACAGTGCATTTCCATTTTCAAGACTAAATAGCTGCTTGAAATGTAAGACCATTGTCCTGCTACAAGAGAGAGCCAGCGGGAGTTTGAGAACGAACGCCGAAAGACTAAAAAAGACTATATAATAAATGGACAGATGAAAATCTAAAAAAAATGGCGGACATTGGAAGAAAACTAAACAAAATCAAGATGGATTGATATCATACCCAACCACTCAGTTCTGTGGCACGCCAATGACAAAAATGTCGATTGTGTTTCCGTGACGTCAAAGACTAGACTCTCACTTGAGCTATTATGTAGAAGCACTTATGCCAATGCCCCAGACAGGAGACAAATGAAAGAGGAAAATGGGTAGGACGCGGTAGAAAACAGGGGTTTCGCTGTGACTTGAGAAACGTCCAGATTAGTTTCGGGGGAATATTTGTGGTAGCAGGAGGGATGGGGTTTGAAAAAAAAACATCAAAAAGTACAGCGAATAATCAATTTTATGTCTCTTAATTTGACTACGGTTACTTCTAGAATTCTACATAGAACGTATTCAGTCTGTATCACTGTGAAAAACGTAGTCTACTTAGATAGACCCACGTGACATCTTCACTGGAATTCAATTGTGACATTTTTAAGGATAGACTAATACATTCCTCACTTAGTTGCCAATCAACATTTCGATAAATCCCAGCTCTAAAGTCAAATGAAACCCAGAAAAAACTATCGTACTTACAACATGGGATATATATATATATATATATATATATATATATATATATATATATATATATATATATATATACCCTGAGAATCGTAAATATACGATCTTTTACGATATATAATATATATATATAATATATATATATATATATATATATATATATATATATATATATATATATATATATATATATATATATATATATATATATATATATATATATATATATATATATATATATATATATATATAATCGTAAATATACGATCTTTTAGTTACACACGCGCGCACGTAGTAAACGGTGGTTCAGTAAACATAGAACCCGCTAAATAAAACACTACTCAATCAGTGTAACGTGTAAAGACACGATATTTTTGTTATGGCCTACAATATCGATTTCTTCCATTATACATTGCTATAGTTTGTGATGATTGCAACGTATCGTGAACATAATCACCCACACATTGAGATCAATCTGACAATGTCAGTATGCTAGACAGAAACATTGAAAGCAATCCAAGCTTCTTTGGTCGTTGCTAACCCTAAGGAGCTGCGTGATTAGCATAGATTTGCACTAATGTAACACAATAACTGCCGTAGAGAAATTCAGTCCCGGAGATCCACTTTAGGCGGCATTAGTTAACTTGTATGCTCTATGCAAGGCTTATGATACAGCTACCAACAGTTAATGATGTTTCAATTGGATGATGTATATTTTAATTACCAAAAAACCGAAAGACCCGACGGTAAAGCTGACATGTATAATGGAGACGTTCTGTGTTTATAGTACGACCAAATGACGTTCTCTTTAAAAACTATAAAACTTAACATGAACCCAAAATCATGATGTCCAAATTATGGGAAAAGTCTAGGAGTGGCAACAGTGGATCCGTCATCTTAAACAGTTGGAGTCTAACCTGCAGTGACTAAGTCTCCGTAACGTAGTTGATATCTAAAGCTCAGTGACAGATAGTTGTCACATCGTTTTCTTGTAGAAACATATTGCTGTTTTGGTGTCTTCTCTTACTTGCTTCTGTAACTTGATATCTTCCCAACCAATATTTAAGAGTTTTCTAAGACATTTATCTCCAAATGAGTATTATTTCCTCTCTAGTTCCATCTCGTAAATATATTATAATATTTCACAAGATATAAGTCGTTATGTCCCAGACCTTATTGTTCGTGGCCAGTAGCTGGCTGACACAACTAAAATATTTTACTTTAAGATGAGAGAACAGAGAGAACATTCAAAGTTCATCGCCCATATTTCTGTGACAAGTCAGTCTTTGACCTGACACATCCACAAAAGGGCTAGAACTTCCGCGAATGTTAGAATAAAAAAATGAATATTTCACCAAGTCCGCAGTGTCTCCTCACCAACTCCGCTATTCCTCACCCACTCTCGCAGGCGAAATTCTAGAGTGTGAGCTGGCTTTCACGCGGGCCACGCGTGGAGATTGAACACTTGTGGAACAGTCTACCCTCAGACACACACGGCATCAAGGTCAGAAATGTGGAACGTCTGTTGAACAGCAAATATACAATGCTCTCGTCTGCATTGTTGGGATTGTACTTCTAGAAATGAGCTGGCAGGGAACACTAATAAACTGCGAATTACACCTACTAAATGATTTCAATTTGTCAATGCAGAGTTTATTTGTCCATAACATTTGATGGATTCTACTACAAGGATAGCACCTTGTCAGTTGTTTCTTCTGCTTGGCTTTATGGATACGGTAAGGATTTCACTCTTACTTTTATTTGTAATTGATAGATTCATAGATTCATGTTTTCAAGGATTTAGGTACCTTCGTGCTCAAGTGGTTTGTCTTGTGCTTACGAATTTTTTGTTAGCGAAGTGGTTATGCAGTTTTGTCTTGTGTTACAGTGGTTGTGGGTTTGATCCAGTTTAGTGAGGAGAATTTTTGTTAGGAGATGCGTGCGAGTGTATGTTTTTGCCTCGTTCATTCTCAGACACCCACTAGATCATTCTTGTAGTACGATAGAACCCTCTAGATGATTGTCAGACTCCCACTAGATTATTCTCTCAGACTCCCACTAGATCATTCAGACTCCCACAAGATCATTCTCTCAGACTCCCACAAGATCATTCTCTCAGACTCCCACTAGATCATTCTCTCAGACTCCCACTATATCATTCAGACTCCCGCTAGATCATTCAGACTCCCGCTAGATCATTCAGACTCCCACTAGATCATTCAGACTCCCACTAGATCATTCTCTCAGACTCCCACTAGATCATTCAGACTCCCACTAGATCATTCAGATTCCCACTAGATCATTCTCTCAGACTCCCACTAGATCATTCTTAGAGACCCACTAGATCATTCTTATAGTAGGATATTCCTAGTAAATTTTCATCAGGATGCAGTCCAAGGAAGGGAAATGAGTCGTAGGCCCTATCGCCCTTTTATTTGCTCCGATAGCCGCATACATCCGTTTTCGTCGGTGGGTTTATCGCTTAAAGCTACGGAGTTACGTGCTGTTTGTGTTCCTCTTGGCAAGCTTCGTGCCGCTCATCTTAGTACAGAGGAGTACATATAGGAAAATATTAGTGCAATTAAGTCATTCTTCTACGCCTTTTGACATTTTGGTGAGAATGTTACGAGGTAAATATCAACCAAGATGTCTTAAGTACATTTTTTCAATAACATTATAAGAGTTATCGCTTAGATATGCGGAGTTATGTGCTCTTGGCGAAAATCGTAGCACACAATGCACTTCTCTGTTACGATGTGTGTATATATATATATATATATATATATATATATATATATATATATATATATATATATATATATATATATATATATATATATGGGGAAAGGCGAGTTCAAGGAAGTCAATCCTATGTATCTTGAGTAGTTTTTGGCGTTGACTGTGAGATCAGGTTATTGCACACTTTGTACTGGTTTTGATGTGCATCGATTTGACTTCAGGTGTTGTTGTCGAACTCAGGTTTCTTAGATGGAGTCCATAGAAAGAAATGTGGTATATCATGGTTTACAGCTTAGATGCGAAAATTGCGCGTTTGGATCTGATAGAATCGGTCCCAGCGTTGCGTTTGGGTCGCTTTGACCTTATGTAGAATTGTTCTGTCCTAACTTTAGACGCCACTTATGACATGACTGGTAAGTTAGTGGTGTTATTCTTTGCTTCCCTTTCTGGTCTTTGCAACACACGCGTGACATCGTTTCTGTAGGAAGATTGCTTCACTAGAAGATGACTGACGAGATTTAAACCAGGCTTTTCCAGCTGCCGGATGATTTGAAATATCACATGCCGTGCGAAAATCAATCAATAAGTTAGTGGGTTTGCATTTTCACTGATTTCTTCAGTCATTGTTCTAAGTGGGTTTGCATTTTCACTGATGTCTTCAGTCATTGTTCTAAGTGGGTTTGCATTTTCACTGATTTCTTCAGTCATTGTTCTAAGAGGTAGACTTTGCTGAATGTTCTCGTTTTGGTTTGAATACAGTATACTCGTTTGGCACATGGCTGAGAAGTTAGAGCATAGGTCTCTAATCAATGGTCTAGCGTTCAATCCCTGGTAAGGACTGGGGGTTTTTTTTCTGTCTGAGAGTAAATTTAAAAACTCACCCTGTACATGACGTGACGACAGCAAGAGTATGCTGCCTTTAGCACTCAGCTACAAAATCCCTCCCTGCAACTCCTTAACGGAAAAAATACAGTATTTGACAGTTCGACAGTTTTCTTTTCTCGAATTTTCTAATCTGCCTGTCCCCCTGAATCTTTCCAGCGCTATAGTACTATGTTTCCTGGCGCAAGCAACAGAGCTAAGTAATGATATATATTAAATGCGGTCATATTCTGGTAATATATGTATACCTGTGCAGCGTGTGTGTGCTGTTGTCTGTGTCGTCATCCACTGGTCCATATTCATAGTTGCTTGAAAATACACACCATTGATGTCTTGATTAAAATGACATTTTGTTGTTGTTGAGGGTTGATGACTGGACAAATACGTGTCTTCGGTAGCAAGACGAATCGGGGTCAGCTGAATAGATACCTGGTTAAAATCTCGTCTTCACCGAAGATGGATTGTCGGGCCATTAGTGAAAATAAAATGGGGACACCGTGCATTTTCATTCTCTTGACTACATCCAGTCAGAAATCTAGTGGGACAAGTCCTACTACAAGATAAATCCAGCGGGAGTTTGAGAATGAAATCTAGTAGGACAAGATAAATCCAGCGGGAGTTTGAGAATGCAATCTAGTAGGACTATTGTCCTACTACAAGATAAATCCAGCGGGAGTTTGAGAATGCAATCTAGTAGGACTAGATAAATCCAGCGGGAGTTTGAGAATGAACGAGGGAGAGAAGAAGAAGAAATCCCGACTACCAGTCTCTGATTTTTGGTGTCAATAATCCTAGATGATAACTATTGATCCTGTTTCATCAGAATGTAACATATTACATACATATTTGTGTGTCCTCTCGAACGATTATGTGTGGGTGTAGTTTCTATCACTCGGATGTGTTTGGTGATGTGGCGTGTGGTCTGTGTGTATTTTCTATCACTCGGTTGTGTTTGGTGATGTGTGTGGTATGTCCGTGTTTAGTTTTGTGATTTCCTGTTACCGTGAAAGCATGTGATGGTGGAAGTATGATAACGAGACTTGTTCCCCTTAAGATATAGTTCGGAGAAAGAAATGCATGGAATCGTCGTGTACAACTTTGCTGTGAATTTCTTCTGAAACAACTGGCTTCTGCATTACATACTTTGGGTTGCTTTGAACTTTACACAATGTTTGTCAGTGATGTTGGTGAAGAATAGTAAAGTAACCTTTTCTCTTGCTTTCCTACTCAAACTGCCACCGAATATCTCATACCACAAGACTATACTCCTACTTAATTACCGATAGGTTGAAGTCCAGACAACAGAATATGCGCTGTGTCGAAGTCCTGTTGGCGGCAGTCACTTGAGACATCCAGATGTGGCTTTGGTAACTAACACATTAGGTGATTGATGGCTTCCACTCAACGGTCAACACTGAACTCATTTACAACAGGTGAATAGTTTCAAATATATAGAAACATGAATAACTTCAGATGGTAAATGTATGACTGAAATTATAAGCAGAATAGGACAAGAATCTAGAACATTAGATTCTAGAACAATTCATAAGATTAACACCACTGAAATGAAATGTGTGCATTGTCCATGAAGCATGAACAATAAATAAGACATCACAAACATAATTGGAGGCAGAGGAAATGTGGTTTATTTGAAGAATGTTACGCATTCCTTGGACAGCAAAGATTACTAATGAAGAATGTCTTATAAGGATGGATGTGAAAAGATGCATTATTGATAATATAAAAAAGACAGTCAACATTTATTGGACACATAATGAGAAGAGGAGGCATTGAGAATATAGTGACAACAGGAAAGATAGAAGGGAAATGATCAAGGGGATGACACAAAGAAAGGATATTGGACAGTTTGAGTAAATGTCTTCGATTGACGGACCATGGTCCTATTACATTATCAGCAGGATGTAATCCAGACAATGGATATGCGCTGTGCCGCCGTTTTATTTGCACCAATGGCCTGACATATCCATCTTCGACGGAATTTATTTCAAGTCGGTTGATTTGTTTTGTCTCACCAAGAGGTTCTCATTTCTGTCGCCGTTCGCATACTTACAGGATGACATAAACATAGGACCGACCTATTGTTTCCCACCTGTATAAGGTGCTTCTATATATGTCATACACCTGCCTCATCACTCCTTCGCATACTACACACTTGACTCACTGCTGGTATGTATGCGACATACGGCCTCTTGATGTGCATACTTTACACGCGTGTCATGACATATACACACTTACCATCTGGTGACTTCTACGTGACGCACACACCTGTCTCTCATGACTTCACGGTGAGAAATACACCTCATTAGTTACTTCCGTGTATGACACCTGTCTCTCATGACTTCCATGTGGGACACAAACACACACACACACACACACACACACGTAAAGGAAATGGCCTTTCCATGCCGCTTGCAAGGGACGTGGCACCACGTCATTTTTCGGTTGGATCAGTCGTGTGATAACGGACGTAATCGCGTGTTTCTGTAGTCCCTTCCAGTGGACGGGGGGAGGGGGGGGGGCTTAAGAGTGTATAAGCGGATTGTCTCAGTCAGCTGTTAGTTATGGCTTCTTCAAATCTTTCTGGAAAAAACACACCCGAGACGTCGTATCTACTAGTTTTTCCTTTCCGATGCTCCTGTGTATTAGTACCTGAAGCCACGGATATACGTGCTCTGTGTGGTACTATCGGCAGGTGGTGTGATGTTCTGTTAAGAGAGGTGGTCTGCATTCTGTAAAACCTGAGTACAATGAAGTCGATCATCTTTGTCCTTTGAACCCTTGTATATCATATTAAAATGGTTGAATCCGCCTTGAACCCTTGTATATCATATTAAAATGGTTGAATCCGCATTGAACCTGCGTATATCATATTAAAATGGTTGAATCCGCATTGAACCCTTGTATATCATATTTAAATGGCTGAATCCGCATTGAACCCTTGTATATCATATTAAAATGGTTGAATCCGCATTGAACCCTTGTATATCATATTAAAATGGTTGATTCCGTTCGCCAAATAATTCTAGAAAAAATATGTGACCTGGCCATTAACCCACAACCGTCTACAATATAAGACATATTTGCTAATGGGAAATCAACCCTATTAAGATGAATCATTAGATAATTCCCGTGAATTTCATTGGTTGTCACACAAAATCTAGTCACATATTCAATGAAACTTGCGGGAATAGTTAAATATACAGGAAGTGTGTAGTAATCTCTGGCTGAGCCTTGCGGCACACCTCTGGCTAAGCCTTACGGCACACAATTTTTTGTAGGTAAGTTCAATGTACTTCTTATGGTGGGGTACGCAACTTTCAACCGCGGATGTTAATTTCATTTGGTTATATGAGCTTTACAACATCAATACATTGTGGAGTGTTGGTACTGGTCATCCAGCCACCATGACTCTGATGTATGCTCCACCCTCATTTCTAGAACAAATGTTTCAATCAGGTCCGTGAGGTTAATTTTTCTCAGTATAATGCAAGTCTTCGAAATTCCGGCCTCCCTCAAATGTTTTTTCTTAGAAATGCCACCCACGACAATGTATTTTATATAATTGCCGCCCGATACGTCCGCCTCTCTGCATCATAGCACGGCGCGGCCCTGGTTTAAATAGTGTTTCTGTCATAAGAGATTTCATGCGTTGTCTTTATTTCATATATGATTATATACCTGGGAGGTTGACTTGACGGTTATACACTAGACTAGACAGGAAATAGCTAGTCTGTAGTTGAGTACCTGAAAATATATTGTCTACCAATGTTAGCACGGTTAACGTATCACGGCGATGACTAACCAGCCAGCAACAAGGCTCAGGAATGTCTGTGTTGTAGTTCACTGCCAGACATTTCTATTCTTTCCTTAACATTTTTTCAACTTTTTGAAATTCATCTCTCCCATCAAGATAAACAAAAATAGGTAGATGCGTTATCAAAATAAAACAAGAACAAAAATAGGTAGATGCGTTATCAAAATAAAACAAGAACAAAAATAGGTAGATGCGTTATCAAAATAAAACAAGAACAACCTAAGAAAGTCTCTGTATCTCGTTAGGTTGTTTTTTTTGTTTTTATTTTAGTAACACATCTACCTATTTTGTTTATCTTGATATTTGCCTTGTATTACTCCAGCCACCTACTTCCTGTTTAGGGTTGTTACCCTACACTGAAGCATTGATCTCTTCTCTCCTTGCTGTTTTCATTTATCTCTTCTCTCCTTGCTGTTTTCATTTATCTCTTCTCTCCTTGCTGTTTTCATTCAATCATATCTTTCTCTCTGGATTGATAATGAGAATGTAAGTGGTTGAATAGAGGAAATCGATAAGATGTAAAACATGATGGTATTTCTCTCTCGCAACCGAAGAGAACATAATATTCGGTTATGTCAGACATGAACACTAGCTAAAGAACACAAGAACTAAAGAACAGAAGAGAAAATTTGCTACGTGTGAAATGAGATGTCTAAGAAAAGCAACAAACAAACCAAGAAGAGATCATGTGCGGAATGAAGAGATTACAAAAAATGCTGGAACATCATCGGTGGTCAAATGTACTGAAAAACAGAGATTGAAATGATTCGATCATTTAATGAGAATGAACTCTTATTGTCCAGCGACACGAGCATACAACATGAATATGGGCACAGTAAGATGCAGACTCTGGTTTCCCAAGGTGGCTACAATACGGCACAACGCTTTGTACAGATGTCCAAGGTTTTAGCATTTATCGATATATAATATCCTTCAAATAGTTACTTACTTTCATTTGACCCTCGTTAGACGAGATTGTGGCCCCCAATTTCTAACACGCCCCCTCCCACACACACATACAGACACACAATTTATCATATATGAACTAGAACACGCTGATCTGCAGAAGTTTAAGAACGAGTGTCAAATAAAATGAAAGTTGATAGCAGAACGAAATCATCAACTCACTGATTCTGTACTGTATTGATTTTCTAGGCAATATATACCTTCTTCTACCTTCTGTATGTTGTCATGTATAGATGAAAGAACCTGCTTTGATACACGACTGCTTTGATACACGACTGCTTTGATACACGACTGCTTTGATACACGACTGCTTTGATACACGACTGCTTTGATACACGACTGCTTTGATACACGATTGCTTTGATACACGACTGCTTTGATACACGATGGCTGTTATACACGATTGCTTCGATACACGACTGCTGCTACACACGACTGCTTTGATACACGACTGCTTTGATACACGATTGCTTTGATACACGATTGCTTTGATACACGACTGCTTTGATACACGATTGCTTTGATACACGACTGCTTTGATACACGACTGCTTTGATACACGACTGCTTTGAGACACTATTGTTTTGATACACAACTGCTGTTATACACTTGAACAGCTGCGGCTGGGATTTACTTGTATGTCAACTAAGACCGGGTCACTATCGTCTACAGGCACAGATAAACTTAATCCACACCAGCCTTACAGAAATCAGAACACTTACTACTGTCCCATCTACGCTGTACACAGGACATCAGTCTGATACACAGAAGCATCTCTGCGAAAACAAATTGCCGTGGGCTCATGTACTCACCAAAACAGATCGCCATACACACTCGACTAATATGTGGGAAACAGACCACCATACACACTTGACTAATATGTGGGAAACAGACCGCCATACACACTCGACTAATATGTGGGAAACAGACCGCCATACACACTCGACTAATATGTGGGAAACAGACCGCCATACACACGCGACTAATATGTGGGAAACAGACCGCCTTACACACGCGACTAATATGTGAGAAACAGTCCGCCATACACACGCGACTAATATGTTGGAAACAGACCGCCATACACACGCGACTAATATGTGGGAAACAGACCGCCATACACACTCGACTAATATGTGGGAAACAGACCGCCATACACACTCGACTAATATGTGAGAAAAAATAACTATTATAGAAAATATATTCTTCCATTCATTCATTGGTACCACGCCTTCCGGTGTAGGCGATCATGTCTCTCCGCAGTCCTCTGTTTGTTATACATTTAAATATAGTTTCTGATGATTCTGCATCATGCCAGGCTTTCAAGCCATCCAACATTTTCTCACGTTGTCTTCCTCTGTCTCTCTTACCTTCAATCTTCCCAGTTGTTATGATGTTCTCCAACCCACCTCTTCTCATGACATGACCCAGAAACTGTGATTGTCGCCTTATATCTATCTATCTATCTATTCACTGAAACCCTTTTGTTGCCTTACAGCGTCAGGGGTAGAAGATTTTTCTGGAGACGGCCAACTTGTGTGCTGAGTAAATTGTGGAATTTGTCTCCTTTAATTTCAGTGGTCCATCGTTTTCGTGGTCGGCCTCTAGGTCTGCAATCGCTGTATCTGTGTAGCGTAGCTACATTGTTGTCTTCTAATACAGTTAATAAGTTCTCTATTTGAGTTGACCAGTTGTAGAATTATAGCATTACTCTTTTTTTAGCTGTCCATGATATTTACACCATTTTTCTATAAAAGCAAATCTCTGTGGCCTCCAGATGTTTTCCTTGCAATATTGCCAATTGTCCATGCTTCACTACCATATAACATAATAATTAAAGAAAATAAAAAATTTTCTGCGCGTTTTAAAGAAATCAAGTATTTTGGGTTAGTCTCAAGAATTTTTCAAATTGTCCTCTGGCTTCCTACTTTAATTTACTTTGGGCATATAAAATTATTAAGTATGTTGGACATCTAAAACACCTTGTTGAAGACATTACTTAACTAAAGGTATAGTTGAGGGGAGGCGATCAAGAAGTAGGTAGACATAAAAGTGGGAGAGCTCAGGACATATTACAGTATATAAAGTGTACCACTAAGACAAAAGACACGGGATCTCGGAGTTCCGTTGCAGCCAACTTTCGTTGCGGAGACGGCACTTATTGCGGACGATAGTAATAATCTTCATTTATTAGTATTTTTCTCCTAGTCAGAGCCTCACACGGTTAAATCTAGATTACACGTATACAGACCGACCCACAAGCACAGAAAGGTATGTCAGGAATTTCAGTTTGCTGAAGGAACGATTCATTCACACACGTCACACAGTTCATTCACACACGTCACACAGTTCATTCACACACTGTTCTCATTCACCATGTTCGACTTGCTATCTAGTGTTGACATAGCATGATCTAGATGATCGCTAGCTTGACGAACTCAATCGGTTATCGATTGTAAAGCCTGCTTAACGTTGGGTATCAATCACGCTATGTCTGTTTAAAAAAAGAATCCCAAAAAAATGTTCTGTACAAGTCTGCAACAGCACAATAGATCAGCGCACTGAGCTTAGAATAGTTAGAGATAAATGTTCCATTGTAGGGTAGCGACCCTAAACTGCATGTGGGTGGCTGGGGTCACACAAGGTAAATATCAAGATGAACAAAAAATAGGTATAAGTGTTACCGAAATAAGTCATAAAACAACGAGACACGGTGACGGACACGATGTTTTGACTAAAAAGCCTTCATCAGGACAAACACAAGACCACATTCAACAACTCATATATAGAGACAAACATAGTGGGTGATAGGAAGGAAAGAAAAATAGAGAAGGACAATATCGAATAAAGTACCTTCTCCAGGTTAGTGATATGATAAGTTATGCGGAGGTTGTGAGCTCCATTAGTTAGTTAGTCGTCAGATTATCACCATGACACTTGATACAGATATATAGGTGTTCCGATCTTATTATGTCCTTTAACATGTGGTCACTTCAGCTTCATCCTCTCATGGAGAAATGTTTTTTAACAGGGGACGAGGAGAGTTTCCTTAGTGGTTACGCTGTTAGTCTTGTGTTCAAGAGGTAAGGGGTGTGAAACGGCCCGTAACGTCGTGATTACCAGGTGGAATTTTTTCTGCGTATTTCAGCCGGAAAAAACCGATATCAGCAAGGCTTTTAGATAACGTTGACTCACTATAAGATAGGTCAGCCATCTCCACCCCAAACCCTTCTTAGGTGCCTCTAACATGATTGTTGAGAACGCGGTGGCCTAGTTGATAGTGAGCTTGCTTGCTGTCACCGGGTTACAGCGTGTCAGTTTCGAAACCGCATCCGGAACCCCCCCCCCCCCCCCCCAAAAAAAAATCCGGGTTGTGATTTCTCGCTTGACACACCTCTCTTCCAGTAGACTCAACCATAAATTAGTATTTCATGCATGAGTTAGGAGAAGTAAAGGCAGCAAGGAAGGGAACTGGCCACCCCACCTAATAGTTGCTGCGACTTAGTACAGTGTACATGACAAGTTATATTTGTCACCGACGGTAAGTTGCTGTAATTGGTACAGCAATCTCCCTTTCGGCTCCCCTTCAACACACGATAGTGATGCCTATAGAAATAAAAGTAGGATGAAAGTAGGATGTCGCATGTGTGTTAATTTAGCGAATGTATGAACAGTAAAAGTCTAGTTAACCCGTAACATTTATTAGTGTCGTAGGGGTGTGACATGTTAGCGATGTCAACATTTCAGTGGATCTGCTATATGAGGACGGTAGCCATGTCCTCTCCCTCGCATTCATTACTTCCCGGATTAATCCGATACCAGTTAAGGCTGTCGACCAGTGAGCCGTTGCGATCTAAAAAACATTTTCGCCCCAACAGGGGAACCAACCCAGGACCACTCATATACCACTCACTTTGCGTGTTTAAATACAAGTGTTATTATAGATGGGGAGGATGTAAATCTGATATAATATAGAAACTTGATGTTCATCTCTACCAGCACTTCACCAACATAAGCTGTACTATAGGAATCTCAGGAATGTCTATCACTGTTTGTATAGACACGCATCAATAACCTTGTATATGAAACACGTGTCACACTCCATCCATCCATCTTGATTGTTGTAACGATCCACCTACAGGACGTATGTATTTGGTTTATGTCAGCAGATTATCAACCAGCTGTGTACAACAACGTGGAAGCCGGCGATATGATTCTCAGCTTCTGTTGGACATGCTTCATTCAAGGTTGTATTTTATGTTTGTTTCGCAATGTGTGTTTGTGTCATTTGTGGTGATATTTGAATGAATGAAACCACACTTCTGAGGTCAAGAAAATACAACATGAATTACTTACATTCTCTTCTTCTTCTTCTGCTGTATTCGTTATCAAATTGGTACAGATTTTCAGAATGTTGTCCGGAGAACGTAATCCGTTGTGTCGTGGTTTACACAGCGCATTTAGGCATGACACATCAGATTTTAATGTGGCCTCTGGGTTACTTTGACGGGATATGTGATGAACAGCCAATTCACCTCATAACATCCTTAGTCGCTTCTTACGACATGTCTGGAAAGTAAATATTGTTGCTATTATTTACTTCATCGTAGCCCTTCAAGATTACTACTATGAAGTTAGTTCGTGTTATCGAGTCAAGTAGTTGACTTTATACGTCATTGTCACGTATTTGAGAATACGTTGATTGCTGCATTTTTCATTAACACAGCACATACCTAGGGATGATTTGTGTTTCTTTGTCTGTCTTCACACAGCCCCTGGGTGTTGTTTTCACTATTACTGTCACACATCCAGACCCTGTGTATTATATTCACTATTACTGTCACAAACCCAGCCTCTGGGTATTGTATTCCCTTTTACTGTCACAAACCCAGTCCCTGGGTTATAAATGTGTGATAAATGCCACATGCTCTTTCTGTCATGTACAGGGTGAGTTTTTAATTTATCCTCCGACAGAAAACACCCAGTCTTTACTGGGGATTGAACTCTAGACCCCACTATTGTGGACACGCGGTACACTATATAAATATAATAATGATACAACCCAATGACAGCAGCAAGTATATCACTATGATAAATGGATACAGATATAAAATTTACCAATATTTCTAAACAGAGTATACTAACAACTAGATACATCGACATATGACGTTTCGACTATACAGCCTTCGTCAGGACGAAAGGATGACAAACAGATACTTTACATTAAAACTCACGTATGATGTGACGATTGTGGGAGTAAGAGATTCAAACGAGGTATCGGACTTGTCTTGGTAAATGGACAATAAAACATCCAGCTGGTTAAGGGAATAACAACATTATAAAGCGGTAGCGGCAGGCAAGACATGTATTCTTATCTCTATTTTTATCACCCTCTTGTCTACTCCATCCGCATTTAGTGTTAATGTATTTCTTCTCTTATCCTAATGGACTTATCCTTTTTGTGTGTGGTCAAATTTCCATTGGCATGTTTCATACCATATTTTAATATTTTCCTTGCACCATATATGCGTTCATATATAAAGTATATTGTCAGTCTGTCATCATTATTTCTGATGAAGGCGTTTTAGTTTTCAAAACGTCATCTGTTGCTGTGGCATAGCTAGTATGTTATTTCGTGGTATCTTGAGATGGAATAGATATCAGGATGATTAGAAATATATATTTGGAACAAACTGCACCAACAAGGTGTGAAAACAGCTACTCGCCATACATAGAAATAAGAAGAGGGGTAAGACAAGGATGCATTTTATCATCAAACCTATTTAATATTTACACAGAGAATATCTTTACAAATATAGAAGAAATGCCAGGAATCAAGATCAATGGGAAAATAATAAACAACATTAGATATGCAGATGACACTGTTCTTTTAGCAGAAAGTGAACATGAACTACAAAGACTAATAGATCAAGTCAATAAATCAAGTAAAAAATATGGACTATTGGGGCGAAAATTCAAAATACAAAATCCATGATAATCATCAAAGGCACAGAAGAACAAGAGCTAAACATAAACATACATGGAGAGAAACTACAACAAGTAAAACATTATCAATATCTTGGACACATAATCACAAATGATGGCAGATGTGAAACAAGTTAAAAGGAGAATAGGAATGGCTAAAAGTACCTTCAATGACATGAGGAAAATATTAACATCTAAACAAATTACAAACAAGTTAAAAATGAGAATTATAAAATGCTACATCTATTTTATATTAATATATCGCTCAGAAACATGGACAATGAACAAACAAGTAGAAGACAGAATTGATGCTTTTGAGATGTAATATAAAGTATGGATGTATGTAAGAATAGGGGGAGCATCATGGAAAGAGAAGAAAACAAACAAAGAGGTTCCAACAACACCTCGTATGAGGAAAAAATTATTCAAGGAAATAAAGAGCAAGAAAATAAAATATTTTGGACACATTAAAAGACTGTTGACCGTACTTGAGGGTAGAGTCGAAGGGAGGCGAGCAAGAGGTAGGCAGAGATACAGGTAGGAGAATAACATCACAAGATGGGTAGGTTACACACAGCAGAGAGCACCACTAAGGCAAGAAAAAGGGAATGTTGGAGGTCTGTTTGCAGCCGCCCTTCCTTGCGCAGACGGCACTTCATAATGATAACTAAAACTTAGCCAAAATGTAGCTAACCACACACACACACACCCACACACACCGTTTGTTTAAGTAATAATTTTCTGCAAAGTCAGAACAAATCAAATGAAAGAGAAGAATAAATCAAATGAAATTGGCAGTATCGAATGACCTTTTCCATTGTGTTTTCTTCGTAGCATCCTGATTACCTGTGCGCCTTTTGGCTGGTTGCCTCCGTCCTCAGCACTCTGCTTACTTGGTCCGGACTATGGTCCTACTCTAGTGGGATAGCCCGGCCAGTCTTAGTTTCCAGCCCCTGATGGATGAACTAAGCCCCATCACCTCTACACGGTGCTGGCCTAGATGGGGGGCCTCGACGGGATGGATTTTTTTTCATTTACAATTCTTATAGTTAAAATGTCCACTTACTAAACACGTGTACGGCCCTGATATATATATATTCACCCATAACGCTGAAAGGCAATAAAGGGTTTAGCGAATAGATAGATATAAATATAAAGGTGTGGAGTAAATATATAGAAATGGTAGTTTAAAAAAATGGCAAGGCGATGTGCGCAGATTTGATGTGGGTGTACAAGTATTTCATGTATTTATGGGCTAGGTAGGGAGATAGATCGATTTATGTAAGTCTGAATATAACTGTCTGACCCAGTGCACTTTGCATCCTGGCACGCTATTTGTGCATTGTCAGCATCAGTCAGCTGATAACTCGTGGAAAGCACCTGGCTTGTCTTACAGCTGGGAGTCGTGATTCGCCTCGATTGGGACGGCCGAGGCCTAGTCGATGGTTTGTGTTCGTGTCTCATTCGTGTGGCTAGCGAGACGAGTCAAGAGCTAACGTTTTTTTTTCTCGCCATTCTTGTAGTTATTTTAGACTAAGATTCTGTGTTTTTAGTTTTCTGTGTATTTGTTGAACTAGTTATGTAATGGATTAAGTTCGAACTTATATTTAAATGAAACAGGACAAACGTATAGAGAACACAGCTGAACTATTGAAGTATTTTGTAACTTTTCAAACTCAATAGGGCCTAGTCAAATAATATCACTTTTATAAGCAGGTTTTATTCTCGGTATTGATTTCAAACAAATTCAGAACACACGCACTGTGGAGTTGACTCGGCGGTTTACAATGCAGTGTTGCTAACTAATTGTATGTTGACAATGACGGACAGATCTTTTGCGTGCCGTCATAAATTGATGATAGTGCTTCAACTATAAATTGATGATAGTGCTTCAACTATGTAAGTATAATCATTAGCTACACTTCTCTGTTTACATGTTGAAATGTATCGTTTCAATAGGCTACAATGGAATCCGTCTATAGCGCATCCTTTTATAGCACATTTTCCTATATAACACTTTTCAGAATCCCTTATTATATTAATTCTATATTGGTTGTACTGTATGTGGCGAATATATGTTATTACAAACATATATTGTTGGTCTGGACCAAGTTGTTATAACGGGATTCCACTGGACCAAGTTTTTATAACGGGATTCCACTAGACCAAGTTGTTATAACGGGATTCCACTGGACCACGTTGTTATAACGGGATTCCACTGGACCAAGTTGTTATAACGGGATTTCACTGGACCAAGTTTTTATAACGGGATTCCACTAGAACAAGTTGTTATAACGGGATTCCACTGGACCAAGTTGTTATAACGGGATTCCACTGGACCAAGTTGCTATAACGGGATTCCACTGTATTATTATCAGTGATCAATGTATCGCCGATGTTCACGATTTTCTCCGCATTGTGTAAGCCCATCCTTCAATAATGGGAATAATATATTTTCAGCAGCTATGTGGGCACAAGTTCACAACAATCGCGTGTCATTACTTCATGTCGTGCTAACAATTTTTCCTAACTTTCTGTGTATTCATCCTGGTGTCTGTTTATGACGTGTGTTTTTTCCCTGGTATCTTTTATTTCCCTGTGTATTCCTTATCAATTTATTTTTCTACTGATGTTTACTTGAAACTGTGTAGAAGATTGACTTCATTGTACTAGGATTGTACTGGGGGGGGGGGGATTCGAACAAGTTGTAATTGGGCTTAATTTAGGGAATAAATAATAAATATTAAAGTATCGAATTTAAAAAAAAGATGTATATGTTAACTTAGGGGCATCTGCATTTTAGAGTTAGGTTTAGGTGGGGGCATGGTTACACAAAAAAGGTTAGGAAACACTGGTCTAATCCATGTAAAATGTTATTCTACATTTATCCTTTATTTCTTCGCGAAAGAGGTCATTTGGTCGAAAAGCCGACTTATCTTGTTTTGTAAAATGTAAACTGTTATTTCGTGTGATTTAGTTTTTGTCTTGTCAACTGATTACTTTGTATTTTCCACAACTATTAAAATGTTTGATAGCTTATCTTCTCGGTCATCAGACATCATTGTCACACAGAACTGAATGGGAATGGGAATTTGAGTTAAAGATCCTCGACTTCAGGGCCGTAGATTTATTTTTAGGAAGGAGGGGTTTTACCTGAACAAAAAGGTGATTCCGTGTGTAATTCCTTCCTTATGATGTGATAACCTTTCTGGGAAAGATCTTTAACAAGGTTCGAAAGGGGGTTCGAAACCCAATCCCCCCCCCCCATCTGGGTGCTTGCGTGGCTCAGTACTGGGTTGTGTCACTGATTTCTTGATATATGAGTATTATATAGAGGCGTATGCTTGTGGTCCAGCAAGCAGGGTCCAAGAATGGTACCTGGCCTGTTCTTAAATTAAGTCAATAGTACCACAATTAGAATGGGAGGGGCCCTTCAACAGTACCACAGTTATTTTGATTTCTACGACAGTTAGTACGACAGACATTGTAAAGCAATGTTGCTTTATACACCAATTACTTAAAGTGATTGAATTGTAAGCATGTATCTAAAAAAAAATACTAATAAAAGGTAAAACAAATGTATATTTTTCATCCTTTCTCGGGGAGTTATTTGGATTAGAGGGGACGGTGTGAAATCTGCCTTTAGTAATCCGGGTTGAGGAGTTCCTGAAAAATTGGCGATTCTTGACAAGAGAGAAGTGGGAAATGGGGTCTTGGAAATTGTTGACAGAAGAGCAATTGGGTCTTGGCAATTGTTTACAGGAGAGGAATGGGAAATGGGGTCATGGCGATTGTTGACACTAGAGGAGTGTTTATTGGTGTCCAAAATTGACAAAGAATTGTTGATGTAATTTAAACCCTTATGTTTAATTAACGTATATGAATGGCTACCCAATAGCATGGCAATTCAAAGTTAAAAATTGCACACGAAGAATGCGTCAGAGAGCAAAATGTGCAAATGGCGCAGCTTGGATGTAATGCAGCAGCAAGTGTTCTACTTAACTGTGAAGTAATGAAATCATATAATACCATCAGGCGTCTAGAAGTCATTTATGTGCTCTCATTTATTTCGGTGTTTACTTACACACTGCGTCATAGCAACGCCCACCGGATCTTTCTTACAGCAGGACAAGTTACCTACTAGATTTCCAGCAGGATGTAGTCCCGAGAACAAATGTGCTGTCACAGTTCTATCTGCGCCAATGACCCGAGACATGTGACTTCGGCGATGTTGACTAATACATTTAGTTTTGTTTTATCGCTTGCACTGAACGGCGGACGTGTGTGACCATATCTGGTCTGTAGACCCTAGCCCGTACGAGAGAACTAGTTCTTGTAGGCCCTAGCCCGTACGAGAGAACTAGTTCTTGTAGGCCCTAGCCCGTACGAGAGAACTAGTTCTTGTAGGCCACAGCCGGTACGAGAGAACTAGTTCTTGTAGGCCCTACCCGTACGAGAGAACTAGTTCTTGTAGGCCCTAGCCCGTACGAGAGAACTAGTTCTTGTAGTCCCTAGCCCGTACGAGAGAACTAGTTCTTGTAGTCCCTAGCCCGTACGAGAGAACTAGTTCTTATAGTCCCTAGTCCGTACGAGAGAACTAGTTCTTGTAGGCCACAGCCGGTACGAGAGAACTAGTTCTTGTAGTCCCTAGCCCGTACGAGAGAACTAGTTCTTGTAGTCCCTAGCCCGTACGAGAGAACTAGTTCTTGTAGGCCACAGCCGGTACGAGAGAACTAGTTCTTGTACTTCTATGCTGTTCACAAACATCAAAAGCTAATCATGGCAAACATTCTTGACATTTTTTCGTCGTGTCCTATCGACATAACCACAGAAGAGGGCAGCTTTATTTTATTCGAATTGGTCAGTTAACTCAGTGGTTATTAACTTTGAGCCATATGCTAACTTATCTGACCACTATGTTTTGCTAAAGATGTGATGTCTAGAGTGGACCACAGAATGGTCGGTATTTTGCTAGAGATGTGATGTCTAAGGTGACCACAGAAAAGTTGTCGGTATTTTGACGATATTTAAATGGAAATATAATAATAAGCCCCGAAGAGACCACAAGTTTTTTAAAAGACTTATTTGGGGGGGGGGGGGGGGGTTATGAAAGAAATGTTGCAATGAAAAGGGGGTAGCATAGACAAAAACCCGTGGGACCCACTGCGTGAAATATCATCTCTTCTATCGCTTGCTATTGTCGATTTTGTTGTCCAGGTCAATGACGATTGTTAGTAACCCCGCATGACGTAATGCATAGGGGTGGAAGCCACAGTTGTCGTTCCAATGCCAGATGTGTCTCCTTGGTTGCATTTAGTCCATGTTTTCTCAAGGCTATCTTGGTGTTTTCTATCCACCGTTTTCATGGTCTGCCTTCGGCTTTATCTCAGGATATTCTTTTGTTATATGGTCTTGTGATATTTCGTTTGGGTTCGTTCTCATTAAGTGATCAAAACCATTTTATTCTGCTGCCTTTCCATATGTTCAATACATGATATTATTCTTACTCTTTTCCTAATTTCTTCATTTTTTATTTTCATTCGATAATAATGTATATACCCGCAGTGTTGTTTCTTGTATAAATTGCACGGTTTGTTTTTCTATTTCTTGTTTTGTATAATAGAGTTAAGTCATAGGTGTAAAAGTCAAGTCAAGTTAACCCATATCATTTATTAAAGCAGTAGGGGTGTGTGATGTTAGCGATATCACATTTTAGTGGCTCTGTTAGATGAGGTGGTAGCCATCTTATCACCCTCGCAGTCTTAATTTCCAGGATTAATCCGGTACCTGATTAAGGCTGGGTCGACCCGGTAGCCGTTGAGATCTGAAAAAATGTATCCGCCTTAAGTGGGGAATGAACCACTGCGCTACGCAGTTTCGGGTTATGGTTAGGGTCTATCGAGGGTGTATCAGAAGGCCAGTATGACCACCTTAATGTGTCATAGTTTGCACATTCTTAATGTGTCATAGTTTGCACATTCTTGAACTGCTGTGCAATTTGGTTGGCTTGCCGACATGTAGATTTTTTCAATGCTTCTTCTTCTGCGTTCGTTCTCAAACTCCTGCAGATCATCAGGATGTAGTCCGGAGAACGGAATGCGCTGTTTCATAGTTTACAGCACTGCTGCGATATCTGCGCCTTTCTGCATGATACATCCGACTTCAGCATGGCTGTGGGTCACTGACCATATATGGGATGGGGCAGCTAACTCCATCCCATAACCTTCTTAGTACGACATGCATGGAAGGTAAACAGTGTTGCTATTCTTTGCTCCCCTTTCGGACCCCGACAACACACGGGCGTTTTAAATGCTAATTTAAAATTGCGTGTTTACATATGGCTGTGCGCAGTTCTCAGTCGAAATATCATGTGCTGTCTGTTTAGTAGATGGTAGCCGCCCCGTCAATGTAAGTTAGGTTTTCGTTGTGCCTTTATCATGAATTTCTTTTGGTGACAACTGATGTCAGATTATGTTAAGATGTTGTATTTTTTTACGTGAAGTTACCACAACACGATATTGCTGGGTTTTTTTAAAAATAATTTTAAATAAAAATAAATGTGTGAACTCTGCATTCTTTTCTATTTGCAACGAAACTGATGAAAAGCTTTCATTTTGGGCTATTCTCAATGTGGCAACTCTAACATCCTGACGGGTTATGCACTTTATTGTTATTACTATTATTATTACTATTACTATTATTATTATTATTACTATTACTATTATTAAGGTGGAGAAGCAAACCATTACTCTTCCGTGGATAGTGAACAAGAACACACAAGATATGATGTTGTTAAATTAACTGCTTGTTTTCTATGAATATTTGGAGTTCCTGTTCTACTTGCAGACGTAAATAGTTTATCTAATGGTCATTTATCAAGTTTTCTCACACAAGCCCTGTAAATTGACCTCCTCTCACACAAACCCTGTAATCTTGGTCTCCTCCTCACACAAACCCTGTAAATTGACCTCCTCTCACACAAGCCCTGTAATCTTGGCCTCCTCCTCACACAATCTCTGTAATCTTGGCCTCCTCCTCACATAAGCTGTATAATCTGGGCATCCTCACACAAGCCCTGTAATATTGGCCCTCTCTCCTCCTCCTCACAAAAGCTCTGTAATCTTGGCCTACTCTCACACAAGCCCTGTAATCTTGGCCTACTCTCACACAAGCTCATTAATCTTGGCCTACTCTCACACAAGCTCTTTAATCTTGGCCTACTCTCACACAAGCTCTTTAATCTTGGCCTACTCTCACACAAGCCCTGTAATCTTGGCCTACTCTCGCACAAGCCCTGTAATCTTGGCCTACTCTCGCACATGCCCTTTAATCTTGGCCTACTCTCACACATGCCCTTTAATCTTGGCCTGCTCTCACACAAGCCCTGTAATCTTGGCCCTCCTCCTCCTCACACAAGCTGTGTAAGTGACGTACTCGACAAATAGTGCACATATGGCAACTTGTTTATAATTTGACATTCCAGTTGCCAATATTTTCAAGGTTGTCCTGTGTTTTTCTGACAAGAGTCCGTTTTGACCTTGTCTGTACCGATATCTGACACTCTCTCCTCTCAGCTCTTATTTCTCACATACCCCGCACCAATTCTTCCTCGTGTAATAAATAGTAAAACACAAATATGAATCGTCATTTCATCTTATAATCTGTAATCATGACTCCACATCAGTAAAACATCCCTCTTCCATGCACGAACATTCGGTATTATATCTGTGCGTCATTGCTCTCCGGCCGGCGTCATTCGGTATTATACCTGTGCGACATTGCTCTCCGGCCGGCGTCAGACATTGATATAAATTTCTTGAATGAACTAGGCTATAGTTATGATACCCGAATCAGCGCCGTAGAGCTTGTCCGTTATAGCTATTTATTCGGTATTCAGGGTGTTTCAAAACTGGAGAGGAGATGGGCGCCACCAGTTTAACCTTTCGCCCACTGAAATATTGCAATGGATAATCAGATACAAAAATTAGAAATTAGAAAAAGAGTTGGTATAATATCATGTATTGAACATATTGAGAGACAGCAAGTAACATGGTTCGGTCACCTTGTGAGAATAAGTCCAACCCAAATACCAATAAGAGCATATAATAAAAGAATATCCGGGCGTACGGCAAAAGGTAGACAAGAAAACGGTGGATAGAAAACATTACGAAAGCCTTGAACAAACACGGACTAAATGCAACCTTGGCGACACATCTGACCTTGGAATAACAGCTTAAGCTCCCACCTCTACGCTTAACGCCAAGTGTGAATGCGATCAACAATCATTCAACTGGGGGAATACAATAGGCAATCATACACAGAAGTAATGACAAATAAAAGCATTTACAGATAAATTTGAGGACTGGACAAGATATTCCCTCACTCGTCCGTATCATGAAGATAGACTCCGCTGGAGGATTGATTATAGACACTGCTGGAGGATTGAATATAGACACCGCTGGAGGATTGAATATAGACACCGCTGGAGGATTGAATATAGACACCGTTGGAGGATTGAAGATAGACACCGCTGGAGGATTGAATATAGACACCGCTGGAGGAATATGTTGAAACATGAAATGTGGTATCCCTACGGCTCTTACGTGTTACGGGTTTTATAGAATATATGGTGTTGCAAAACATAATTGATCTTTTTCAATCGTTCTCAAATTCCTGCAGATTACCAGGATTTATTCCGAAGAGTAATATATATGGTAACTTGCCAGGAGTAGTCATAATAGTGATTAAGTCTTATCATGTCTCAAATTCTTAAGCCGTGAAGCGTCATCGGGAGCCCAAGTCTTATCCTGTCTCAAATTCTTGTGCCGTGAAGCGTCATCGGGAGCCCAAGTCTTATCCTGTCTCAAATTCTTGTGCCGTGAAGCGTCATCGGGAGCCCAAGTCTTATCCTGTCTCAAATTCTTGTGCCGTGAAGCGTCATCGGGAGCCCAAGTTTATCTTGTATTGTCAAGTGTGTTGCTATTGTTATTGTAATTCCATGTAGATTGCAGAATGCCTCTGATATTCCGGTCCATTTGCGTCTTGGCCTTCCTCTTTGCCCTTATCCAGGATATTCTGCAGGTATACACTCTAGACTGGAGGCAATGTCAGGCTACATTCTCATTAAATAACCAAACCATGTGATTTGTTGTCTCTTGATGATAGTCATTAGCTGGTGTAGTTCCTCTGGTGTAGTTCCTCTAGTGTAGTTCCTGCCATTTCTACGTTGTCATCGTCTCGCTTTCTGTTAAGTAAATAAACAAATACTAATTAAAAAATAGCATAAAAAACAATTATATCATGAATAAGGACAAAAACGGTTGACGTTTCGATGTATGTTCTTCGTGTGAACAAAAACAGGTGACGTTATAATCTTACGTCCCGCCGAAGACGGATGTGTCGGGACATTGGCGCAAATAAAACGGCGACACAACGCATTTCCATTCTCTGGACTACATCCTGCTGGAAATCTAGTAGGACCATGGTCCTGCTACAAAGGAGATCCAGCGGGAGTTTGAGAATGAACGCTGAAGAAGAAGAATCTAAAGTTTTTCGCCATCCTTTCTCTGTACTGTGGGAGGTACATAAGCAGGAGTGTACTCCCTATGTAGTAGTGGGGGGATTGGGGTCATCTCTTAATGCTAATACAAATATTGCAAGCAATTATTCCCCGTTATCCCATGCATGACATTAACTTTATTGCACAAAAGAGCCCTTGTACATTAGCATAATTTATTCATGTTTGCCATGCATACACTCTTATTTCTAACAAATGAAATTGTTCCAGGTCTGTAATGCTAATTACTAGAGATGCCGCCCGTGTGTTGTCGGGGCCCGAAAGGGGAGCAAAGAATAGCAACACTGTTTACCTTCCATGCATGTTGTACGAGGCGACTAAGGGGGTTATGGAATGGAGTTGGCTGTCCCATCCCATATAGGGGCAGTGACCCAAAGCCATGTTGAAGTAGGATGTGTCACGCCGAAAGCCGCAGATATCGCAGCAATGCTGTAAACTATGACACAACGTATTCCGTTCTCCAGACTACATCTTGCTGATCTGCAGGAGTTTGAGAACGAACGCAGAAGAAGAAGAAGACTAGAGATGTTAGACGATGTTCGATGTAATACATTCTTACGATATTCAGTATTAGCCTGCAGAGACTTTGCCTCATTGACTTTATAACCAGCACAGCAGTTAATATCTACCATTCATTGCTCTTCCTCTTTCGTTCACTTGTGTTTTGTGCGTAGCATCCTGATTAATTGTGCGCATTTTGGCTGGTTGGCTCAGTATTCAGCACAATACTGGCTCGGGCAAGTCTGTGGTTCTGCTCGGGTGGGGCTGCCAGACCAGTCTAAGTTTCCAGCCCCTGGTGGCTGAAATAATCCCCATCACCCCTTCACGGTGCTGGCTTCAATGGGTACTATCTATTGTAATAACTAATGATAGGACGAGAGGGAGGAGCGAGCCCGTAGTAGATTTGGGGGGGGGGAGTTTCAATCCCTCTCATTTTAGAAAATCAGGACATATCCTTTAGTACTAGAAACTTAGCCAAATGTAGGGTCCCCTATTCCACGAATTTCAAAAGAATGGTCATCGAAAATCTTAACACAATTGGAATGGGTCGTACACGAAATGGGTAGACTTTACTCATTTTTTTTTCCAGGTAAAGCTCCATCTTTATCGGACACGTATCTACGGCCGTATGGAAAAGGTTTATTGTGTACCTATGCCCCACAAGGAGCTAAAAGGTAGATATACGAATTGATGGATGGGTAGATACAGATATATACACTCATGGCAGTATTTTGCTGTCATGGTATTCTCAATGCGCTGGTTGCATAGCTATGTTGTCATGGTCTGCATCATCTTTTGCAAAGTGGATTTTTTTAGACCACTGCGGTGGATTGGTACAGAGCGCTCATCGAAAGGCTAATGTGTCAGGTTCAAACCGCGTAAATAACCCAAGACAGATGTGTCGGACCATATGCGAAAATAAAATGCCGACGCAACGTATTTCATTCTCTAGACTAATCCTGCTGGAAATATAGTAGGTTTCTAGTAGTGATATCCCTGCTACAAGAGAGAACCTGCGGGAGTTTGAGAATGAACGCTGAAGAAGAGGAAGAAATCGCGCCGCATGCAACTGTTCATCCGAACCTTTTCGAACGTAATGGCAACCTTCTGAAACCGGTGTTATTGCTTAAAATGTCACTAGTTTTAAAAAAAAGAAGCTAGATTGATTGTTACCTGCTGGTGAAAATATGCTACCAATTTGTGTTTATCGCTTCTCCGACACGAACATTAAGACATCAGAGATGGTATTGTAGCATCAAGTTATCCTTCTACATCACAGTTGGAAAAAAATACGGCCCGGGAAGGAATGCGGCACGCCGAGCAGTAGCCCATGATCTCAGAAAATAGACAATTACCATATATCTGAGTCATAAAGTACTTCCAGAAAGAGTTATTTTAAATCTTTGTTGTCCCATATATAGCAAGAACTGCGCAACTCTGCCCGCCAGTCTAAATATGTTAGGGTTAGTTTCACTTTTACGATACGCAATTTCACTTTTACGATACCCAATTTCACTTTTACGATACCCAGTTTTACTTCTACGATACCCGATTTCACTTTTACGATATCCGATTTCACTTATACGATATTAGATTTCACTTATACGATACCCAGTTTCACTTCCATCATACCTAGTATCATATCTCCGATACCCAATTTCATTTCTACGATACTCAGTTTCACTTCTACGATACCCAGTTTCACTTCCATGATACCTAGTATCGTTTCTCCGATACCCAGTTTCACTTGTACGATGTTCAGTTTCACTGCTACAACATTTATTGCCACTTTTCATTAGTTTTACTGTTTTTATTGTTTCATCTGCTACGATTTTGAACATCACCTCTACGATACTGCATGCTTCGATACTGATACTCTACATGTTGATTGCTCGTATTGATTAAACTGATCTTTCAAACAAGATGATCCCTTTCAAACAAGATGATCCCTTATCTTTCAAACAAGATGCCCCATTGGCTTGCAAACAAGATGCCCCATTGGCTTGCAAACAAGATGCCCCCGTGGCTTGCAAACAAGATGTCCCCTTGGCTTGCAAACAAGATGCCCCCTTATCTTTCAAACAATCTGCCACCTTGGCTTGCAAACAAGATACCCCCTTTCAAACAAGCTGCCCCCTTGGCTTGCAAACAAGATGCCCCCTTATCTTTCAAACAAGATGCCCCCTTGGCTTGCAAACAAGAGGCCCCCTCATCATTCAAACAAGCTGCCCCTTGACTTGCAAACAAGCTGCCCCCTGACTTGCAAACAAGCTGCCCCCTTGGCTTGCAAACAAGATGCCCCCTTATCTTTCAAACAACCTGCCCCCTTGTCTTGCAAACAAGATGCCCCCTTATCTTTCAAACAAGATGCCCCCTTTGCTTGAAGACAAGATGCCTCCTCATCTTTCAAACAACCTGCCAACCCCCCCCCCCCCGGCTTGCAAAGAAGCTGCCGCCTTACCTTGCAAACAAGCTGGCCTCCTTACCTTGCAAACAAGCTGGCCTCCTATCTTTCAAACAAGATGCCCCCTTGGCTTGCAAACAAGCTGCTGTCCCCTCCCCCATTTGGCTTGCAAACAGCATTTCTCTGATCTCATGGTTGATTTCGTCTCTAACGTCACTGCACATTCCAGAAACTCAAGAGGTCCCGAAGTACAGACATGTGACGCATGAGAGCTGTAAGAACTTATGGTACCATGTTGTGACATGTGACCTCGTATCTGTGTACTGCTGACAACACAAGTCTTTTGAACTGAGCGAGCATGTGTCACTGACATTTCGTAGCTGTCACGAGGTGGCTCCATAATGACGAGCATATATCAGATATGTGTGTAATGAGAAAGTTTCAGTTAGCTGAATCAACTAGCAGCGTCTTAACAGCAGAACAGCAGTGTACGCTAGCGCGATATTTCTTAGCTAAGCTAAGACTAGATTTGAACTCTATGTGATCGATGACATTTCCAGATATGCTGACTCATGTTATCCATCTGAAAGCTGATACTTGGATGCTTTTAATTTGTTTAAATTCGGAATCGGTGTGAGAACTTGGAAATGTTCTCAGTTCCTGACACTTGTGGTTATATTAATTCGGTGGGTGAGGCAGTGCACATATGGGAGCGCACTGGTTGTATGAGAACTGATTGCTATCAATACTAAAAGGGGACAGAACGACACGGCATACAGAAAACAGGGTAAGGCAGAAGTAATTCCTTATTGTTAGACAACGAAACCAAGTTAGCAACCAGGTCACTTTAGCAACCAGGTCACTTTAGCAACCATGTCAAGTTAGTAATATTCATTGAAGCATAACTTGTGTAGCTTGGTTGGTTGCTGATCTCGAAGGTAGCCCGTGTTGTGTCACACAATGACATTGTATGATATATACATGGTGTATGGGCTGCTGTAGTGTCCGGTATACGGTGTTCCATTTGTATCACCTGGAAGAGAGACGCATATTTCTAATACCACCCATAATAACATTTTTTACAAGTTATGGACAACATTTACATAATGTTGAGTGGTACTGGTGGCACCCTTTACAACTGCTTTTCGCCTGCTGTTGAGATTTAGGTTCTAAGAAGCATTTATGTAACCCCCCCCCCCCCCCCCAGACGCATTGCCATTGAGGTAGTACTCCGCACGTTTAATTAGTTCTTGATATGACATTGTTTAGTTGGTGATAATAACAAATACATAATAGCACATACGTTGCGTATACAATACGATGACGATAACCTAGGTTCTATATATATATATATATATATATATATAACCTGTTTATAGCTTCATCACAACATCCAGGGGTACAACATCAATAATTCAATGTGCAGTGCAGCATCTTAGCAAATGTGAAACATCGCACAGGCTTTCCTAGAGACTTAATCCCGTCTCTCAACTGGCAGATTTTCAAGCTCTCATAAAACTTCCTGACTACAACTTTGAAACTAAACTTCCCGAACTATCACTTCTAACTACACTTCCTAGCTCGGATCTCAGGCTGAGCCCCGAACCTAATCCAAACTCCTAGTCTCTCGACCTAGTCTGGTCTAGTACCTGGACCTAGTCTTGTTCTAGTCCTCAAAAATCAGTTCCCTAGTATGTGAGAATAACTTCTAACCAATCAAAATGCTTCCCTCGGAAATTCTCCCATCCGTTTTAAATTCCCGCCCTCTGCGTCATTTAATTGAAGACAGCAAGTTACGTACATGAAAACATTTCTTCCCGGTCAATTTGCCGTCGGGGGTCGCACATGCCAGACATTCTGTCTGCAACTCTTTTGTTCAAGCTACTTACATGTATCATTTCCCACCAGAGGTGACCGACACGTCATTATACTTTTTCACTTTTTTGTTATTGTTGTTAAATAGCCATGGCGAACAATATGTCAATACCTGGCTAAATGAGTCCACTGTTGGAGATGAACAAGGCCCATTGTCAGGCCAGTTCTACATCTGTCGAATTATTTACCTATGTCGTCTGTTTTGCTAGCTTCGTTGAGACTGTCGTTCTTAAACATGGTTTAAAGTAACCCCTAGCATTTATTGCTGTAGGGATGTGAGATATTAGCGATGAGGATGGTAGCCATCTCCTCTCCCTCGCAGTCTTTACCTCCTGGATTAATCCGGTACCCATTTAAGTCTGAGTCGACCCGGGAGCCGTTGCGATCTGAAAAACATTTCCGCCTAAACTGGAGAATGTACTCAGGACCACTCATATGCGAAGCCAGTGATGGTTTTATGTTCTGTTAAGACATGCTTGTGACAATATTGTTACTACACTTTACTCGTTCATTTGGTTCTGTAAGACATTCTTTCTGTATTATGACTAAGCAGCGACCTGTTTTATTGTTCCGACCTGGCATAAACAGTATAATTAAAGAAATGCAAAACAAGAACATACACGGAACGACACTGCAACAAATACACCAAGACCTGTAACTTGGACACATAATCACAAATCATGGTAGATGTGAAACAAGTCCAACAGAAGAGGAATGAATAAAAGTACTTTCAATGACATGCAGAAACTATTAATATCTAAACAAATGACAAACTGAAAATGAAAATAAAAATCTTCTAATCTGTTTAATATATGGCTCAGAAACATGGATATTGAACAAATAGCTGATAAACAGCATTGGTGCATTTCAGATTTGGATATATAGAAAATTAATAATTTATGGAAAGATAAGAAAACGAACACAGAGACTCTGGCAATAAAAGCAAGTAAAATATTTTGGACATCAACAATATACCACTTCGTTGAAGACCTTATTCGAAGGTAAAGTTGAGGGGAAGCGAGAAAGAGTTAGGCAATCATACAAGTGGGAGTGACATATTACGAGAATAATGATACAAGTGGGAGTGACATATTACGAGATGAATAGTCTAGCAGGATGCACCACCAAGACAAGAGACATGATGTTTAAGGTCCATTGCAGCAAAACATGGTATTGGAGATGACACTTGATTGGTGAGGATGATGTACGTAATGGCATCATATACAAAAACCGATTTCAGGCAGAAATAGCACAAACACTGTAACAGATAATCACGAGGTTTGAATCTGCACTCTAAGGAATAATCGTCTTACTAATCTCCCTGCACTGACATCGCCCACCAGGCAAGCTCTATCGTATTTTCTCTGCTGTAGGTGTAGGCAGGGTTGATTGACGATCGATATTCAGACTATGCAACGTTTGATCGCTTGGCGTACTGTAATATTGTAACTTCTTATAATTTCGTTAACTCCTTCAGTGCACCTTCTGTCTTGTCTTCCTCCGGCTCGTGAATGTCCTTGCTATGGTAAAGTGCTCTCTAATATAGACCCGGCTATCGTCTAACACGTCACAGTATCGTCTAACACGTCACCAGTATCGTCTAACACGTCACAGTATCGTCTAACACGTCACCAGTATCGTCTAACACGTCACCAGTATCGTATGCATGTCGCTAAGCCAGGAATGTATTCTTCATGAATATAATAGGCAGCCGGCTCGGTGGTTGAGTGGTTAGCACAACGCGGGCGAACTTGCTAGTGGTTAGAAAGCCGACTTCCTATGTTGTATCTGACCGTGACCAATGACAGTACTATAAGACCTAACGGCAAAAAAGTAAACACACTTTCATTCGGTACGTTTTTGATTGTCACGCTTACCATTGGTTACTATTTATGTACTTGGAGTAGCCTTGGCTATTTTTGGAATGCGATTCCAAGTATATAAATATTGACCAACAGAAAACACGGGAATAATCAGGAAAAGGAACAGAATATCAGTATATCTCAAATAAATAACTGAGTCCGATGGTAATAGTATATCTGAAATAGCTGTGGTCAAACAAGACAGATGATGACTTGTAGAAGAATGTGGCTGTTATTATCTCTGTATGAATATTGGCAGTCACTTTTTGTCTTGTCCATGGGAAAACCATCACGTTCTCTTCCCACGGGTGAACTAATTGTAACCGTGTTGTTGTCTGCAGCGGTTGCTTAGTTGACACAAACCTATTGGGCTGCTGTCCTGGTCTCATCCCAGAAACAAAAACACAGTGTTGTCTGGTCGGACATGACAGAACGAGTCTGCATTTTTTAGTAGACGTTCCCCTTGTTTATTTGTAGCTTGATTTTCTAGACGTCAATATTGATTTCTTTATTTACCCATTTTGAAATTAGGTTTAGACATTTTAATTTATCAATTTTGTCTGGGTTGTTGTAGTTTTCTCAAGATTTAACTGAGTAATTCTAGTCGAATTCGATTTCGTCAAATATCATCGGATATATAAGATTGCCTCTAAAACCACGGTTCTCAAAAGTACGTCATGTTGACCACAAGAGACAGAGAAAATTTTTGAAATTGAGTGTTGCAGACCCGTCTAAATGGTGGGGGAACAGGATGGTAACAATTTAAATGATAGTCAATAAGCCATAAAAAGCTTTGATATAAAGTAAGTTAACTGACTTTTTTTTTTAAAGTGCCTAGGGGCGCCGCGGAAGGAAAATTGTCTCAGGGGCAAAAGGCAAAAACAATATGGAATCACTGCTCTAAAAGAATGTGGGCAACTTTGTAAGTCGGAGAGACGGATTAAACTTTTCTTCATGTTATGGGTTTCTATCGATTTTTTTCTCCTTTGGGACTGCCAAGTAGTAGACTTCGTGTTAGTTTGTTCTCAAACTCCTGCAAATTAGCAGAATGTAGTCCTAAGCAAGGAATGTGTTGTCATTCCACTTTCAAAATCTCATTAGCTGTCTTTTGCAACATGCATGACAGGTGACACTGTTGATATATTGTGCTCCACTTTTGGGCTCTCGACGGTAACACGCGGGCGACTCCGTGTATTGATTTCAGGGGGACCAGTATCATACTACAGATCAAAATGTCCGGTTCATAAAATTGGCTTGGAGTGGCAATTTTAACCCAACCTGCTCAACACCAACTGCATTTGTTTTGCGATAATTAGCAGGTGCGTAAGACCATAACTGTCGGGAACGAAGAATTATCTGTTACGTTGTGATACTTTATTTGTGTTGACTACTAATATTGTTACGGTCAGAATGAAAATTGAGTCTCTCTCTTATGTGACTATAACCGCCTTTCTCTTGAATACAGTTTCATCTATAAGCTGGGAAATTGTAGGAGTATTTGAAAAGTAGACCTTCATGTTTTACGATTACGCCATCTCACCCACATGTTTTTGTTTAGCATTTTCCCGTATACATGTTTTATACAAATGATTAATGAATACACTATACAAGGCATTACTGTTCTTTTTCATCGTTCATTCTCAAACTCCCGCTGAATCTCCTTTGTAGCAGGACTATGGTCCTACTAGATTTCCAACAGGGTGTAGTCCAGTAAATAGAAATGGGTTGTGTCGTCGTTTTATTTGCGTCCATGGCCCGACACATCCGTCTTTGGCGATATTGATATTCACATATTGTTAAATTTTGACGCGGCACAAATATATTCAATCGTATCGTAAGTAGAGTTTTGATAGCGTTGGAATCATGTATTTTTACGAGTTTGGTTTAGGAGGCGAGCTCTATCAACTCTGCTACCGCGTATATGCACCTTGTCCGGCTCTATTCACCTCAACATGATACTCACAGAAGCGGGAATATCCACTCAAGATCATCCAGACTTTCGAAAGACTGAGATTCTGTTTCTTCTTCTTCATTTGTTCACTTGAAACATGTCTATATCTGTAATTATGTCTCCTGAATAAAACTTAGTTTTTTGTAGTTCATACAGTGTCCCATAGAGCTTTGATTCCAGTGTTGTTTCCTCTTGCCAATATGTCTGCCTCAGAGTTTCATACTCAGAACACTCGTGAAGTATCCAATCTTGAACTTTGTGTGCCTGCGGAATCGGTTGTGTCCTGTTCTGAGGCGTAGAATTACAACTTGTTCTGATCTGTTCATAATGTGATAGTCATCTTGTGTTGGTGTTATATCCTGTCCATCACCCGTGTGTCGCCGGGGCTCGAAGGGGGAGCAAAGAATAGCAACACTGTTTACCTTCCATGCATTTCGTACGAGTCGACTAAGGAGGTTATGGGATGTAGCTGGCTATCCCATCCCATATAGGACCAGTGACCCAAATCCACGCTGTAGTCGAATATGTCATGCCGAAAGGCGCAGATATCGCAGCAATGCTGTTAACCATGACAACGCATTCCATTTTCCAGACTACATCCTGCTAATCTGCAAGAGTTTGAGAACGAACATGTCCTGCCCATGATATTCTACATGATAATTATTTACAATCAATCGATATATCGATATAGTGTTAACACAGAAAATGAGGCATAATAACTTGAAAATATCAATTTCATATTCGAGTATTTTAATTTCGCTCATTATATTTCTAGTTTTCATATTATGAGAACTGCATAAAAAAATATGCACCAGGGTTGAATCCAGATGCGCGATACCCTTATTCTAAAATATACTAGTTTTGTGGTGCTGTCATCTACAGTAGCTACATTGCCAACTGTGTATTCTACTATCCAGGAGGAAGAGGGTGGATGGTTTCCAAGAGGTATCTGCAAATACTTGAGACGTCTACAGGTCAAGATGACTCCATCCAGCTAAGAGCCAACAGAGAAAGTCTGGGCACGCATTGAACAATCATTGAATGTTTGCCGTGAACGCGATATGCCAACATGTGGTTTCTTTAGCCAGTATGGGTTAATGTGCCCTCAGGGACTTTTAGATAGCACAGAGGTCTGTCTGTTATTGTGCCTGTTACTAAAGCTAACTTTAAGAGATGTATTTTCTGATCCGTCTTATAAGAGATGTGTATTGGGTTAGCTCTTATAAGAGATGTGTATTTAGATAGCTCTTATAAGAGATGTGTATTTAGATAGCTCTTATAAGAGATGTGTATTTAGATAGCTCTTATAAGAGATGTGTATTGGGTTAGCTGTTATAAGAGATGTGTATTCTGATAGCTCTTATTATAAGAAATGTGTATTCTGATGGCTCTTATTATAAGAAATGTGTATTCTGATGGCTCTTATTATAAGAAATGTGTATTCTGATGGCTCTTATTATAAGAAATGTGTATTCTGATGGCTCTTATTATAAGAAATGTGTATTCTGATGGCTCTTATTATAAGAAATGTGTATTCTGATAGCTCTTATTATAAGAAATGTATTCTGATGGCTCTTATTATAAGAAATGTGTATTCTGATGGCTCTTATTATAAGAAATGTGTATTCTGATGGCTCTTATTGTAAGAAATGTGTATTCTGATGGCTCTTATAAACTTATATTTGCAACACACGAAATGTCTTGTATGTGGAGACATAAGAAGATATTCATAGTTCACAACCAATTTTTACTTCTCTCCTCCAACCCCGTTGTCAACAAACAAACTGTCACGATTTCAGGGACAACATATACTGCTTGATTATGACAACCAGGAAAAAGACTAATTATGTCAACCAGGAAAATGACTAATTATGTCAACCAGGAAAATGACTAATTATGTCAACCAGGAAAATGACTAATTATGTAACAATTTCATATTCAATTTCATTCGTTATGTAAAAATATGTCGGTATTTATATGTGCCAGACATCGTTATGTAGTTGGGTATTTCAAAATGGGTCAGTATTTATATATGTCAGACATTGGTATGTAAATATAAAAAAAACACATTCTATTGATGTGAACTTATTCAACCGTCCCCCCACCCTCCAATTATCCCAAATATTGTGAAACTTTTCGATCCTTCCCTCCCTCCGCAGCGAACGTTTGATGTAATATTTATACAACCCCTAAACAACAACAATGCCATATTGAAACGAATTATTAGAGACGTGTGGGTACCCTCCATTGCTAACATGAAATGTTTACTAGACTTCATTTGATTGTATTTTTGCATTGTCATTTATTCATCAAACCATAACCCTTCAGTGTCGTAGGGGTGCCATTCTGGATATATTCACACAAAAATCTCGCCGTTTGTCTGTTTTCAGTTGCTTGGCTAAGTGCGAAGAACCATAATTCTGTCCAGTCTTTAATAGTATTAGTGAATACTTCTTTTGTCTTCCTCTTCTTCATGAGTTCTCCTGCAAGAAAGCACAAAACCAATTACATATCTTTCAACGTTTGGTCTATGAAGTAATCGGTGATTGGTGAAAATGACCCCAGGTGGTAGTAAGATTTTATGAATCTCTCACTACAAGCACACAGAAAATCATAAACCTTCCGACCAGAAGGCCTTTATTAAGAACAAACCCTACGAGTACAAACAAGTATCTATAACACATCAACACAGTAGACATTAAACCCATTAAACTTCAGTGTCTTAGGGGTACGATTCAAGATACAGCGCAATAATTCCTCCATGACTCTCTTTTGTGTTATTTAAGTGTGGGGGAATATTAATCCCTGTCCATTCTTTAATATTATCGATCCATACTTTCTTCTAACCCCCTCGTCTTCCATCCGCAACTGTTCCCTGTTTGTTTTAGAAAGAGAATTGTTCCTCATGTTAGCCAAGCTTGACCACTGTCATGAGTTGTTCTTGTTGACCTGCATAGACCGTAGGTAGGAGGAGTGTTCACACTCCCACCTTGATGATTTTTTTAACCAAAAAAACCAATTAAAAATAAGAAAAAGGGAATTACACGCGAAAAGGTAAATTGACTGTTTTTTAGGTATCCTTTCTTTCCCTCACTCCTTACTAAGGAGGTGTAGATGGTTCTGCACATCAATGCAGAAGAACAAGGGACATACATAGGAGTCGCCCGTGTGTTGTCGGGGCCGGAATGGGAGCAAAGAATAGCAACACTGTTTACCTTCCATGCATGTCGTACGAGGCAACTAAGGAGGTTATGGGATGTAGTTGGCTGCGTCATCCCATATAGGGTCAGTGACCCAAAGCCATGCTGAAGGATGTGTCCGGCCGAAAGGCGCAGATATCACAGCAATGATGGAAACCATGACACAACGCATTCCGTTCTCCGGACTACATTCTGGTAATCTGCAAGAGTTTGAGAACGAACGCAGAAGAAGAAGATACATATTGGAGTAAGACTATGCATTATTTCACGTGTAATTTCATGTTTATTCTGAAATTGTATGAAATGTTGTTTTGTCTCCAGATGATGACACACGTGCGCGTCACCACAACACGATTCACTTTTTTCCGGTGGAGTGAATGGACAAGATCAGCAACGTGGCGAGTAACGATTGGCGATTGATCTGTGCGCAGCCCAGCAAATGTCAGCGTGGGTGTTCAACCACCCAGCAGCTGAAGGCCAGTTTCATCTACCACGTCTGCAGTGAGTACAGAAATGTTAAGATAGCTACTCCCTCCCTCTGTCTCTACCACATGTCTTTCCGTTATTTTGTCTCTACCACGTCATTAGTGAGTGCAGTTAAGTTAAGATAGATACTCCCTCTGTCTCTTCCACCTCTCTTCCTCTCTTTCACCTCTCTCCCTTTCTCTTTCACCACTCTCTGCATGTTTGCTCATTACCACGTCATTAGTGAATGCAGTGAAGTTAGGATAGCTCCCTCCCTTCCTCTCTCCCTTCCTCTCTCCCTTGCTCTCTCTCTTGCTCTCTCTCTTGCTCTCTCTTCCTCTACATCGCTCCTTCCCTCCCTCTCTGTATTTCCTATATTCTTTCTTTATCACGTCATTAGTGAGCCAATTATCAAGTGCCATCTCCGCAACGAAAGCTCGCTGCAGCAGACCTCCATCATCTCGTCTCTTGCTTTGGTGGTGCACTCTGCTAAACTGTAACCCGTCCATCTCGCGATGTTACTCTTCCACTTGTATTTCTGCCTATTTCTTGCTCGCATCCCATCGACTTGACCCGCAAGTAAGGTCTTCAACAAGGTGTCATGTCTTTTAATTTTAATATGTCCAAAATATTATTGTTTTATTTTTATTTCCTTTAAATTTTGTCTTACGAGATAGCAACGACAGTACGAGATAACGACAGTACGAGATAACAACGACAGTATTAGATAGCAACGACAGTACGAGATAGCAACGACAGTGCGAGATAGCAACGACAGTGCGAGATAGCAACGACAGTGCGAGATAGCAACGACAGTACGAGATAGCAACGACAGTGCGAGATAGCAACGACAGTACGAGATAGCAACGACAGTACGAGATAGCAACGACAGTGCGAGATAGTAAAGACACTGCGAGATAGCAACGACACTGCGAGATAGCAACGACACTGCGAGATAGCAACGACACTGCGAGATAGCAACGACAGTACGAGATAGCAACGACAGTGCGAGATAGTAAAGACACTGCGAGATAGCAACGACAGTACGAGATAGCAACGACAGTACGAGATAGCAACGACAGTGCGAGATAGTAAAGACACTGCGAGATAGCAACGACAGTACGAGATAGTAAAGACACTGCGAGATAGTCACTGCAAGAGAGCATAGACACTGCACGATTCTCGTTCCGAGATGGGCGATAAACTCGGAGGATGCTTATGCAAGATTTGCGCATAATTCTTAATGATTACGAAGTCCATGTGAATGCACATAAAAACCGCAGCCTGGGTAGACTATACTATACCAGTTGAATACCCATCTCCAACACACACACACATACCAGAATACACATACATCTCACTCCTATTCTTTCATTCCCAATTTCTCACTCCCACACCCGTTACCCCTCCCTCTCACTCCAAAACAGCTTACTTCTACTCTCTCCCTCACTCCAACACTGCCTACTCTCACTCTCCTTCACTCTCACATTGCCTACTCCCGCACTGCCTACTCTCTCTCCTTCACTCTCACATTGCCTACTCCCGCACTGCCTACTCTCTCTCCTTCACTCTCACGTTGCCTACTCCCACTCCCGCACTGCCTATTCCCACTCACTCCCGCTCTTTCCCACACTCTCACACACTGCCTACTCCCACTCACTCCCATACTGCCTACTTTCACACACTCCCGCTCTCTCCCACTCTTTCCTTTACTCCCACTCCGCTACAAGTTACAAGTTGCTACAAACTGCAAATATAACAAATATGCAACATACCGGTCTATAATCTTCTCCAGCTTAAACAAGCACGTAGATTTTTTACTCGTGTAACCCACTTATTAGCCTCAAGTTACATGTGCTGCTGCACATCTCCTTGATTCAAGTGTGTGTACACTTCTGTGACATGCGTGTCATCAAGTGGATCATGTTTGCCACTCATTTTGAAAAAAAAATCCCATTTCCGAAAGCAAAAAGCCAAGCTCGTGCGTGCGTGCGTGTGTATATGTATAACGGGAAACAATAGCCACACTGTTGCCTTTCCTGCATGTCGTAAAAGGCGACTAAGGAGGTGTTTGAGGGAGTTGATTTCTCATCCCATAGAGACTCAGTGACCGAACATTCATGCTGGAGTCAGCTGTGTCAGTACCAAATGCGTAAATATCTCAGACAAGCTGTAAACCCTGGTACAACACATTTCGTTCTCGGTACTACATTGTAATAATCTGCAGGAGTTTACTGGATAAGTATGAAGAGTTGTCCAGTTCTCAATGGCATAGGCATATTGACATTAGTATCTTCTGTTAGCTCGGTGGTAGAGGGGTTAGTGAGCTCGCCTCACGAACCCGATGTTTCTCCTTCAAAAGCGAGGATGAGCATAGCTTTGAGAAAGAAACTCTTAGGTTGTGTGTGTGTGTGTGTGCGTGCGTGCGCGTGTGGAGAGAGATATATTTGAGGAATCAAACCGCAGCGCTCTGAAAAACCTGGTGAAATGTGGTCATGAATTTTTTTTTTTGTAAAAGGTCTGGAGATGAAGGGAAACAGTTTGATTTATTCTTCAGTTTTTTTTTCTTTCGAAATGATTTCATTGATATACTATTTTCAGAAATGTACATAGCTGGTCTAGCAACACTGGATGGTCAAAAACTGTAGTTCCGCTAGAACTGGTGTCAATGTTCCTTCAGAGGTCTTCCAGTAGTTATTCAAAAACATTTTTTTTTGGCATCCGTAACTTTAGCTCACCATAGAACGGTCTCTGTGGAAGACGCTCGTATTAAATTCTGACGACCTGACTTGGCCACGACGTTCTGATCAACAAAATATAGATGCTTTTCCCATCATGCATGTGGTACTACCACAGCTCACCAATGACCTTTCTCATGCACCGAAGATGGAATGTGTTAAGATGTCCTTCTTGCGTAGGAAAAAACAATCAACGATACAGATGTATTTAGCAACGAAGACACAACGACTGCAGGCTAGACATTCAGTGTTGTTTCTGGGCTCAGAAACAAGCAAATGCTGCTTCGTTATTAGCATCCCGGATGACAAGAAGAATAGTGGAAATCTCAGAACATGTCGTGTTGATCAGTAAAATATAAGGAGAGATAGCTTTCACGACTAAATAAATGACTGTCACCAAGCAAGCTTGTGTCATTGCTATGTTTGACAGGTTCACATTTGTGTGTGAATCCTGGGTGGACAATATTAACATCTGTGTGTGAATCCGGGGTGGACAATATTAACATCTGTGTGTGGATCTGGGGTGGACAATATTAACATCTGTGTGTGAATCCGGGGTGGACAATATTAATATCTGTGTGTGAATCCGGGGTGGACAATATTAACATCTGTGTGTGAATCCGGGGTGGACAATATTAACATCTGTACAATATTAACATCTGTGTTTGAATCCGGGGTGGACAATATTAACATATATGTGTGAATCCGGGGTGGACAATATTAACATCTGTGTTTGAATACGGGGTGGACAATATTAACATCTGTGTTTGAATCCGGGGTGGACAATATTAACATCTGTGTTTGAATCTGGGGTGGACAATATTAACATCTGTGTTTGAATCCGGGGTGGACAATATTAACATCTGTGTTTAAATCCGGGGTGGACAATATTAACATCTTGTGTTTAAATCCGGGGTGGACAATATTAACATCTTGTGTTTAAATCCGGGGTGGACAATATTAACATCTTGTGTTTAAATCCGGGGTGGACAATATTAACATCTTGTGTTTAAATCCGGGGTGGACAATATTAACATCTTGTGTTTAAATCCGGGGTGGACAATATTAACATCTTGTGTTTAAATCCGGGGTGGACAATATTAACATCTTGTGTTTAAATCCGGGGTGGACAATATTAACATCTTGTGTTTAAATCCGGGGTGGACAATATTAACATCTTGTGTTTAAATCCGGGGTGGACAATATTAACATCTTGTGTTTAAATCCAGGGTGGACAATATTAACATCTTGTGTTTTAATCCGGGGTGGACAATATTAACATCTTGTGTTTAAATCCGGGGTGGACAATATTAACATTCTGTGTTTAAATCCGGGGTGGACAATATTAACATCTTGTGTTTAAATCTTGGGTGGACAATATTAACATCTTGTGTTTAAATCCGGGGTGGACAATATTAACATCTTGTGTTTTAATCCGGGGTGGACAATATTAACATCTTGTGTTTAAATCCGGGGTGGACAATATTAACATCTTGTGTTTAAATCCGGGGTGGACAATATTAACATCTTGTGTTTAAATCCGGGGTGGACAATATTAACATCTTGTGTTTAAATCCGGGGTGGACAATATTAACATCTTGTGTTTAAATCCGGGGTGGACAATATTAACATCTTGTGTTTAAATCCGGGGTGGACAATATTAACATCTTGTGTTTAAATCCGGGGTGGACAATATTAACATCTTGTGTTTAAATCCGGGGTGGACAATATTAACATCTTGTGTTTAAATCCGGGGTGGACAATATTAACATCTTGTGTTTTAATCCGGGGTGGACAATATTAACATCTGTGTGTGAATACGGGGTGAGGAATAAAGTTATTTCTAGCCGATGTTACCAATTGCGATGAATATGAATTTAAAATTTCTGGGCAATAATTGTTTTTTTATATTTTAGTAATTGGTATCGCAGATACAAGTTACAGCTGGGTAGATTGTCCGAGAGTAAGGATCGCAGCAGTCCGTTTCAACATTTGCTGGGTTTCAGGGATTTAGCCGTCCAGCAGAGTAAGGATCGCAACAGTCCGTTTCAACATTTGCTGGGTTTCAGGGATTTAGCCGTCCAGCAGAGTAAGGATCGCAGCAGTCCGTTTCAACATTTGCTGGGTTTCAGGGATTTAGCCGTCCAGCAGAGTAAGGATCGCAACAGTCCGTTTCAACATTTGCTGGGTTTCAGGGATTTAGCCGTCCAGCAGAGTAGTTCAAGATTTTGTATACTAACAGGGGCAACCCCCTCATCAGTCCCCTCCATCCCCCTCCCCATAAATAGTTTTTATTTTCCACAAAGACGAGATGGGTTGCTGTTGCTTATGTACTCTCTCTCTCGCCCCTTTTTTTTAACCAAAGTTATATCTACGCCAAGGTGATGGCGATTCACGCATTTGAACTGGGGCTGTGAATGCAACAACATGGTAATCCCTGGTGTGGAAGCTTACAGTTCCAATTCGATTGTCATTGCATAGCAAACAGCTGGAATGTTACACAGTATGAATATCATAACTTTGCTAAAAGTTATGTTGTCAAAATTCAGCTAAGAGTTATATTGTCAAAATTCAGCTAAAGGTTGTGTTGTCAAAATCCAGCTAAAAGTTGTGTTGTCAAAATTCAGCTAAAACTAAAGGTTATGTTGTCAAAATTCAGCTAAAACTAAAAGTTGTGTTATCACTATCTGTTCATAAGCCTTAAAAACGCATGTCTGCACTAAATTTTATTCATTCCAAGAACTGCCACTTATAATGTCGAATTGCATACCTTTCGTCAGTTTCTCCCATCATCGTTAATTTAGTTAATTTGTTGCCCCCGTAGACGTGGAAGAACCAGCAGAACCCAGGGAAGACATGTAGTTAAGTAATTGCTTAACCGTGTGAGCGTCAGATGAAATGTTTAGTACAGAAATATATTTGGTGTGTGTCTTGGCCTGCGTTCATATTCAATATTCCATGATTTGCACTAGGTAAACGTCATCCTGTATCCGTGTCTTTCGTCGAGTATACAGTTCTGCGGGCTCATAAGGGGAAGCAATTATAACGTGACACATGTCTTCTTCTTCTGCAATCCGTTTCCTATGCTCATAAGTCTATACAGGTAGGTGGGCCACCTCCATGAATTCAGTCATCACCTAGAGGTCCTCACGTTTGTCCCACAGAATTATCTTCAGATGTCTCGTGGGTCCTTATCTTAGTTCTCACATCGTCGACAAATGGGCCAGTCTGCAGAATGTGTTCTGGAGTCTGGGGACCGTTTTGACATAAGCATTGGTCAGTTTGTGCAGCTTTCATTTTGTGGAGATGTGCTTGTAATCTACAGTGTCCTGTGCTGAGCCTAAAAATTGTGGTTTGCTGTGATCTGCTTAGCTTTAGAATGAGGTCCTGTGGAAAGTTACTGCTTGTTCTCTGACTCCATGTATGTTTGTATTTTCTTTTGATAAGAGTTTTTGTTTCCGTCAGTGATATTCTGTTCTGGAATTGTTCTTTTTGCACCTGCTTTTTGCCAGTCTGTCAGCTGCCTCATTTCCTGCAATTCCACAGCGTGCAGGGATCTACGGCAGTACAACTTTATTTTGTGGTAGACAGTTGATTGAAATGTTCTACAGATGTTTTTGTTAGATCTTTAGGTTTATTTTGAATGGTCTGGAGAACTAACATGCAGTCACACAAGAAGACTATGTTAGCTCATTTGAGCCTCTGTTCCTCTAGAACCTTTGATTTTTATAAAGATTGCTTGTAGCTCTGCCCTGTAGTTTGTTGATAATTTGCCAGTAGCGATTGAGAGTTCTAGTATTTTCATTGCTCATTTTATGTACGCTTTTTGTCGAAAGCCAAGTTAAAAGCATAATTCTGGAAGGATAATTCCCAATTGTGCTAACAGGTCTTATAAAGTCGATGGTCACGCGTTTATCGATATAGAAGTTCTCGACTATTGGCAATATGAAACCTAGTATTTAATTGGGAAACAAGCTTTCTAAAATGACTCATTTGACTTTTCCTGAAATTTTTATTGGCAGTCTACACTAGATCGCAATCGCAGCCAAACTGTAATCCACGAAAAAAAAGGCTTTCAGTTATTGGGATACGCCAGTGTTCTTACTGGGAATAAAGGTATGTCCCACAGCAGCAACCTGCCGTCGGAGATGAAGATAACTCTTCATGTACTAAGCCACAGCAACTATTAGGTGGGGTTGCCAGTTCCTTTCCTTGCTGTCTTTACCTTCCCTAACTCATGCGTCAGGTACTCATTTACAGCTGAGTCGACTGGAGAAATGGTCGTGTCAAGTGAGAAATCAGAATTCGCATTTTTTGGGTCCTGACTTGGTTTCGAACCTGGCACGCTGTAACCCAGTGATAGATAGCAAGCACACTATCAACTAAACCGTTTAATATGAATTTATAGATATCGTTCATTCCTCTGTCGCCTTTTAGATGCTAGTCATTTGTCTTTCGCCAGCGAACCCGGTATACACAGGGTTACCAGCTAGGTGGAAACTGACAAATATGGCCGAGGTTAAAAATGTATATAAACTACTTAAAATATGCATAAAATAAATAACCAAAATATCAGAGGATGTTTGACAAAATGGACAGTGCCGCAGTAACCAAACGAATAAGTAGGAAATACTAAATAAGGTGTAAAGGTTACTGTAAAATACCTACCAACAGTAAAAAATAACTAACCATAAAACATAAACAAGGATAATTTTCTACGTTGAGGTCCAACCGGAACCTTTTTCAAGAAACAAATAACAATCAAAAACACAAAACTAGAAGATTATTGACAACTAGAATAACTTGGTCCAAGGTTAAGATTTGATTGTTATTTTTTTCTTGAAAAAGGTCCCGGTTGGGCCGCAACGTAGAAAATTGCACTTGTTCAATGTCAGTCAGTCAGTTCCTCTTTTGCCAAGTTTGACACATAGGGCAAAAGTCATAGTTCTCCATGCCTGTCGGTCAGTTGCTAGGGATTGCAGGTCTTGTGCATTTATGCCTGTTGATTTTTAATTCATTCATAAATGTTCAATGTTAAGAATGTTACCTTTCTATATGTTTATACCGCCTTTCTCCAGTTGATCAACATTCATTTATTTTACACTGACAAATATATGATATTACTAACTTAATTGTAGTTCTTCTGATGTTGTATTGAGAGTTTCATTTCTCTATAGACTTGACAACAATGAGGGTAGTTTTTGCATAGTTTTGGATATTTTAAAACTATACATTTTACTTTTCACTGTGTAGTACAGTAGAAATCCGATTGTCCGATTCCCGATTTTTTCGAATCCCAAATTATCCGAATCGTATTTGGGTAAAATATTTTTAGAGCGAGAGCGTTGGCGGGCGCGGTTGAGAGGTCCTGGGGCATTGCGCACTTGCAGTCACTGTGTAGTTAATACATAGTTGCTTGCACATTACTGTGTGTCATGTGACGTATTCCTTCCAGAACGTTGTCTTCCCAATGAACTCTCTGAACCTCTCTCTGTCTTGGGCGATGTGGCTTGCATTTTCTAGCGATGCATTAATGTTATTCTATGAATATTATGCTAATTGCTACACAAGATCACAATCCTAGAGAAAAAGTTCGGTTAATACATTGGAAATTTCTAGGCACAATATTCCCGTAGGTTACCATTACTTTCGGGAAGGAACAACCGTTAATCGAGCACCGTAAAGAGGACACATTCGTTCTAGTCGGCCAATTTGGCGGAAGACCATTACTGTACATTACTGTACTTTACTGTACTTTACTGTACTTTTATCAATACAATTCCGTTTCTTCTTCTTCTGCGTTCATTCTCAAACTCCTGCACATTAGCAGGATGTAGTCCGGAGAACGGAATGCGTTGTGTCATGGTTTACAGCATTGCTGCTATATCTGCGCCTTTGGGCCCGATACATCCGACTTCAGCATGGCTTTAGGTCACTGACCCTATATGGGATGGGACAACCAACTCCATCCCATAACCTCTTTAGTTGCCTTTTACGACATGCATGGAAGTTAAACAGTGTTGCTATTCTTTGCTCCCTTTTCAGGCCCCGGCAACACAAGGGCGAACTTCTGTTTATTTCAATGTATGATTGTGTGTCTGTACACTGTTTTGTTTCATTCCTGAGCTAAATCCAATCATCCTAATTTTCGATTATCCGAATCGTTCCGATTCCCAAATTCGTATAATCGGATTTATACTGTAACTAAAATTTCAGTTCAATTATTATCCCATTTATTATCTAGTGCATTTTACTACAATGATAATTTATGTTTTAATTGTATGCTGTATCATGTCTGGCTATAGTAAAGTTAGCACTTAGACAAACTGAGAACAGTGCGCGATCAAATACATGTTTGTAACATGAACTCTTTATTCTATATCTATAAATGAGTAGAAAAGTCAGTGTTTATAAATTAGTTTATATCCACACAGCAACATACCACGTAAAGTGTAATCAAACTTAAACAATAAACCATTTGGAAAATGTTCTCCAAAGTGGCCAAAATAAATTTTTAATTAGATCATTTTTGCCATAAAACGTCCAACTTGGCAACACTGGGTAGAAAGAATCTTCTCTAAACATTGCATGAGTTAAATGCTCTTCATCAGGCAAGATTCCAGGATTGCAATTACGAGTTTAGCATTGTCATTCCAACGTTAATGTATCATATCTGTGTCCATAGACCTGAGCTGTTTTGTAAACCAGCCAGAAGAATGCTTATCGCAGTGACGTCAGCGAATCGTTCGGTAGTTACCATGTTCTGTTGACTATTCGGAATTCCATGCATTTGTTGAACTCTGCATGAGAGAACAGAATTTGCTGTGTCAGCTGTATGATTTAGCTTACATTGCCTTCATTTATTGAATCTCTATTTACCTCTTGAGCAGACATTTTTAGCCTGAGACATGTATATACCTGGCAGCACTCTACGTATTCTTGGCAGATATTTTATTTTTAGTTGTCAATGTTTTATTTTTTCCCCATTCTGCTTCACTGTGTAAGTAAATTGTGTTCGAGCACGTTTCACTAGCTCTGTATAACTTCTAAATAATGTATCTCGGCACATATATCATGTATTCAATTGAAATTTTGTGTGTGAATTTGAAATCGTTTTGGTCCTATGACTTAATTTTTTTCCATTAAAATGAAGTCATTGGTTTCAAATGTTCGTTTATTCGTTTATTTATCATATATATCAAAAGTCTACCTGTAAACACGCATATTTTTTATAGATGTTTACAGTTATAAGACTACCTTTACACATGCTCGGTTTATCATACAATTTTCATGATTTAAGGTTGAAATTGCACGGCTTTGTATTCTTGAACACAAGACAGGCGTTGTTTAAGGTTGTATCCGGAATAATGTCGGAAGTGGTAACATTTCTTTTCTTGATACACAATAATTCGTATGCTGACAAAGATTAATGGATTTCAATCGTTTTTAAAAACTACACATGATGCATAAATATAAAGTATATATTTATTGGGTCTTACCAAATATAATACCATATGCAAAAAAATCCAATTGCATTAATACGTTAGACTGGTAATCAGATAATGCCATTTGTTTGAGGGCAACACTAGTGTAACATGCTATAGTTCCTTCTGTACATATACGACTGTTACTTTAGATTCGCGTGTATATAAACGTATTACTTTATTATTAATTTCTCTATAATGTTATTTTTTGGAGGGGAAAGGGTTATATTTTTATGCATAAAAAATAAATACAGAAATAAACTAAAAAGTCTCATTAACCACTCCACTACTTAGTTGACACTTTGGTTCCTAGTGTTTATAGACTTGTATTCGTGAGACAGTCTCAACCTGTATAAACGATTATTGTTTTTGTCTGTATAAACGATTATTGTTTGTGTCTGTATAAACGATTATTGTTTGTGTCTGTATAAACGATTATTGTTTGTGTCTATATAAACGATTATTGTTTGTGTCTGTATAAACGATTATTGTTTGTTTCTGTATAAACGATTATTGTTTGTGCCTATATAAAAGATTATTGTTTGTGCCTATATAAACGATTATTGTTTGTGTCTATATAAACGATTATTGTTTGTGTCTGTATAAACGATTATTGTTTTGTGTCTATATAAACGATTATTGTTTCTAACCACGCAAGTACTTTATATTGGATAGAATCTCGTCGAACCTCACTTTAAAGCCTACGAAGAATAAGAGTGAGTAGGGGAGGGGGTTAAGTTCTTACGTTTATTTTATTTTTAAAACAACAAATGAACAGATTTGAACCAAAGGCAGTAAATACAATAAGATATGGGGCCAGGTAAAGAAACACAGACAACACAAAACAATATTATCAAATCACGAAGCAGAAATGATTTCTAAGCGCGGTAATGTCGACCCGGCTCCTGATACCAGATACATCCGCACGTGCCTTCTAGCCAGGATTGGCACGTCACGTTTAATTATTTGCTGACGTAGTCAAGGTGTGGCTATGTCTTACGTTTGCTGTTACTAAGACACATACGCCATTTGATATTGACAGGTTATTATACTTGGTTTAAGCGCCAAGTGAACAGTTCCCAGGTTGTCTTAATTAACAGGTAACATAAGGAACAGCAGACTTACACAATAAGTCAACCCTCTGTTTACACAATTAAAGGTGTTCATAAATATATGATTGTGTATATATTTCTTGTGTATTAGTTTCAGGTATACATGTCAAATAAATTGGAACAGTTGTATATTAATATTTATATAGATGTGGTACCCTTTTCTCTGTAATGTGATTTTTTTTTTTAATAAAGGAAAGGGGTAAATTTTAACACACTAAAAAATTATTGCATAAATAAATTAAAGTGGTATCATTACTGAATGATTCAATTTAGAAAACTAACACAAGTAAAGCTAAATGACAACAATATACCTTGTAAAAATGCACACAATATTTATTTACACATTTTTGGGGTCAAAATTGCTTTTAAAAATGAGAAATCTAAAAGTTTCATACAAATCATGCACCTTGAAAATTAAAGGATCAATTCACAAACATCTGACTTTAAAGGGAAATAATGGTTCAAATTTTGAACACAACAATGACGAAGATGCGAGGCGAAATGGTTTGTTGTTTAAAAAAAAATGTCATGTAATATAGATCAACATGGCCAGATCAACATCAGGCATTGGATATGTTCATAGTTGCCATGATCTTCAGCTCCGTATTGTTCTAGATATGAAAGTTGACGACAGTGCCCGGTTTCTCATTCCTCTTTCTCGTTGTTTAACAAGTTTATTTCACACTAAATAATTTGAATACCTACCTTACCTTATTTTAGAGTCATCTTTAGCTATGCCATGCAATTTGATTTATTTGTACCTGTACTTTAGGCCAGTTGAATGCAGGGTGTTACCTATTGGTTAAAATAGAATCTAGATATTCCTTTCAGCCAACAATATAGGGGTGTAAGATAGACACGCCCTTGATAATCTTTACAAGGGTGTGTTACCAATTTGATTTGACACTTGGTTCATATTGTTACTTGTCTTAGCCTCCCACACGATGACGAACCAGTTGAGCGAGTTGTTGTGACACATAACACTATCATTCACATTTACTAAATCCGGGCACCTTATAGTAGTTGCATCGTGTAACCAGCTCTGATATCTCTCTTTGGAAGTGGGGTGGGTACCTTTTTCTAGATTATGTGTTGTTTATTTAATACAGTAAACCATTCAAATACTATTCTAGGTTCTGTCATTGAAATGAATAGATGTGACAGAAGATGTGGGGAAAGCATGTCCCATAACCTCGAAAGTCTTAATAATACAATTTCATGCATCTTTAGATGAAAAGTGTCCAGATCATGCGGGAGTCGGGGGCGCGGAAAGTGCTGATGCGTTGACGGGCACGCTGTGATAGGATTGTAGTGTTAACTTACGCAGTTGTGGATACACTACAAAAGGACGAAGAGAAGGCTGAAAGAGACAGTGGACATCCACAGACAATGATAGGAAATGGATATGCCAAGAGTGAGGGCTCAATGGTTCTTCTGTAGCTAGTTACGATGAACCCAAATCCAACAACTCACTGGAATACTGTGTGTATATATTATCTTATTGCAGATATAAGGTTGTTATTCTTCTTCTGTCGCATTCATTCTCATACTTGTACAAATTAGCAAGATGTAGTCAGAACTGAATGCGCTGTGTCATGGTTTACAGCTTGACTTGTGATATAATGCGCATGTCGGCCGAACTTCTCCAACTTCAGAATGGTTTTGCATTACTTTTGATTTTCTTAGGGATTGGACATCCAACTTCAACTAGACCATTCACCCCACACATTCTTAGTCGCCTCTTACAACATTCATTGCTGTATCAGTGTTATTCTTTTTTCCCACCCCCTCCCATGGACCCCCCTCTAGGAACACAAAGAATGTGGGGGGAGGTCGTGACGCTAGTTTCTAATTAAATTTCAATGGGGAAAACCTGATATATCTTAGTGGGTTCATTTCCCAATTGAGGTTGGACATATTTTTTGTTTTCAGATGGCAACGGCTCCAGGGTCTATCTAACCTTAATTGATACCAGATTAATCAGGAAAGTAAAGACTGATAGGAAGAGGAGATGGCTACCGCCCTCATATAGCAGAGCCTCTGAAATGTGAGATCGCTAACATCTCGCACCACTGCGGCGTTAATAAATGTTACGGGTTAACTTGACGTTACTGTACAGAGGTGTCCGATTACAACTGTGAATACAATCATCTTCATCTAGGTATACCAGAGGCGGGCAACTCTGCGCCTCATTGTTTGTGCCTCTCCGTGTTATCACTTTACGCGTAATTGTATCACCGTGCTTCATGTATCACACTCCTCCTTTAATGATTACTTGGTGTACAGTGTAAAACACTAGACAAATTGTACAGTAATCGACTCAGCTGAAATTGTATTCCTGTAGTTCTAGTTGAGTAGATGTATGTATCTTCGCCTGCGCTATTGTCATTTCTCTGAAGATTATTCTATCTTCCAACTCAAATGTATGCATTCCATTTATGGACGACCTTGTTACACAGACAGAGATTATAGCTAGATTTTCAATTCTATTTTTCCCCCCGGGGGGGGGGGGGGGTTGGTGTCAGACCAATACCTTGTTCACATAAATAAATAGCGAACCCAAGCAAGAAATAACACGCTTAACTAAGTCTATGCGACGACAAATCGAAGATAATATTTCTGCTCAAATATAGATCATCGATTGATTTCTTCACAGGCCTCGACTTACTTGTACTGCGGGCAGGCGCAATGTTTTATAGTTGCCTCTGTTCTACCGACAGTAGAGGGGAGGGGGGGTCGCCTTAAGTCTTGTTATGGCAATTCACGTCATTTATCATGTTGTGTTTTTCATTATGTTAACAATATTCGCATAAAATAGAGCAAATAATAGTGGCAGTGTCATCTCTAGTGTATGTAGTAAGAGGCGATTAAGATTGTTCCGCGTGGGATTGGCTTCATTGAGATACGGGGTTGTCCATTTATTGTTAATAATATTCGAGTAATTTTTCTTCCTCCCCTTTTTTCCGGGTATAATTCAACCCACCTCCCTCCTGTCAAGACGTCAGTGACGATTTTCAGCTTAATCAAACCCCCCCCCCCCAAAGTCTCGATGGTGGGCGCGGAACAATATAGTGTGTTAAAAGTATAATTGCTTTTTTTATATAGAGTATAATCATGTATATAAAGGTATAGTTAAGAAACACACAAGAAATAATGACTTTTGTTCCAAATATTTTACAAGTACAGTTAATTGTGTGATAATCTGGTACTGGAGAAATGAGCGAAATGTTCCCACTAGCGCGCATGCCGAGCTTGACCTATAGATTTTACACATTTGGTAGCAAAGCATATTCTGGATGTAACCATCACCCCAGCATTTAATGGATGTAGTGATTTTCTAGACAATATACGTTCAGTAGCTTGCCATTGATCTCTGAACGGTCTGGATGAGCAATTGCCTTTGTGATTTGATTCTGATTGGATTTGAATCCTGTACCACGGCCGTCACTTTACCGCGCCGTCACAGCTAGCAGGACAACGACCTGCACATACACGACAAGCTCTTAGTGATGATCTTCAAGCAGAACACGCCGCACACTTCTTGTTCATGCAAGGGAACGTTGGTTATATACTGTCCGTATTCAAGGGTTAGGAGGTCAGAACTGTGAATGTTTCTAATAAGTCAGGAAGACATGATCCGTACGATGCTTTCACTGACATCACTTTCTATTTTCTTTTGTTTTATCGGATGTGATTTGTTTGGGAACGTTTTGAATAACTAAAACCTGAAGTTACAAGGCAGAAACTTCTTGAATCTGAAGCTACAAGGCAGAAACTTCTTGAATCTGAAGTTACAAGGCAGAAACTTCTTGAATCTGAAGCTACAAGGCAGAAACTTCTTCAATAAATTCTCTTGTTTGTAGGTTTCTTGTTGAACAATTGTTTGTTGGTCTGTTTCATACGTTGTGAAAAAATGGGGCTGGATGGGTGAGCCGCAACCAATCACCAAAATATTCCTAACAGCAGAATCACAACAATCCATGACCAGCCTTCTTACGTGATGTTTTTTGTTTAGTATTTCTGTGATTTTCGTTGGTCACTATTTGTAGACTTTTAGTCGTCAGGGTTTCGCCTGTCAACGGCGACCAACGAAATTCACGGGCATAATGGAGAAGGTGACCCAAAAAAGCTTGATTCAATTCTGTTGGTAGGTCCTCTATTGGCGTTAATCACGGGTAAGGCCTTTGCAAAATGTGTTAGGGGGTGTATAATATATTTAGTTTTAGAACCACTTTACTCAATCCAATTCCATTGATGTCAATTTCTTACGGGTGTCCATAAACCGATGTTGTTTTAACAGCATTCTAAGTGAGCGCATTGACGCTTAGACCAGTGAGCCGACCTGGCGACTTGGCAAAGGCCCAGGGTCAGAATATCTAGTTCAGTCACGTCGCCCTGTAGATAAGCTGGTGCATCACGCTAGTGGGCTGGACCACGCCCCACAATCACTGGGTGTTTGTTCTCTTGACAAGAGTTTGTGACCTTATCGGTGAAATAGAGAGGGGGGAGGGAGAGATGTAGGGATACTGGGAGGTAGGGAGAGAGGAACGGAGCGATACTGGGAGGTAGGGAGAAAGAGAGGGACGGAGCGATACTGGGAGGGAGAAAAAGAGGAAGGGGGATACTCGAAGAGGAATGGAAGGAGACTGGAGGGAGAGATATACTGGAGGGAGAGAGAAACGGTGGGAAAGATACTGGAGGGAGAGAGGAAAGGGGGAGAGGGAGAGAGAAAAGTGAGGGAAAGATACTGGAGGGAGAGAGAAAAGGGAGGGAAAGATACTGGAGGGAGAGAGAAAAGGGATGGAGGGATGCTGGAGGGAGAGAGAAAATAGAGATGAAGGGATACTGGGAATGAGGGAGATACTGAAAGGGTAGAGAGATATACTGGAGGGAGGGATATTGAGACGTACGGAGAGAGGAGGAGGATGTACATGGAGAACATTGGGGGGGGGTGTATAAACATTTCATGATTTTATTCTGTGTTGTTTTCAAGGGAGGGGTGTTCTATGGAAAACAATGAGATTTGGGGCACTCCACGGAACCGTCTAGGGAGGACCGCACATAATGACAGTAGTATTGAATAACATTGAATAGATGTGTATGCCAGTGAATAGATGTGTATGTCAGTGAATAGATGTGTATGCCAGTGAATAGATGTGTATGTCAGTGAATAGATGTGTATGTCAGTGAATAGATGTGTATGCCAGTGAATAGATGTGTATGTCAGTGAATAGATGTGTATGTCAGTGAATAGATGTGTATGTCATTGAATAGATGTGTATGCCAGTGAACTTTGACCCCTGGTCCTTACGACAAGTAACTGCCATGTGTTCTTGCAATAGTATGTTTAGACCAGTGTTTCCCAACGTGGAGCCCACGCCCCACAGGGGGGCAATACGATTGTTCAGAGGGGCAATTCGAACAAGTTGTAATTAGGCTTCATTGAGGAATAATTCAATTTTTTAATATAAACACAAATATGTATATGTTGCGTGGGGGGGGGGGGGGGGGGGGTCAGAATTTTAGAAAGAGTTATGTGGGGCATGGTGGAAAAAAAGGTTGGGAAACACTGGTTTAGACCTAGATGTCCACGAGGATAAAAATGCCACTAAATGGGATCTCGTTCAAAAAAAGGTTGAGAACCACTGCCTATGTTATTATTTAATGTTTTGTAGGATAGTCATGCATGTTTACCTGCTGTCACACCTGTTTACCTGCTGTCTCGCCTGTTTACCTGCTGTCTCGCCTGTTTACCTGCTGTCTCGCCTGTTTGCATGCTGTCTCACCTGTTTGCCTGCTGTCTCACCTGTTTGCCTGCTGTCTCACCTGTTTACCTGCTGTCTCACCTGTTTACCTGCTGTCTCACCTGTTTACCTGCTGTCTCACCTGTTTACCTGCTGTCTCACCTGTAATAACTCTGAAAATACATACAGGGTTTGCAATACTAAAAGAACATAAATAGAGAATACAGGGAGAATGTAACAGCGTTTCAACTAAAGAGTTTTCATTTCATAGTGTGTTCAAACGTTTAAATTTTCAGTTTTAATTTCCGACAGCCGGCATATTCACAGTAAGAAATACACATCTCATAGATTTACATGTATGTATGAAACCAGAGAGAGGAGAGTGGAAGACTCAGGAAGTGAAGGTGGTGGGGTAGAGATAATGCTAGTATTAAATCTCTTGTCTCTGTAGCATATCAAGTCATTTGTATCTAATTTTTTTTTGTGGGTGGTCAAAAAAGAATTTCACCCGGGTATTGCCGAAGCTCGAACGAAGTGAAAAACATAGAACACCGTAGCTATGCATGTTCTAGTAAGAGACCAAGTAGATTCAGTGGCGGTGTTATCTGTCCCAACCCAAAGATCGAAGTGGCACAGAAGTCATACTAAAGTCGGATGTCAGGTCAAAATGCGCAGAGATCACAGTCAAACTGTAAACAACAGCGCATCCCGTTTACGAGAAAATATTATGATAATCTTCAGGAGTTTTGAGAACGAACGGAACGGAATATTTGTTCTAGAATTCCAGCAGGCTGTAGATTAAAGGACTTAGAAACGTGTATTTCAGACACACCCGACTTCTGCCGTGATTTATAATACATTCAGCGTTTCACAAATTCACTGAATAAAGGACCTGCATTGTCTTGTAGCCAGTAAGTTTTCCATGCATCGTAAACTTTATCAGCATTGCTCGCTCTGCACAATGGCACCTTTCACCAATTCTGTCGACGGTTTCTAAACCTCTTTTGCCGCTGTCTGGGTTGCTATTGACCTGGACATAGATAACCACTTATTTTTACGTGTTTCGTCCAGAATTGCTGGACCTATAAAGGGGCATCTATTGTTTCCTCCAGAATTGCTGAATATTTAAAGTGGACACTAAAGAGGTATGATAGTATACAAAGACTGATTTGTGAAGGCAGGGCTCCGAGGAGAAGACAAGAAGGGCAACAAGAAAATAGGTTCTTGTTCGAAACCCGTACCTCTCCATTCAGTTCTGCCTATTTTTATATATATATATATATATTCACATCTTTTGCGAAACTCATTTCAAATTCCTTCAGATTATCAAGATGGAGTCCATAAAATGAAATGTGTTGTGTCATGGTTTACTGTGTGGCTGCGATATCTGCGCCATTTTACCTGACAGACTCAAAACTTCTGGGTCACTTCGATCATCTATCAGATAGGACAGCAAATGCCCCCCCCCCACAAATATCAAAGAATCATTTAGGTCTTCTAGTTGTGTATTCATTGTCCATGTTTCCGAGCCATACACTAATGCATAATAGATGTAGTATTTTATAATTCTCATTTTTAACTTGTTTGTAATTTGTTTAGATATTAATAATTTCCTCATGTCATTGAAGGTAATTTTAGCCATTCCTATTCTCCTTTTAACTTCTGTTTCACGTCTGCCATCATTTGTGACTATGTGTCCAAGATATTGATAATGTTTTACTTGTTGTAGTTTCTCTCCCTGTATGTTTACGTTTAGCTCTTGTTCTTCTGTGTCTTTGCTGATTAACATGGTTTTTTTAATATATATATATATATATATATATATATATATATATATATATATATATATATATATATATATATATGCAGTCCATATTCATTACTTGATTTATTGACTTGATCTATTAGTCTTTGTAGTTCATGTTCACTTTCTGCTAAAAGAAGTGTCATTTGTGATTTATGTGTCCAAGATATTGATAATGTTCTACTTGTTGCGGTTTCTCTCCATGTATTTTTATGTTTAGCGTCTGTTTCTCTACGAGTTTACTGGTTATCATGGTTTTTGTTTTGTAGATGTTTATATCTAGTTCATATTGTTTACTTTATTTACCTGCCTGATCTATTAGTCTTTGTAGCTTTAGTTTACTTTCTATTAAGAGGATTGCTTCATTTGTATATCGCAGATTGTTTATATCATTTTCCCCACTATTCTACTAACATTTCTTCTATATATTTATACATGTTTTCTGTGTTGATGTTAAATAGGCTTGGTGATGTTCTTGCCTTACCCCGTCTCTTGATTTCTATGTAAGGTGAGCAACTTCTCGCACATATCATTGATGTAGTTTGCCCCATTATATATGTATCATCAAGTCTGTGTGGTATGTGAAAGACCTCATAGTACTAGGCTTTGGCGTATCGAAGTGGCCAAGATAACGAGTACTCTGCTAATCGTGTCCACCGTAATTCTGAAAGGCAATTACTTCTTGTTGTCTTGGAGTGTGCCAACGCAAATAAGCAATCAAGATATCAGTTTATTGTGAAATTCGTTCTGCACGTTCGTTGCGAAATTAATATAACCTGTGCAATATTGTATGATGTTACGTGCTGAGGTGATGTGCGTCACGAATTGTGTAATCATAGTTGATCGCCATGTTTGTCTGTAAACCATGGTTGCCACAGAGGGTAGAAATTAATTTCTCAAAATTCCTAGTAAAATAGACTCCAAAAAATGGCTAAATTTCTATTAATTAATTGTATAATTTTTTTTAGTACTAAATCTACACTTCCTACTGGATACATGTTGTAGCAGGATGGTCCTACTAGATTTCCAGGAAAAAGTAGTCCAGTTCCTGGAAATGCGTTGTGTTCCCGACACATCCGATTGTGGTATTGTTCTAATTCATCAAATGTTAAAAATCGACCACAATCAATATAAATTGTGTGACCAGTAACATCATAAAATGAAGATATGTGTAAAATAAAAAAAAATGGCCAAATTCTGGCAAACCCAGTTGTAAACTACTGTTGCGAACACTGGTTTACAATCACCAGTTTCTGTTTCATTTTTTATTATTTCACTTATTATATCAGTAACCGCCCGTGTGCTACCTAGGCCCAAAAAGGGGAGCAAAGAATAGCAACACTGTTTACCTTCCACGCATGTCGTAAAAGGCGACTAAGGAGGTTATGGGATCGAGATGGCTGTCCCATCCCATATAGGGTCAGTGACCCAAAGCCATGCTGTAAACCGTGACACAACGCATTCCGTTCTCCGGACTACATCCTGATAATCTGCAGGAGATTGAGAACGAACGCAGAAGACTATTCTAACGAGTTTCACTGGTACCTTGAAATCATTTAAAAATGCAAATCAAGCCTATTTTAATAAAATGATGTTAATAATTTGTATTTCTTTCTGTGTGTTGCAGATTACAGTAAGGATGTGATAGAATCAGCATTTGACATGAAAAATCCATTTCAAACATGGTATTTGTAGAACCAGATTTGCCCTTGTTGCCTGCCCCCTACTTGCTTAGTAGATTGCAGTGATACAGTCTGTTGGCAAGGACACCTTGAGATAGTTGTAAGATCATTGTGAGTTGTGTTGTCTCTTGTTAACTTAGTTGTTGAATCGCTTGTTACAATGTGTCCTGGTGTGTCTATTGTATTTCAAGCAGCGTGTTACTTTTACACGTCATTGAATTTATTTAATGTGTCCTGTTGTAAGTCTGTTGTATCTGAAGCCGTATGTTACATTTACACGTTATTGCGGCGTTTTGAAAAGTACAGTGTTGTGCTCGCATTTGACAAACGGCATATGCCTAGGGAGCCGCGTAGCGCAGTGGTTAGCGCACTGGATCATGATATGAGTGGTCCTTGGTTCATTCCCCAGTTGAGGCGGAACTATTTTTCAGATCGCAACGGCGATGTTACCTAGAGACATGATCATTATCACACTCACTGCCTCTACTTTCTCCAAAAGAAATGGTACCCATTTCTCAGACTTGGACAATGTAACTGAATGGGACATTGCCGTCTAAAAGCACACTTACACAGAACCAGCTCCATCGACCCTGCAGCCTTTGAAGCAATAATAATAGTAATAATAAGAGCCGTAACCAGTTATGGTCATAGGGTGTGTAAGGGGTGCCACATTGGAGACATCAGCATAAACAAGTCTCCAAACATCTCTATCCTTAGCCATTCGGAAGACTATAGAAAAATTATGCCCAGGTCATTCCTTGATATTATCAAACCAGGATGTCCTTGGGCCGCCTCTTTCTTCTACCCTCGACTGTTCCTCGTAAACTATTGAGGAACAATACAGATACGTGTATATATACGGAATGACTGTCTCTGCGCATAAAGTGGCAGTCTGGCCCACGGGGCTGTCTCTGCAAACCAAATTGTTTGGAATTCACAGCGACCTAAAACAAATCTCTCAATATACGGCTCATCATCATCAAGTGCCGTCTCCACAAACGAAGGTTGGCTGCAACAGATCTCCTGTCTCTTGGCTAATATATGGCTAAAAAAATTGCTAGCGTATTCAAGACGCTAGCAAATTCAAGACGCTACGTCAATCCACAATTTTTTGGCCGTGGTGATTTTTCTAGACAAAAACAATACATTCAGTAGTTTGCCATTGCTTTCTGAACGTTCCGGATGCACAATTGCCTGTGGCAGGGATAAACTCGGTACCTTGGCCTGATTGAGTGCACATAATGATTTGAAAGCCCAAGTTTCCAATTGAAGTAGAAATCAAACCTTGAGCTACTCGACCAGGAAGCGTATGCCGAAGCCACTGAACTACTGCTTCTTTGTTGTACCTTTAAGTTGCGATGTTGCCAGTAAACCATGTCCACGACTTCACTGGTAGTCGTTGACGTCTTAACTTTGCTGTATCATCGAACAACCCACATTTCTCCTATGAATTACGAACTAATAATTTATAATTCACACGGGATTAGAAACAACTGTCTGATCAGGGTTTAGGCGAGCCATCATAAAATCGCTGTATATCGTTATATGATCACTGGATGCAATCTTGTCTTTCTCTTCATTTCTAGTGTTGCATGTGTTTGCTGTTGTGTTCTGTCTATCCGCAATCTCTAGTGTTGCATGTGTTTGCTGTTGTGTTCTGTCTATCCGCAATCTCTACTGTTGCATGTGTTTGCTGTTGTGTTCTGTCTATCCGCTATCTCTAGTGTTGCATGTGTTTGCTGTTGTGTTCTGTCTATCCGCAATCTCTACTGTTGCATGTGTTTGCTGTTGTGTTCAACTGTTAGTATCGTGTCAGTTACAGGTACGTATCTCTCGTCCAGGTACGTATCTCTCGCCCAGGTACGTATCTCTCGCCCAGGTACGTATCTCTCGCCCAGGTACGTATCTCTCGCCCAGGTACGTATCTCTCGCCCAGGTACGTATCGCTCGCCAAGGTACGTATCGCTCGCCAAGGTACGTATCTCTCGCCCAGGTACGTATCGCTCGCCAAGGTACGTATCTCTCGCCCAGGTACGTATCTCTCGCCCAGGTACGTATCTCTCGCCCAGGTACGTATCACTCGCCCAGGTACGTATCTCTCGCCCAGGTACGTATCTCTCACCGACCTCATTATCTAGTGTCACCTCACACTTCATTCAAGTATTTCATTCATTCATTTTTCCATTAATCAGACTCAGGATCTTCTACCGGCGATAATTAAGTACCTGCTGCAGCTCGTCTTAACTTCCAACAAAATCCAGCTCTATTTCTTCTTCTCTCCCCCCCCTGTTCCCAGTGTTTCAGCCATCGATACCGCCATACATAACTGTGTTGCTTAATCTATGTGTGCTCTGTAACTATGTTTACAGCGGACAATGTTCCAATAGCTGGACATGGCAATTCTTTTTTCCTCCAGACCAGTGCTTCCCAAGTTATTATTGATCTGTCCCCACCTCAAGATTATTGTTTCATCCCACCGAGTAGAATTGCTGGTCACGATATTCTACAGCAGTGGTTCTCAACTTGAGAGAGATGAGTTACGGAGACTTGATGGTGCCCCACATACACAAATTATGTACATTGATAGTGGGGTGTGGGGGGGGGGGTAGACAGGCTTACCACAGACAGTTTACTTATATCATAAACATGAATTACAGATTTATTCAACTATTTTTTATTTAATAGAATATGGTTCCAGATTGGGGACTGGAACTTATGAAGGGTGAGAACCACTGGTATGTTAATATAATATGATCCCAGATTGGGGCCTGGAAGGGTGACAACCATTGGTAGGAAATCCCAGATTGGGGCCTGGTACCTAAGAACGGTGACAACCATAGGTAGGAAGTTCTAGATTGCGGCTTAGGACCTAAGAACGGTGACAACTAATAGTATGAAGAAATATCGTTACACAAATATGTCATTACAATAATAGGAATAATATTTTAGACCTGCCACCTCCCACACTCCCCAAGCCAACATGTTTTGTTTTTAATTGCACGCTATGGAAGTGTGCGTTCCAGATTGAGAATCGCTGCTGAGACTGTGTACAGTTCACAAACTATCTGGTTTACCCACCCAACATAACTAACATGCGCAGGTATTCAATTCATCATACTTATGTAACTGCCTATACGTTGTTTAGGGTTTCTGTAGTTGTCGGAGCCTGTTTTTGGTATATGAAATAAAAAGAGATTTTATTATATATAGGCACCCTGGATATATATATATATATATATATATATATATATATATATATATATATATATATATATGAATATATGAATCTGCGGTAGAGAAGTACAGGCCGCCTCTGTCCAGATTTACCCCCATACTTCATTATATATATAATATATATATACGAAGATTGCGATAAATCTAGTTTTAGTTTTATATTTTGTTTACACTTTCAACCGGCGACCACACAGAAAACTGTGGCCTCAGAGAAAATCCTTTGCGACGCCACCGAAGAGCTACGTGGCTCATAGAACATCCTTACGTTTCTATATTAATATATTGACTATTCGGATTGCTGCATCAATGAACTTGCCGTCACAGTGTGCGAAAATAGTCACGCTGAATAATTGTCGCCACGTAATGAATTGGTTAACGATATATTTGATTCAAATGGGCGTATGTTTTTATTTTGCATTCATCGTAAAGCCTTGAGTGACACATATCTTGTCAGAATTATCTTTTTGAACCTTGCTCTTTAAAATTGGTAAGTGGTTCGATTTTTTTTTTCCATATCCTTATTTTCTTGATATGAATACTTGATCCACAAGTAAACACCTCTGCTGTAGCACTTTATCATCAAATTATCCCATGTTATCACCGTCTCTAGGATGTGACCGCTCCTCGCCATCTATCTCGAAAAATGACGCTAGATACCAAAGTACATCCGCTAGAACCTAACTCTCGTGCAGACATTTCTAGATATCGTTTGATGACTGCCAACAAGATACATATTCCTGTTTCATATCTTTGTTCTGCGATTGTTATCAAACTCCTGCATATCAGCATGATGTTGTCCGAAGAACGAATTGTTGTTTGGCATTGTTTACCATTTGGCTGCGACATTTGTTCCTTTCGTCCTAACAGATTTTCTACAGCAATTCTTCTGAATCCATTATTGGATGGGACAGCCAACACCCAACCCCCGTCCCCACCCAACCCCCGTCCCCACCCAACCCCCGTCCCCACCCAACCCCCGTCCCCACCCAACCCCCGTCCCCACCCAACCCCCGTCCCCACCCAACCCCCGTCCCACCCAACCCCCGTCCCCACCCAACCCCCGTCCCACCCAACCCCCGTCCCCACCCAACCCCCGTCCCACCCAACCCCCGTCCCCACCCAACCCCCGTCCCACCCAACCCCCGTCCTCACCCAACCCCCGTCCCCACCCAACCCCCGTCCCACCCAACCCCCGTCCCCACCCAACCCCCGTCCCCACCCAACCCCCGTCCCCACCCAAACCAGCTCTTTACTTCACCTGACAACACGCAAGCCAGGGCCAAAATGTCGCTTTTATTTTGTGTTCCCCCTCTCTGGCGAGCCGTCACAGTAAACCGGTTTCTTGGTCTGTCAGAAATATGTTGATTGCTCTGCAGAAAGGTATCCCTACTTTAGAATGAATATATTCAAGTTTTAATAGACGTACCATTGTCGAAATTAGTGTTTCTTTGCCTTATTTTGCCAGTGGTCCACTTCTGGGACAATGTGGTCCACTTCTGGGACAATGTGGTCCACTTTGGGACAATGTGGTCCGCTTCTGGGACAATGTGGTCCGCTTCTGGGACAATGTGGTCCGCTTCTGGGGCAATGTGGTCGACTTCTGGGGCAATGTGGTCCACTTCTGGGACAATGTGGTCCACTTTGGGACAATGTGGTCCACTTTGGGACAATGTGGTCCGCTTCTGGGACAATGTAGTCCACTTCTGGAACAATGTGGTCCACTTCTGGGACAATTTTTTTTCATCCCTAGCCCTCTCCAATTTATGTTCAGAATACCAAGTCTTTTTTAAGGTTTATTGATATATTCGTATTGCTGAACAGGTCTTAACTTCGTTGGGGCGATTACGTCGTCCACCTAACAGACGAAGGTCTACCAGCGAGACTGTTCTATGATGAAATGTGTATAGGTATGTGTTCAATGCAGGAGCAGAAAAAAGCGTTTCATTGATTATTTGATGTCATTTCTTAAGCACTGCAAGATTGATCCAAGCTCCGGAGATACTACAGCTCTTGGTCGTCCATCTTGGAATAGTCAGATCTTTGTAGGTCTTGTCTTGAACAGAGTAGAACACTTCATGAGACTCAAAGGATACAAAATAAGAGATGGACAAGACTTTTTTTTTTCCCTTTTCGCAAGGCCTACTACATTTCTGTTCATACTGCAACTGATCTCCAGTGTCCTGATTGCAACAGATCTCCAGTGTCCTGATTGCAACAAATCGTCAGTGCCCTGATTGCAACATATCTTCAGAGCCCTGATTGCAACATGTCCCCGGTGCCTTGATTTCAACAGATCTTCAGTGCCCTGATTGCAACATGTCCCCGGTGCCTTGATTTCAACATATCTTCAGTGCCCTGATTGATTGAACTCATCTGTGTGCACACAACTTGGCCGTTTTCTGAAGAACATAGTGATCTTTGCTTACGAATAAGGAACATCATTATTGATAGCTCCAGCGTTCATTCTCAAACTCCCACTGGATCTCTATTGTAGCAGGACCATGGTTCTATTAGATTTCAAGCACGATGTAGTCCAGAGAATGGAAATATGTTGTGTCGCCGTTTTATTTGCGAAAATGGTCCGACACATCCGTCTTTGGTGAAGAATCATTAATATGTACACCTTGTTATTTATCATTCAAATAGTGAACTTCCTGTCACCCCACTCCTCACCCAGATAGGCATGTATTTCCCACAATTTCATAATATTTCTCCGTTGCCATCTGCATATTTGTGGTCCCGAGCAGTGCCCGCGTTCAAGTTTGTGATCCCGAGCAGTGTTCTCGCTCACGTTTGTGGTCCCGAGCAGTGTTCTCGTTCAAGTTTGTGATCCCGAGCAGTGTTCTCGCTCAAGTTTGTGGTCCCGAGCAGTGTCCGCGTTCAAGTTTGTGATCCCGAGCAGTGTTCTCGTTCAAGTTTGTGATCCCGAGCAGTGTTCTCGCTCAAGTTTGTGGTCCCGAGCAGTGCCCGCGTTCAAGTTTGTGATCCCGAGAAGTGTTCTCGTTCAAGTTTGTGGTCCCGAGCAGTGTCTTCATTCAAGTTTGTGGTCCCAAGATTGACTATCTCTCACGTTGACAGTGGACCGACACTGCCGGACAAGAATGTAAAACAAGTAAATACAAAATGAAATATAGGTCTTCAATGAAATATAATCTGTTATTAACCTTGACACACACGTACTGGAAACATAGAAGTTATATAATTTGCTTGTGGGCAGTTTATAGAAAGAATCTGTATGTGGAAAAGTGTCGTCGACACTAAAGTGCACCGTTTGTATGTGGAAGACGTTAGCTTTTCTAAATGACGGGTCCGGATGTAGAAAGCTGTAGAAATGTCCTTGTCTGCGAGTTGGCGATCTGGGACCCGAGAATGAATCGGAAGTCATGATTCCGGCTCTTCTAGGTCGAGGCTGTTGACATATTTCAGGAGCAGCTGTTGTCAGTTTATGATGGTGTCCTTGTAGATGTTGTTCACATCATTCGTGGCCCATATCAGGGTTGCCAAATTGTTGCAACTATTTTCGACCAAATAGTGGGGAAAAATGAATAGGACTAGAGTTTGATTTTAAAATACTATCTATCTATCTAATCTATCTATCTATCTAATCTATCTAATCTATCTATCTAATCTAATCTATCTATCTAATCTATCTTATCTATCTATCTTATCTATCTATCTTATCTATCTATCTTATCTATCTATCTTATCTATCTATCTTATCTATCTATATATCTATCTAATCTATCTATCTATCTATCTATACGCCGTGGCCCTTGTTTGCCTTGCGGTGTCAGGGGTGTGGGTGGTAGTGGGGGTGTGGGTGGGTGAGGATGTGGGTGTGTGTGTGTATATATATATATATATATATATATATATATATATATATATATATATATATATGATTCAGAGACATATTGTATGCATCATATTCCACATTTCTAATTGGCAGGTTGTTAGATTGGAGAGGAATTTGGTGTATTCATTTGCACTAGATGTCAAGGATACACATGAATTCTGACAGATGTCAAGGATACACATGAATTCTGACAGATGTCAAGGATACACATGAATTCTGACAGACGTCAAGGATACACATGAATTCTGGCAGATGTCAAGGATACACATGAATTCTGACAGATGTCAAGAATACACATGAATTCTGACAGATGTCAAGGATACACATGAATTCTGGCAGATGTCAAGGATACACATGCATTCTGGCAGATGTCAAGGATACACATGCATTCTGACATATGTCAAGGATACACATGAACTGTACTAGACGTCAAGAAGATACCTTCACTGTGCCTGTGCCACTAGTCAATGATACAAATGGTGTGTTCCTGTAAAACTACATATATATATATTAAAAGATGTCAACAATGAAGTGTCTTGTTTATAATCATTTTTTAACACTAGTCCACATTCACATCTCAGTTTACACATTGAGATAACCTGCACACAACCACACCAAGTCTAAATGAGATAACCCGCACACAACCACACCAAGTCTAAATGAGATAACCTGCACACAACCACACCAAGTCTAAATAAACACTTTACACATTTAAAAATAAACTTTACAGAGCAGAAAAAAAAACCTTCACAAAATACTCTCTTGTTCCTGTTTTTGAGTACACCCACATATCTATATTTAGTTCTGCCTTGTGTACGTCTAGAGTACTGTTCTTACTCACCGTTTATTTGTGTGAATGTATTCTTGATAAAGGCCTTTTGGTCAAAATGTCAATTTGTGTGTATTATTGTGTGTGTTTCCAGAGATTGACAAAACTTCATGTTCCTTTTCCAAGTTTCACCTGCCGGATTTCAGTTTTTCTGCAGTCAGTACATGTCAAATTTGGCTGAAGAGGCAGTATACTGACAATTGTTGCCGTATTGGTGGCCAGATATGTTCCACCTTGCTAGATGCTACCGACGGTGACTGTGCTTGAATAGATACATGTTGTACATAGACCTACGAAAGTGGAATCTCCCAATAACGCATCATTTTATAACATATTTCCCTCTATAACAACACTTTTCAAAATAACCAATTATATTTATTCTATATTGTTTGTACTGTATATAGGGAATTTTTGTTATTATATACATTATTTTGTCCGTGCGGACCAAGTTGTTATAACCGGACATGATTATTATAGCCTGCAGGCTGCATCATTTATCTTGGTTAAGCCATACTTTAGCTGTACGATACGAAGTATACACAATAAGCAATGCAAATCATGGCTAAGCCATGTCAGTCTCGATTTCGACAACACATCTCTTTAAAAAAAAAGTCATGAGTTTTTAGTCAAGACTTTTTACATTTATGTTCTCAAGTTGCTATGAATATGTGCAGGTCGATCGAAGCACAGACAGTAACAACACACTCACTGCACAGGTATGTACATTTCTCGGTTAAATGCTTGCGACCCACGAAACATTTACATACATACCTGTGCAGTTAGTGTGTTGTTATCTGCGTTCCGATCGACCTGTACATATTCATAGTAATTGGAGAACACTGGAAATCTTAAGTTGCATTTTTTTTCTAGAGAAGCAGTATTGTCGAATTCGAAAAACGTATTGGTTCAAGCTGCAAGGCGAGTGCATACCAGCTGAACTCACTTGGTTCAAACGCGTCTTCTGCCTTTTTTTTTTAAATGGCTGAAGTTGACAATGCTTGGCATATATGTATATATGTTTGGACAAGTATGCCGATATGATTCCGTGTAGAAAATAATAGACCTAATGTATGCAATGAACCGTCCATGGTGTTAAAAGTAAAGAAGGGCAAATAAAAGCATGGACAGACATCAAGGACTGGACAAGACAAGATATTTCCTTACTCGTCCACAGATAGTTGAAGATATACATCTCTGGAGGACTGTGTGTGTTCATGCGTGCAGTGTTGTATCCCCGCAACCATGACGGGTTAAGGGTTTACAGATAGATGCTCTACACCACAGTGTCAAATCCAGCATGACACGTTACTCTACTGGTGTTTATAAATACTAGATATATATTGTATGATAACGGTGCCCTTGTCTGTGATATATTTACAGGTATGTGGAAGAACATGTACAGAGAACTGGTGTGGCTATTGAGACGCAGGGTTTTACTGTTGTCACCAGCGGCAGAAAACGGGAGTCGCTTACGGTGAGTTGACATAACTATTGTGGTGTTGCGTGCAATCCCAGGCTAACCGTACCACTTAACTTTGATAAATTGAAGATTAGACTTACATAGACCACAGGTTAATATAATCGCTTCAATCAGACACGACAGACTATAACTTAAACTAGTGGGTAATGATGCGCACACAAGAAAACATACAAATTGCAATACAAAATCATATTCAACGTTTCAACTAAAAGGTCTTCATCAAGACACACACAAAACATCAAAAGACAACAATACCATGTATTGATTTTCATAAATTAAAGATGATATTTGACTGTAATAGGTGTGAGATTAATTGATGATATTTGACTAATTGATAATAAATAGAAAATACTTCAGAGTGTTCCAAGTGTCCTGGAGTCAAGCTGTCCTATCCCATATTATATAAGGATGATTTAAGACTGATGACTAATGGATGATATAAGACTAATGGATGATATAAGACTATGACTAATGGATGATATGACTGATATATGGCTAATGGATAATATGAGACTGATATATGACTAATGGATGATATAAGACTGATATATGACTAATGGATGATAGAAGACTGATATATTGCTAATGGATGATATAAGACTGATATATGACTAATAGATGATATGACTGATATATGGCTAATGGATGATATGACTGATATATGGCTAATGGATGATATAAGACTGATATATGACTAATGGATGATATAAGACTAATGGATGATATAAGACTATGACTAATGGATGATATGACTGATATATGGCTAATGGATAATATGAGACTGATATATGACTAATGGATGATAGAAGACTGATATATTGCTAATGGATGATATAAGACTGATATATGACTAATAGATGATATGACTGATATATGGCTAATGGATGATATGACTGATATATGGCTAATGGATGATATAAGACTGATATATGACTAATGGATGATAGAAGACTGATATATTGCTAATGGATGATATAAGACTGATATATGACTAATAGATGATATGACTGATATATGGCTAATGGATGATATGACTGATATATGGCTAATGGATGATATAAGACTGATATATGACTAATGGATGATAGAAGACTGATATATTGCTAATGGATATAAGACTGATATATAACTAATGGATGATATAAGACTGATATATTGCTAATGGATGATATAAGACTGATATATGACTAATGGATGATATAAGACTGATATATGACTAATGGATGATATAAGACTGATATATAACTAATGGATAATATTAGACTGATATATGACTAATGGATGTATAAGACCATTGTTGTAACCATTGTTATCTATGAAGTAACCATTGTTATCTATGAAGTAACCATTGTTATCTATGAAGTAACCATTGTTATCTGTGAAGTAATTGTTATCATTGAAGTAACCATGGAGAATATATTTCTTTGAACTATGAATGTTATTCTACAAAATTCGCTAACGTCCATATAAACACATTAAATTGTTGATTTTAGTAGAAAGGTGATTTTATTCTCAAATGTGTGTGTGTTGGTATTTTATGTGTGTATGTGTGTGTGTGGATGCTGTTTGTGTTATATATATATATATATATTAATATTGTGTGTGTTTCTCAATTTACCTGTGTGTGTTTCTAATTTAGCTCTGCGCAACACCTGTGATTTTATTCCATCACTTTCCCATAACTTACCTGTGTAGCATATGTCTTGATGGATGTTCCATTAACCGCAACCAACATTCCACAGTACTTTGTCATTTTCTATTATTAGTAGACATCTCTCTCTTCCCCACCCACCCCTTCTCTCGAACTTCACCAGTTCACTTATCTCACCTGGCGTGTTGAATATTACCTATCCATTATTACCTGTCCAAAAGTACACACACCGTTATGGTAGTATCATTGTCTACCTTTAGTCTTTTTCCTCGGGTTATATATGCATACATATGTAAGGGCCACACTGCATACATACATACATACATACATACATACATACATACATACATACATACATACATACATACATACGCGCACACACACATAGCATTTTTTTTTCTCTTCCCATATGCCATACCTTGTCTCCACTTTGCACTTTCAAGTTGATTGGTGATCCAGGGGTCTATGGTCTCATGCTTTTTGAACCAATGCCGTTGTGTGATATATGCAAGTGTTTGTGAGCTTTCAGTTTGTAACTTCAATTATTCAGAGCAGTGGTTGTTAGATCGTTTGTCTCCCGTACCCACTTGTTTCTGTGGACTCGGGCATCTAAAAGAAAGGCTCTCACTTTGTTTTCGATTGCATTATTTATTGTTTAATATATCGTCGGCTCAGAATTTCAGATCAGTACATCTTTCTTTGAAACTGGTTCAGATCTAGCAAACTGTTAGGGGATTTGAGCAGACAAACCTGTTCTAGACACAGGTATTGTGCAAGAGATATGGACGTTAACTGCAGAACAGAAGAGAAAGCTTACTACATATATGACATGAGATGTTTAAGACAAGCAACAAATAGAAGAATAATAGCATCATGTGAGAAATGAGATTGCAAGAACTTTTGGAACAACGTCTGTGATCAAATATATTGGGGGGAAAAATACACTGAAATAGTTCGACTACTTAATGAGAATGAACCCATATTGGTCGCCAGCAAGAGCATACAACATGCAAATTGAAACAGCACGATGCAGAGGAAGATCAAGAAGAATGTGGATTGAAGGAGTTACCACCATTCTGAGACGTCATCATATTTATTATTGCATATCATGCGACTACACATGCTATAGCAAAAAATACGAAAGCCATTCAATCATGCGACGCCTAACAAAAAAAACCGTACGTCATTCAATCATGCGACGCCTAACAAAAAAAACGAACGTAATTCAATCATGCGACACCTAACAAAAACAACGAACGTCATTCAATCATGCGACGCCTAACAAAATAAACCGAACGTCATTCAATCATGCGACGCCTAACAGAAAATGTATAGAATATACAAATGATCTTTCTACTGAATCATTCCCCCAAATTATTAATTTTATTCATTGTCCCCCTAGCAAAACAATGTAGCCATTAGGAACCATATACCACCGCACACCACCTTGTAGAGAACCACTTATTTAAAAGACATAGGTCACATATGACCTTATATCGTCATCGAACTCCCCATAGAACTAATGATCACACTGGTAAAGACGGATACTTTAGGCCATTATCGGGAATAAAATAACAAAACACATTTCCATGGTCTGAAGTAAACCCTGTTGGAAATCTAGTATGGTCATTGTCCATGCTACAACAAAGATGTACTGGGAGTTTGAAAATGAAAGCAATGAAAAGTGACCAGTATCAGGTATGTGTGTTTGTTAGCGATCGCGCTCAAAACCTCCCGCTGACTGTCTCTCTTCTACCAGGATAATGTTAGCAATCTGGTACTGGTACCACAAACTTGAACAATAACACCGCTCGGGACCACAAACTTGATGAAGACACTTGGCACCACAAACTTGAACAAGAACACCGCTCGGGACCACAAACTTGATGAAGACACTTGGCACCACAAACTTGAACAAGAACACCGCTCGGGACCACAAACTTGATGAAGACACTTGGCACCACAAACTTGAACGAGGACACTTCGGGATCACAAACTTGATGAAGACACTTGGCACCACAAACTTGATGAAGACACTTGGCACCACAAACTTGATGAAGACACTTGGCACCACAAACTTGAACGAGGACACTGTTCGGGATCACAAACTTGAACGCGGGCACTGCTCGGGACCAATCTGGTGCTGTTGGGTGGGGGTCATTTATTTTATTAATGTAATTTGTTTCTGCTTTATGGCTTGATCGTTCCAGTAGTTATCATGGCGAACCTGTGCCACTCTCCGTTCGTTTCACAATGTTTCCCCGATCTCCTACCCCTCCCATCAATCCAAGGGGCATATAGCTCACGTTGAGAGTCATTACTAGTTAGACGTTAGACTAAAACCGGCACAAATTTACGAACGAAATTAAACTTCGCATCTCTCCATTTCTAAGCACTTTTATGTGCTTTTCGTTCAGTCAATGTCATGTGAAGTCCTGCGACTTGTCCACACAGAATTGTCGTCGTTCTGACAAGAGATAGAATCAGAAATGAAAACATCAGAAGATTAACAAACACAATGCCAATCATGGATTACATTATGAGACGACAGATTATGTGGTTTTCACAAGCTTCCAGACTACCATCAGACAGTGCCCCTCAAAAGGCACTACTATACAGACACTATGGATACAAATCCAGGCGCAGACTATGCAAACGATGGATTACATAAATAAAGGAATAAACGAATACCAACATATGTGAAGCACACAAAAAAGCTATCCCCAGAGAACTCTTCTACCCCGACGCTGCAAGTCATGTAGGGGTATAAAGCGAAAAGAAGAAAGAAAAGAAAAATCTCCTGCGATCACTCTCAAACTCCTTTTTGTTAGCATGATGTAGTCTATGTAGTGTGTCATGGTTTATAGTTATAGATTGCCTGCAATATCTGGACTTTTCTTTGACAAATCCGATTTCATCATGTGAATCAATCACGACTTATCCGATTTCAGCATGTGAATCAATTACGACTTATCCGATTTCAGCATGTGAATCAATCACGACTTATCCGATTTCAGCATGTGAATCAATCACGACTTATCCGATTTCATCATGTGAATCAATCACGACTTATCCGATTTCATCATGTGAATCAATCACAACTTATCCGATTTCATCATATGAATCAATCACGACTTATCCGATTTCATCATGTGAATCAATCACGACTTATCCGATTTCAGCATGTGAATCAATCACGACCATTATTTCCTTTTTTTTTTTTTTTAAATAGATTGATTGAACTTGTTGCTAATGGCCATTTGTGTTTTAATGTCTCGACTGCAGTTCAAGACAACAGTTGCACTGACGAGGGCCTTGGTATCATTGCCTTGTCGTGTACTCTGATTCCACATTTGCAACAATTATAGAATTATTTGCAATCTTAGACATCAACTTTTCCAATCTACTTTTCCAAATGTCTGTTATTTGTTTTAAGCGTGCACATAGCTCCTCCGAGTATATCGCCCTTCGTTTATTATAACGAAGCATTTGATTTTGCATAAGGATTTTCGTGGTGCTTATTGGAGACGCGGTTGGCCAGAAGCCAATGCCAAACCGACCCAGCTGCACATACCTTACATTTACACAATAACTGGCATTAGATTGTTATTGAATAAGTTGCTCTGTCCTAATATTTGCATACTACATGTAATGTGTCAAACATGGCATGGATATAAAATGACGGCTAAGTACACACGCAAAAATCTAATTTTGTCAAATTATATTCGGGATCAGCATTTCATTTAGAACAGATGCGGGTAACCTTTTTGAGTCGGCGGGTCGCATTGAGACTGTATCTCTCGTGGCACGGGGCCAAAAAGCTTATTTTTTAAAAGTGACACGTGAAGCACCTGAGTATTGTTGTCATAGCTTGTGAATATACTGTGGAATTCCAATCTAAGGGAAATATTTCTGTCATTAGCAACAATTCACTATATTATAAAATATATATAATGGAGAATAAACGAATATAGGATTTTGAAAAGTATTGTTAGATGGGAACATTTGTTTTAAACGTACGCGTTACAGTTATTCCTGTTACCCCTGGTTGGTACCCGACACTGAAGTATTCCTGTTATACCTGGTTGGTACCCGACACTGAAGTATTCCTGTTATCCCTGGTTGGTACCCGACACTGAAGTATTCCTGTTATCCCTGGTTGGTACCCCACACTGTATTATTCCTGTTACCCCTGGTTGGTACCCGACACTGAAGTATTCCTGTTACCACTGGTTGGTACCTGACACTGACGTATTCCTGTTACCCCTGGTTGTTACTCAACACTGAAGTATTCCTGTTATCCCTGGTTGGTACCCGACACTGAAGTATTCCTGTTACCTCTGGTTGGTACCCGACACTGACGTATTCCTGTTACACCTGGTTGGTACCCGACACTGACGTATTCCTGTTACCCCTGGTTGTTACTCCACACTGAAGTATTCCTGTTACCCCTGGTTGGTACTGGACACTAAAGTATTCCTGTTACCCCTCGTTGGTACCCGACACTGAAGTATTCCTGTTACCTGACTTCTCGGCATATAGGCCTAAACATTCATTTTCAGCATGTTTTTGTGTAAGCAAGACATACAACTCTGGTATCGGGCAACCACGAGATACTGGAAATGTGAGGACTGGGGTAACACTAAGCAAATGTGAAAGTGAATGGAAGTGGGTACACGTGTTACCAATATTTGTAAATAAAACATACTAGCAACGAAACAGACTCATGACGTTTCGACTAAAAGCCTTCGTCTGGACGAAAGAAAACAAACGAAATGTATGTACGGTGGATGTTCTTAGCTATAAAACTAGTCGTAATTTATCAGCTCAAACAGCATGCTAGCCACTTTTATTATCCATCTCATGTTGACCGTTGTCATCGTCGCTTTCCGTTTTGTCAGTCTTATTCGCTATCAACTTGTCACACTGTCACACAACAAGAGCTGTCAATACTACATTGTTCTTCTTTAGAGAGTTGCAGGGAATTTGCAAGTGGTTTGTGCGATGAAGGCCGCATGCCCTTCCTACAATTGACACAGTCAATGTTTTAATAAAAAATCACAGCTTGATACAAAGTCCATTATAACAACGTGCTCCAAACCGACGAAATATGTATGTAATAACAGAAATTCGTTATATACAGTATAAAAATAAATAAAGTTCCGTGGAACCCCATTATAACAACTTGGTCCGGACCGACAAAATATTATGTAATAACAGAAATGCGTTATATACAGTATAAATAATAAATATCATTTTGAATTTTGGAAAGTGTTATAGTGGGAAATGTGTGTATAAAATGATGCGCTATAGAGGGATATCTTCTTCTTCTTCAGCGTTCATTCTCAAACTCCCGCTAGATCTCCCTTGCAGCAGGACGATGGTCCTACTAGATTTCCAGCAGGATGTATGCCAGAAAATGGAAATGCGTTGTATCGCCATTTTATGTGCGCCAATTGCCCGACACATCCGTCTTCGGCGGGATAGAGGGATATGTAATGTTTATTACGTAAAGATTGCTTTTGAATAATATGAATATTAACATTGAACATAGACTGACCAGTTTATGATGTGAATTTTTTCTCACAGGGAAATGCCACGCTTCACTTGTACCCATACTTGGAACCTCTACGACAGATTGCAGGTTGGTAGTGTTCACTTCAAGTCAGATTAGAACGAGTTATTGTTTGTGGTTGAGGGGCGCGAGTTTGCATATATGAGGGGGGGGGGCGGAAGACTGGTTGTCCGTTACATCTATACGTATTTGTACATACACATGTATGTGTAATTGTAATCATGTATAATATATATTTTTATAATAAATAGATTAAGTCGAAGACGGGTGTGTCCCGCCTTTGGTAAAAATAACGCATTTCCATTCTCTGGACTATAGAAATCAAGTAAGAACATTGTCTGCTACATGAGAGATTCAGCCGGAGTTTAAGTATGAATGCTTAATAATAATTAATAATAATAATAATAGTAATAAATAGATGAGGTTACCCTGACTCTTCATGTCCAAGGCAGAACGTAAATGTGGTTAAACTGACTCATGTCCAAGACAGAACGTAAATGTTGTTAAACTGACTCTTCATGTCCAAAGCAGAACGTAAATGTGGTTAACCTGACTCTTCATGTAAAAGGCAGAACGTAAATGAAAAGTAGGACCACCAAAAGAAACTTTACACAGAACAATAAATATAGAAAATCAATTTGTGTATATAAGGAATGCAGAACTATATATGGATTAAATACAGCCAAGGCGACACATTTCGCCTTGGATAGACAGCTAAAGCTCCCAATCGCCACTCCTACGCTTGACGGCAAGTGTGGATATTCTATCATTCACCTAGGGATAGACAATACTTTTTTTTTCATACTCAGTGTTGCTAGAAGCCATTGTTTTGTTGTCTTTAGATTATATTATTATTACTTTTCTATGACTTTTCATCACTATTTTCTCTTGTATTTGATATGTCTCACAACCATATGTCGCCATTGTGAAACTAAACATTTTTCTAGTCTACTTCTAACCATACATTGTGAAACTAAACAGTTTTCTACTGGGAAACATTGTCATTGTCTATGAAAATTATTATTATCTGCGCGGTCCTGGGTTCATTCCCCAGTTGAGGCGGAAATGTTTTCTCAGATCGCAACGGCTCTCGGGTCGACCCAGTCTTAAATAGGTACCGGATTAATCCGAGCAGTAAAGACTGCGAGGGAGAGGAGATGGCTACCGCCCTCATTTGCAGAACCACTGAAATGTGAGCTCGCTAACATCTCACACCCCTACGGCATTAATAAATGTTATAGGTTACTTTACTACTCATCTCTGGTCACTACTGAACTGAGATCACCCGCAATTTGTGACACGTTGGCTAATTAGAAATCAGCCTTATAAACTGAATCGATTGGTGGTTCTCTTGTTATTTATTGGCTGTCACACAAAGTATAATCCTAGTGACCAATGGAAATCGCGGGATTAGTCAAATTAATTATTAATGAAACTTTCCCATTAGCAAGTAAGTCTTATATTATAGGCGGTGATTGTGAGATCGTCGAAAATATAGGATCTGTTGACTAATGGGGAAACAAACCTTCTAAAATGACTTTCCGTGATTTTCATTGGTGATTATGATTGACTTTGTGTGTCCGTCAATGAAAATAAGGGGAATAGTCATGAGAAATTTTAGACAGCTTGTTTTCTTATTAGCCAATATGCCTTATAATGTCCGGCGGTCATGGATCAGCACGCAGTATTATCCTCAAGAAGGCCTAGGTATTTACTGCGAGGAAAATCCCGGCTATTTTTGGTAACAACCGACCATGTTTGTGACGCCATAGCATCACACATTATAACCTGATGATCGTGGTTGGATATGTTTATGAAAGAAATTCGGGTATTTTATTAACTTGTTAGCTAGATTCAGAAAAGGTGTCACGTGTCAGAAATTAAACGATATCTTTTATAACGCCTGGTGGCCTTAGTGTACTGTACTGACATAGTGTACTTTGGTGGCGTTATCTTGTCCTCGTGATCCTGACCCACTTGTTTTGTACATGATTAGCATATCTGCGCCCAGTTTTATGTTCGTGCTAGTCACGTGGTGTATTAGAACCCAATATTATTCGATGGTTAGTTTTAAGTGCTGTCTGCTAATCGATTATGTTTTATCACCACTGCTCCGTTGGCAGCCTCTGTGGGGTCATTAACTTCTAATTTCGTGTGTGATTTTATGACTTTACTTGCAGAATTACGTGTTAGATCCAAGCCCTTCTCCAGTTACAGGTTCTGCGGGCTTTCTTACTCATCAGGGCTGATCCGAGCTTAAAAAGCACGGATCAATCAATTGTCAGCCAACTGGTTACCAGTCCACAGAACCTATAATGTGAGACGGGTTTGGGTAGATCAGATAACCGCTTCCATTTTATCACCGTATTCAGATTTCAGCATTCTCTTGTCCACCACTCAAATCTCACCACTCTCTTGTCCACCACTCAAATCTCACCACTCTCTTGTCCACCACTCAAATCTCCTCACTCTCTTGTCCACCACTCAAATCTCACTCTCTTGTCCACCACTCAAATCTCACCACTCTCGTATACACTCTCGTCTACACACTCTCGTATACACTCTCGTCTACACACTCTCGTCTACACACTCTCGTCTACACACTCTCGTCTACACTCTAGCCACTAGTCACAATAAGACGGTCGGTCTTATCTTACCTTTCTAGAGCCTTCCATCTTTGATATTTTGTCATCCCTATGCCACACTTTCATCTCTTTTTCTTACCATTGTCTCACCATATGTGCTTGTTTATGTTTAGTATATATGCTTGTTTCATGTGTTGTCTTTCTTGGTTCCGGTGAAAGGTTTTAGTCGAAAGGTCTTGCCGCTAGTGTTTATTAATGTTTTTTATTTTATTTGTTTATTTTTTTTTTTTTTATAAACAAATATTGTTAACACCTGAACCTATTTCTGTTATCAGCGGAACGTCTACCCTATTCCACGTTTCGCATGTTGGATTTCAGTTTTGCTGCAGTCTGTACATATTGTAATGTTAATGTGATCACACTGTCATATTTCAATCAATTTATTCCAGAAAATATTTGAATTTTTTCACCGACAAAGACTTGATATGTTTAGACTATAGGCACAAATAACACTGCGACACAACAAATTCTCGTTCTATGGACTATGTCGTACTGGAATCTAGTACGACCATTTTCCTGCTACAAGAGAGAGAGAGAGAGAGAGAGAGATCCAGTCGGAGTTTGAGAATGAACGATGAAAAAGAAATGATTTCAAATTGTTCAAAAATGATAAAATACTGTCAAAGATTAATGTATGATGTGCAATTTCAAAAATGGCCAAATGTGTCAAATTTGTAACAATATGGCAACACTGCTACCACTCTTATCCTCTGTAGTGTATTAATTCACCATCCCACGAACCGCTTCACTCTGTCTAGTGTGTACTTCCCTATGCAGGACCACAACTGGATCGATGAAATGTGCTTTCTCGTAACTCCCCTCTATAGAGTAGCCGTGTATTTTATTTAAACTCTTAATTAATTATTAGTGAAACCTGTTTTGTTTAGTGACAAACTTGTATGTATTACCAGTATTTTCATGGACAAGTTTGATATTACAAGATATTTTAGACAATAGAATCATTTATTTACTGCTTCCCACACGATAGACACCGAGTGGGTGGAAGAGAATAGTCCAATTCAGAGTCCAGAACTGAGTGGGTGGACAATTGGAATAAGGAGGGTGATTATGTTAGGTTATGCAGACCTTAACGCTCACGCTGCACTCTTGTCAGGTCTGGGCTTTACCAGAATGTGTAAATGTTGCATAATAATCCCGCATAGCTAACTTGTCGTGTGTCAGCATTAGCTGTCATCGTGCTTACTGAGACAGAACTGTTCTCGACTCGTGCTTATGGTATCAGGAAGTCCTTGACGTACAACTATTCTGATTGCATGAACGTTTTACCTCCATTTTCAATATTTTTTCTCTTTTTCTGTTGTCGGAGGCATGTAGCATGATCGTTTGCAGTATAGACCTCTTTGCGGAATTAATTAGGACTTCATTCGTTACGTATTTAATTATTATCGTGTTCCCATTGGTTATTATTTATATGCTTTGAATCGCATGCCAAAAATAGCCAAGGTGATTACACGTATATTCTTCTTCTGCGTTCGTTCTCAAACTCCTGCAGATTAGCAGGATGCAGTCCGGAGAACGGAATGCGCTGTGTCATGGTTTACGGCATTGCTGCGATATCTGCGCCTTTCGGCGTGACACATCCGCCTTAAGTATGGCTTTGGGTCACTCACCCTATATGGGATGGGACAGCCAACTCCATCCCATAACCTCCTTAGTCGTCTTTTACGACATGCGTGGAGGTAAACAGTGTTGCTATTCTTTGCTCCTCTTTCGGGTCCCGGTAACACACGGGCGACACGTATATGAATAGTATCAATCCCCATCGAGGCCAACTCCTTGATCTGGAGATGGGATTTAGTCCAGCCACCAAAGACTGGAAACTAAGATTGGTCGGGCCAACCCAATATCGAGCAGGGTCACAATCCTGCCCAAGCAAGCACATGTGCTGAAATCAGAGATGCCAGGCCCAGAGACGCACCAGCAACGAATAGTACCAATGAAAAATCACGACAATAATTAAAAACATAACGAATAAAGGCTTGTTTACTTTCTTCTGTTCTACTGGTGGTCATGATTGTAGGAAGTAACTGTCTTTCTCAACAAATATTGATTGCCAGCCAAAAAGAGGATGTTACCTCTAATTTTCTGGACACGTGAGCGAGTCTGAAGTTGTTTGAGCAGTGAATGTTTTCATGTGGGGGCATATGCTACCTTGAACAAAAGGGTCTTTGACTAGTACTTTATGTGCGATGGTAGTACATTTTGTGATCGGCACCTTCTAGTCACGTGCACCCACGCACCTTGCAGGGAATATTGATTTTGATGTCAAACTATCATATCAATTATATCTCTTTGAGGCGATGTCTTTCCTCCTCAAATGTTCGTCTCTCCACCTCGGTATTGCCTCTTTTCTTCTCAGTATTGCCTCTTTTCCTCTGTTTTGCCTCTTTTCCTCTCAGTTTTGCCTCATTCCCTCTCAATTTTTCCTGTTGTCACAGTGTACTCGAAACCTCATATCTCCTGATGTGGCCAATAAATGGCGAACAAAAAATCTACCCTAGCTAGGAAACTAGTGCACTTTTCACTGATCTGCCTTGATTTTAATATATTTTGTGAAGGAAACTATTTTCACCGATTTATTGTGACTTGCATATTTCGGAAGATCGTGCGAAATATAAACGCCAAATGACGGTGGGGGTGGGGGAGAAGAATTCAGACAGATTTTGCCGAGAACTCAACCACTTATCTGCCCAGACTGTTGTAGCCTCCCCTTGCCAAAAGAAATATGACCAGTTCAAACTAAAACAACATTCTTTGAGTTCCAACTTGGCAACTTGTATTCGTTGCCCTGTTTTCCATGGGGAAAAGCGAGCTTACCTTGTAAAAACAAAGCCAGATTCTAATTAACCACACACAAAAAAAGAACACTTTTTATTCACTACACAGTGAAAACCAGAGTTTGAGTTTATTTTTGGGACATGTTGTTACAGCGTCTTCTCACCCACGTTAAACTGTGCTGGAGATTAAAGCAGAACTTATTTTTTTTTTAAAGGGACAAAAATGCAACGGGGTCTGTAGAATGGATTTGGCTCTATATGAAAGGTTCTGCTTGTTTAAGTGCTACAAGGAGATTAAGATTTGAGGGAAAGTAGTTGATGCCTCAGTATTTCCTCATAAGAGTTCTGGTAGATTCACCCAGAGAGACTTGCCACAACGTGCTTGGATGCTGAGACTGGAAGAGGGTGTGTGTCGGCTCTTCACCTGGTAGACTTGCGTTATGTGATCAAGCTGCCTGATGAAGAGCTGTCCCCACATCCTCTCAAATCATCATTGGCTGTTCTAAAGACCTTTTGGTCGAAACGTCGATACTGTGCATTGTTCAATGTAAAACTGCTATTTAATCATATATTTTTCTATAATTATAAAGAATACTGGTAATTGAATCATATTCTCTTTATAGAACATTTCTATTCAAATATATGTTGAATTCTTCTTCTTCTGCGTTTGTTCTCAAACTCCTGCAGATTAGCAGGATGTAGTCCGAGAACGGAATGCGTTGTGTCATGGTTTACAGCATTGCTGCGGTATCTCCGCCTTTCGGCCGGACACATCCGATTTCAGCATGGCTTTGGGTCACTGACTCACTGCTAATAGCATTCAATATGTGAACATGAACACCAAAACTGCAATATATAAAACGATCATCATACCATCATTATGCTACCAATGCCTAACATGGACACTAAAAAACACAATCCAAAAGAAAACTTGTTACAGCAGACATGGCAACAAGCGACAGAATCTGGAACAGAAACATCAGAAGACTAACAAACACAATACCCTATCTGGATTACATCAGAGGACAACAGATTAAGCTGTTTTCACATGCTTCCGGACTACCATCAGTGTCCCTAAAAAAAAGCATTACTATACAGACATGATAGATACAAAGTCAGGGGCAGACTTTGCAAACGATGGATTACAGAAATAAAAGAGTCAATGAAAACAAACATATATGATGCACACACAAATCCATCTCCATAGAACTCTGCTACCTCTAACGCTGCAAGGCATAAAGGGGTATAAAGCAATAAAAAACAAGAAAAAGAAATATACATCCACTCACAACAGTAGCGCAACATGGATAATCTGCTTTCCTACAAGCAAGTTCACTAAATAGCTACTTAAATGCTAAGATTGGTTCCATAACCTCAATGTCCATATGAGAAGGCAGGACGCGATGTGGAATATATCCTTAAGACTATATTACATTACACCAGTTGTGGTAGGGACCACTGGCCCACAGAGACAGACATCCACAGACAGATATATGGAGTCTTGAGGAGATTTCAAATACAGCAACATTTATTACGAAACTCGGACTTGCTGTGTAGACTTGTTAAACTGTGAATGAGAAGATGATGAGAAAGTTGCACCGAACTGTTTGTGAAAGTACATCAATTATCTAATGACATAATGCTTGGAAGAAAGAAGATTATGTCCGTGCATGGGAAAGTGGATACAAATTCTAGGAAGAAAGAAGATTATGTCCGTGCATGGGAACGTGGATAAAATTCTAGGAAGAAAGAAGATTATATCTGTGCATGGGAAAGTGGATACAAATTCTAGGAAGAAAGATGATTATGTCCGTGCATGGGAAAGTGGATAAAATTCTAGGAAGAAAGATGATTATGTCCGTGCATGGGAACGTGGATTACAATAAACAATACAGGTACATTGAGCATAATATGATGTCTGTTTGATGTGTAAAATGTACAGAATTGGGATGTTTAGATCTTCAGATTTTCTATACTACACAACAGACTATGGGTCAACGGTTCACAAGAGGAAGTGGGTACATCTCACATCAAACTAAGGTGTCAACGGTTCACAAGACGAAGTGTGTACATCTCACATCAAACTAAGGGGTAAATGGTTCACAAGAGAAAGTGGGTACATCTCACATCAAACTAAGGGGTAAATGGTTCACAGGATAAAGATAGAAGATTCAGAATGTGCCACTTATAAAAGTGCGGAACATATTAGGAAGTAAGAAAAATGATGTCACTGATACATTTTGATATCCTCCCAGGCTGCAGCAGCAGACTTGAGTGTTTTCATGTGAGATTATATGCAAAAGATGATATTGAGTCCCAAATCACCACAAGTCTTGCTGATGCCTGAAAGGGGAGTAAAGAATAGTGACAATATTAACCTGCCTTGCAATTTGTAAGAGTAGATTTTGGAGATGGTGATGGTGGAGTTTGCTAAGTGACCTTTACAGGGAATGAGTGACAGAAACCATGCTGAAGTCGGATGTGTCAGGCAGAAATGTGCAGATATCGCAGTCAAGTTGTAAACCATGACAACACATTCAGTTCTCCGGATGAATATATCCTGCTAATCAGCAGGAGTTTGATAACGAATGCAGAAGAAGAATACGAAACTCAAATGTGCTTTATTCATATTTAGTGTAGTTATATGTCAAGACTTCTCATTCCTAGAAGATGGGGGTTTCTACAAGTAAATCTTCTTCATGTTTTCATAAGACAACAATGAACTTTCATAAAAAGGTGGTGGTCTGTCTCAGGTGATATCACCACACAGTTTTTATTTCAGGTAGGTAGGGGAGCACCACAATTCTGCTCTGCACCTTTTATGAAGACAACAGTTTTGGAACATATGTTCTACTGTCTGCTTGACTTCACATGGACACACGTCTGTCTGGTCAAGTCTTGAACAACATGTTCTAATGCCCACTTGCCTTCACTACGTGAGCACATTTTCAGCATATTGTATGTGTGATAGTTGAGTCTGTAATGGTCAGTTCTATGTTGAAAAATTCTAACCTGATCTCATTTTGGCTGTGAATAGTACACATCACTGCTCTGTTCCTTTCATGAAGATACCATCTTTGGAGCACATGCTCTACTGTCACATGGGACACATGTCTGTGTGGTCAAGTCTTGGACCACATGTTCTACTTCTTCTTGTCTTCAAATAGACACATGTCTGTGTGGTCAAGTCTTGGACCACATGTTCTGCCGCCAACTTGTCTTCACATGGACACATGCCTGACTAGTCAAGTCTTGGACCACACAATCTACTGTCCACTTGACTTCACATGGATACATTTCTGTCTGGTCAAGTCTTGGACCACATGCTCTACTGTCAACTTGACTTCACATGGACACATTCCTGTCTGGCCGAGGATTATCAAATTGTACATGTGGTCATTGATTCTCTAATGACCAGTAGGAAGACTCTAACCTGGTCACTTCTTGTCCAGTTAGTAGTACCCATATCTCAGATCATCTTCTGGATATTCTCTTACACTCTGATTGGTCAAACCAATTCGTAACAGCGAATCAAAGTTTGTGACAGATCCCTGAGAAAATTTCGTCATGTCGACATATGATTTGTCTAGATCTCTCAAAAATTTGAAAACGAACTGCTAATCAGCAACTAACTATAGCTCCTCCTTTGGTCAGCTATCTTCTCCCGTTGTTGGGAGCTGCCAAATGAAGGGCTGTAGTTGGTGGTTAATCTCAACTTGACCAGCAGGAATACACATTCGGCTAAACATGAAAATTGATTGTAGGATTCTGGTTATTTTTCTGTGTGAAAGTGGATTCATTGCTGCAGAATAAAAGTGGATTCATTGCTGCAGAATAAAAGTGGATTCATTGCTGCAGAATAAAAGTGGATTCATTGCTGCAGAATAAAAGTGGATTCATTGCTGCAGAATAGTGCTGCACCATTTTCGCACACTGTGAGAAAACCTGATTAAAATGATAACAAATGGATTTAAATAAAAAAAATTTTAAATGAAATTGTTTCCCAACAATGCTCTTGTTTTTATGAAATGCTAAATTCCTATGTGCAGAATAGGTTTTTTTTTTTTTTTTGGTTGTTAGATGAGAATATTGATGAAATCAGTTGGAAATTAACATTTATGTCTTGCTTGAAATTTTCTCAGGTGCAATGGATTATCTGGCTACTGAAATTGCCACATCCAAGCAGAAGAAGTTCAGTCTTGTCACCTTTATAGACACACCTGGTCTGGTAGATGGAGATATGAAGTACCCATTTGATGTCAATAAGGCAATCACCTGGCTAGGTAAGTCATGGTGTAGATGAATTCAATTGATGTTTAGAGTGAGTGGTTGCAACCATTGATGTTTAGAGTGAGTGGTTGCAACCATCCTTTTTTGTGTCACTATCTAATACCCTTGGTGTGTATCGAGGTAGGGACAAACATAGAAAATAGAGCACTAAATAATGAGAATAGAGCAGCACCAAATAATGAGAACAGAGCACCAAATAATGAGAACAGAGCACCAAATAATGAGAACAGAGCACCAAATAATGAGAACAGAGCACCAAATAATAACAGAGCACCAAATAATGAGAACAGAGCACCAAATAATAACAGAGCACCAAATAATGAGAACAGAGCACCAAATAATAACAGAGCACCAAATAATGAGAATAGAGCACCAAATAATAACAGAGCACCAAATAATGAGAAAGGATAGAGCACCAAATAATGAGAACAGAGCACCAAATAATGAGAAAGGATAGAGCACCAAATAATGAGAATAGAGCACCAAATAATGAGAATAGAGCACAAAATAATGAGAATAGAGCACCAAATAATGAGAATAGAGCACCAAATAATGAGAATAGAGCACCAAATAATGAGAAAGAACAGAGCACCAAATAATGAGAATAGAGCACCAAATAATGAGAATAGAGCACAAAATAATGAGAATAGAGCACCAAATAATGAGAATAGAGCACAAAATAATGAGAATAGAGCACCAAATAATGAGAAAGAACAGAGCACCAAATAATGAGAATAGAGCACCAAATAACATGAGACAATATGAAATTATGATAGTAGTTTCTTACAAAGGATGAAAATGTGTAGAGGATTGACGTCATTCTACTCAGGTTATACCGTATTTGCTATGTCCCTCTCAACGAAGCGCACGCTGCCTGCTGAGAGTATTGCTCAGAGCATGTAACTCCGTAGCTGCAAGCTATAATGCCTAGTATCTTTGCGGTTATCTTACATGTGTGTTAATTATATAATTAGCTAGTTAGCTAGCTAGCTAGTTAGTTAGTCGTCGGATCATCATCACTGCAAACTGGAGATGTCTATAGTTGCTCCCATCTCTCCCTGAGTGTATCCGCCATTACACTTCTGCTGACAGTACCGGTCCTATGCTGGTTGACCATCATTCTTCTGTGCCCTCTAAATTGTTCACATCTAGCAACACCGCATTTCAATCCCTGATCTTTAATCCCGCCCATTGTAAAGGAATCATCATCCACATTAGTCTCACTCTTGCGTGTTATATCTCTTAAGGAGTTCAAAACGTCACTGCGGTCCATTGCCCCATCGCCCTGTGCCACAATCATGCACAACATCTGTTGTTCTGCTCTTTCATTGCCATGAACACCTACATGTGCCAGCACGAAAATAAATGTAACTAATTTGAACCTCGCATTTCTGAAGGCCTCAATCCACCATTCGCGAATGAGACCCGCTTGTACCTTCCTAATCATACTCAGTCACTGAAGATGTGTGCATACCCACTCAAATGTTCCGGTCATTGCCATAATCTCCATGGTCATGCTACTCGTAGTCACAGTAAAGTACCCACTCTCCTCCCTAATCATTTTACTTGCACAGAGTTGCAAAGGTCCAAGCACTCCAAACATGTCTAATCACAGATCCATCAGTGTATATTATGACATCCGCCTCTGGCATTCTCACTGACCAAAGCCTGCACCTCTTGCTCCACAGCTGTGGGACACTATTCTCTGTATTCCCTGCTGAGTATTATTACTACTCTCAAATACGTTTCAAAATCTGTGGGTAGACTTATCCATTCCACACCTGCTTTGCATGGCGTCCTCAGCATGTCCCATCCACAATTTTCCTCTCCTAAGTCATCAGTTAATTGTGTGGTTATAAATATTTCCATATCTGTCAGTTTCCATTTTATCAATCTGTGTTGTCTTCTAGCTATTTTTTGTGCTACCTTTTTTTAAAGTTTGTTTGTCCCTAATCTTGATAAAGATCTTTTGGTCAAAACGTTGGTTACATGTAGTTCACTTAAAGGGTGCAATTTAATCTATTACATTTTGTTACAACACCAAGGCTGCCTTATGGCAGCGGCGTCACAATTAGCAAAAGACAGAAGACCAGCTCCCCGTGACGCCTAGCAGCAAACATGGATAAAACAAGACTTTTTGTTCGGGTTTTTTTTTTGTTGCTTATATTTTATGTCCCAGGGATCTATATCGTACATATAGAAATAACCAAATTGCCGGAGGGTAACCAAAAGAACAAATCGTAATGCAAAATAAGTTAAACAGGTTACCTAACTATGGATAAATAGAGATGAAAAGGTATAAAACATGCAATAAAACAAAACAGGGCAGTTTTCAACGTATCGGTCCAAATGGGACCTTTTTAAAGAAAAATAATAACATTTAAACCACACAAACTATAACTGAGTTTGACGAGGCTGTGTTTCACTTACGGGAAACATAACCTAGTACTGGATGTAGAAACGCACCGTCCAGTAAAAGAGAAAATGTGTGCTTTCAATATTTTTTTAATGCACTATTAATGAGTAATGATGTGGTGGTATATCCGCATATTGAAAGCACACATTTTCTCTTTTATCCATAGTTCAGTAACCTGTTTAACTACACAGTTCTACAGCAGAGTCACATTCTATCAATCTCTGTTTGGCTAGTAGTCCAGACATATATTCAGTAGGTTGAAAAATCCTGTACATAACACCTTGATTCTGCCAAAGATGGATGTGTCAGGCCATTGATGCAAATAAAACGGTGATGTAATGCATTTCCATTCTATGGACTACATCCTTCTGGAAATCTAGTAGGACCATGGTCCTGCTACAAGAGATATCCAGTGGGAGTTTGAGAATGAACGATGAAGAAAAAGAAGACCTCTTGATAAGCTCTTTTTTTCTGTATGTCCTTAGAGATTACCACTTGAGTTAAGTCAAAGTTGGATGTGTTGGGCATTATAGCAAGTAAAATAGATACACAATGTATCTCCGTTGTCTACTGGAAATCTAGGTCTATTGTCCTGTTACAAGAGATATCCTGCGTGAAGTTTGAGAATGTGTCCTGTTACAAGAGATATCCTGCGTGAAGTTTGAGAATGTGTCCTGTTACAAGAGATATCCTGCGTGAAGTTTGAGAATCTGTCCTGTTACAAGAGATATCCTGCGTGAAGTTTGAGAATGTGTCCTGTTACAAGAGATATCCTGCGTGAAGTTTGAGAATGTGTCCTGTTACAAGAGATATCCTGCGTGAAGTTTGAGAATGTGTCCTGTTAAAAGAGATATCCTGCGTGAAGTTTGAGAATGTGTCCTGTTACAAGAGATATCCTGCGTGAAGTTTGAGAATGTGTCCTGTTACAAGAGATATCCTGCGTGAAGTTTGAGAATGTGTCCTGTTACAAGAGATATCCAGTGTGAAGTTTGAGAATGTATCCTGTTACAAGAGATATCCTGCGTGAAGTTTGAGAATGTGTCCTGTTACAAGAGATATCCTGCGTGAAGTTTGAGAATGTGTCCTGTTACAAGAGATATCCTGTGTGAAGTTTGAGAATGTGTCCTGTTACAAGAGATAACCTGTGTGAAGTTTGAGAATGTATCCTGTTACAAGAGATATCCTGCGTGAAGTTTGAGAATGTGTCCTGTTACAAGAGATAACCTGTGTGAAGTTTGAGAATGTATCCTGTTACAAGAGATATCCTGCGTGAAGTTTGAGAATGTGTCCTGTTACAAGAGATAGCGCGAAGTTTAAGAATGATTATCAAAATATAACATAATTTTGCCCCAGTATATACGACAGACAAAATGCTGATCTTGTGTGAGAGACAAATAGCAATCAGTTTTTTGTTTGAGAGACAAATACATATCGTGATATCTGAGTGCAGTGAAGGCGATCCACTAGATTTTTGATCATTTTTTTAAAAGTATATTCCCATGTTTTTGTCCTGCCAGGTGACACAGCAGATTTGATCTTTGTGTTCTTTGATCCAATTGGTCAAGCGTTGTGTAAGCGTACACTCAACTTGGTGGAGACCTTAAATGACAAGCATGCAGACAGGATCAAGTTCTATTTGAGCAAAGCAGATGAGGCAGGTCATGAGAGTGATAGACAGGTAAGCAGATGAGGCAGGCCATGAGAGTGATAGACAGGTAAGCAGATGAGGCAGGTCATGAGAGTGATAGACAGGTAAGCAGATGAGGCAGGTCATGAGAGTGATAGACAGGTAAGCAGATGAGGCAGGTCATGAGAGTGATAGACAGGTAAGCAGATGAGGCAGGTCATGAGAGTGATAGACAGGTAAGCAGATGAGGCAGGTCATGAGAGTGATAGACAGGTAAGCAGATGAGGCAGGCCATGAGAGTGATAGACAGGTAAGCAGATGAGGCAGGTCATGAGAGTGATAGACAGGTAAGCAGATGAGGCAGGTCATGAGAGTGATAGACAGGTAAGCAGATGAGGCAGGTCATGAGAGTGATAGACAGGTAAGCAGATGAGGAAGGTCATGAGAGTGATAGACAGGTAAGCAGATGACAAGCAAGTCACGAGAGTGACAGACAGGTAAGCAGATGAGGCAGGTCATGAGAGTGATAGACAGGTAAGCAGATGAAGCTGGTCATGAGTGACAGACAGGTAAGCAGATGACAAGCAGGTCATGAGAGTGACAGACAGGTAAGCAGATGACAAGCAAGTCACGAGAGTGACAGACAGGTAAGCAGATGAAGGAGGTCATGACAGTGACAGACAGGTAAGCAGATGACAAGCAGGTCATGAGAGTGACAGACAGGTAAGCAGATGAAGCTGGTCATGAGAGTGACAGACAGGTAAGCAGATGACAAGCAGGTCATGAGAGTGACAGACAGGTAAGCAGATGAAGCTGGTTATGAGAGTGACAGACAGGTAAGCAGATGAAGCTGGTTATGAGAGTGACAGACAGGTAAGCAGATAAAGCAGGTCATAAGAGTGACAGACAGGTAAGCAGATGACAAGCAGGTCATGAGAGTGACAGACAGGTAAGCAGATGACAAGCAGGTCATGAGAGTGACAGACAGGTAAGCAGATGAAGGAGGTCATGACAGTGACAGACAGGTAAGCAGATGACAAGCAGGTCATGAGAGTGACAGACAGGTAAGCAGATGAAGCTGGTTGTGAGAGTGACAGACAGGTAAGCAGATGAAGCTGGTTATGAGAGTGACAGACAGGTAAGCAGATAAAGCAGGTCATAAGAGTGACAGACAGGTAAGCAGATAAAGCAGGTCACGAGAGTGACAGACAGGTAAGCAGATGAGGCAGGTCATGAGAGTGATAGACAGGTAAGCAGATAAAGCAGGTCACGAGAGTGACAGACAGGTAAGCAGATGACAAGAAAGTCACGAGAGTGACAGACAGGTAAGCAGATGACGCTGGTCATGAGAGTGACAGACAGGTAAGCAGATGACAAGCAGGTCATGAGAGTGACAGACAGGTAAGCAGATGACAAGCAGGTCATGAGAGTGACAGACAGGTAAGCAGATGAAGGAGGTCATGACAGTGACAGACAGGTAAGCAGATGACAAGCAGGTCATGAGAGTGACAGACAGGTAAGCAGATGAAGCTGGTTATGAGAGTGACAGACAGGTAAGCAGATAAAGCAGGTCATAAGAGTGACAGACAGGTAAGCAGATAAAGCAGGTCACGAGAGTGACAGACAGGTAAGCAGATGAGGCAGGTCATGAGAGTGATAGACAGGTAAGCAGATAAAGCAGGTCATGAGAGTGACAGACAGGTAAGCAGATGACAAGCAAGTCACGAGAGTGACAGACAGGTAAGCAGATGAAGGAGGTCATGACAGTGACAGACAGGTAAGCAGATGACAAGCAGGTCATGAGAGTGACAGACAGGTAAGCAGATGAAGCTGGTTATGAGAGTGACAGACAGGTAAGCAGATGACAAGCAGGTCATGAGAGTGACAGACAGGTAAGCAGATGAAGGAGGTCATGACAGTGACAGACAGGTAAGCAGATGACAAGCAGGTCATGAGAGTGACAGACAGGTAAGCAGATGAAGCTGGTTATGAGAGTGACAGACAGGTAAGCAGATGACAAGCAGGTCATGAGAGTGAGACAGGTAAGCAGATGAAGCTGGTCATGACAGTGACAGACAGGTAAAACTCTTCTTCTTGTGCATTTCTTCTTCAACTTCTGCAGATTAGTAGAATGTACACCCACATGTTTTCAGAAGTCGAAAATAGAATATAATAGTAATACTGTTTACCTGCATATTCTAAAAGGCAACTAGGGGAGGGGGGGGGCTGTAGTGTGAGAGTTGGCAGTCCCATCCCATATAGGGACAAAGTGACCCAGAAGCCATGCTAAAATCAGATGTGTCTGGCCGAAAGGTGCATATATCGCAGCAAAGCTATAAACAATGACACAGCACATTCCATTCCCCAGACTACATCCTGCTAATCTGCAGGAGTATGAGAAGGAATGCAGAAGAAGAAATAGAATGTAATCTGGAGAACAAAATGAGATGTCATGGTTTACAGCTTTGCTGCGATATATACACCTTCCAGCAGATCATACACTTAGCCATTTGTGATTGTCAAGGACATAACTCTCCTGAATTTTATATGGTGGATGTTGTCGTTCATTCATCACATGATGATGATGACGATTTGTTACTTCCATTTTTGAAATTCAGTGAGTTATACCCTTGATTATCAGTTTGTGCTAATAAACCCATTTCTGGTTTGTCATTCCATTGTTTATATTAATTTGTTTTTTCTCCACATAATGTCACAACTGCGTTAACATGCCACATAATGTCACAACTGCGTTAACATGAACATTTATAATTGTCCACAGCGAGTGATGATGCAGATAGTTCAAGAGCTATGCAAGAGACCTGGTCTAAATCGGACTGGCTTTGATATGCCGACAATTTACATTCCGTCTATGAATCAAAAGGTGAGTCATTGCATCTCATTATCAGGCAGAACTAGCTTGATTTTGATAAGTGTCAGGCCTGGTACAGAGTAATGCTGGGTGTAGAACTAGCCTGATACGTGTCAAGCACAATAGAGTTGGGTGTAATATTTTAATTTCTCTATCAGGCTACAAGGCACAAGAAAGGCCAAGAACTAGACAGGTAGAGACAATCAAAGAAACCTTAAAAAGACACCGGCTGACCATGGCTAATGCAATCAAAATGGCTAAAGACAGACAACTCTGACTTTCCTCCATGTCGCTGAACGGCACAAGGGGAAATATCAGACAACTCTGACTTTCCTCCATGTCGCTGAACAGCACAAGGGGAAATATCAGACAACTCTGACTTTCCTCCATGTCGCTGAACAGCACAAGGGGAAATATCAGACAACTCTGACTTTCCTCCATGTCGCTGAACAGCACAAGGGGAAATATCAGACAACTCTGACTTTCCTCCATGTCGCTGAACAGCACAAGGGGAAATATCAGACAACTCTGACTTTCCTCCATGTCGCTGAACAGCACAAGGGGAAATATCAGACAACTCTGACTTTCCTCCATGTCGCTGAACAGCACAAGGGGAAATATCAGACAACTCTGACTTTCCTCCATGTCGCTGAACAGCACAAGGGGAAATATCAGACAACTCTGACTTTCCTCCATGTCGCTGAACAGCACAAGGGGAAATATCAGACAACTCTGACTTTCCTCCATGTCGCTGAACAGCACAAGGGGAAATATCAGACAACTCTGACTTTCCTCCATGTCGCTGAACGGCACAAGGGGAAATATCAGACAACTCTGACTTTCCTCCATGTCGCTGAACAGCACAAGGGGAAATATCTATAGATAGATTCTACATATAGTAGGCCTGAAGGTTTCACCAGCGGTGCAATGGACCATCATGCAACAGTAATCCCTAGCCGATTCATTTATTCAAGTGACATATTCTTTCTATAACATATTCTTTCTTTCTGGATGTGTTCTGTATTTCTCATGATTCTGGGCAAGTTGACGTGCCACAACCGCAGACATGGTCAAATAATCCTTGATATCTCTTATAAATCATCTTTTTGGACGATCTTCAACACAATGAATTTTCCTGTCTGGGCTACAGACTACGAACTGGTAGGAGTTTGAGTATACACATAGAAGCTAATTCTGTCTTCTGATGAATATTCATTGAAAATGATTGCTTGTTTTATTTGATTTTTGTATAGCTAATATTTGGTTCTCTGTGTACATCATGTTCAGTTGGTTACAGAGCAGAGTTTGTTTTTTGACACAGGGTAGTCGATGTGCTAACCAAATTGAGGAAGTGTGTCGAGAGATTGAGAAGACAATTAATCAAACGATTCAGAACACTCTCAACTCTCTGGAGAGGGATTGTGATCAGATCTCACAGTTGGTGGAGGAAAAACTCAGAGAGGATAGGTGAGGACTAGAATTTTTATCTTTTTTGAGCTCCGCATCAAGAAGGGCTGTCGCTCTGTTTTATCTTTATCACACAAGATGTTATCACATATTGTTTGTGGATGTTATCACATATTGTTTGTAGATGTATGTAGCCAGGTGGATAGTCATTCAGACAATGGCAAAAGTCAAGCCAGTTTATACCAGCAATCATTAAAAACGCACCACTTTTACAATTTTTGTGTGCTGAATTTAAAATACACAAAACAAAGTAAATTAATAAATCTGATCCATTTAAAGACACAAATGTGCACTTTTATAAAAACTGAACAAATTCAGGACCATCACCTAAGCAGTGGCCTACATTAAGGTTTAAAAAAAATCGCACTCACTGTCGGTAAGTCAGGAACATCATTACTACAGTGTATGACAACCCTGTAGCATCAATACAAGTTTGGCATCGGTGTATCATGCTGTTACACAGTCTGAAAAAATGTTCGGGGTATGAGAACCCATTCTGCAATGATTTCTCAATTGAATTTGACTATCCTGAGCTATTGTTGTTACGCGAGGTTGGCCAGGCCTTGGACGGTCATTGATTGTACCTGTATCCAGACATCTCTCATTCAGCCTCACTATGGTAATGGTCACAACTAAAATGTCTGGCAACTTCTCTGGTCACCATACAACTCCTCAGCATGCCAACAGCCTGCCATCACCCTTGTGACGAAAGTTAAAACATTACAAACACAAATACACACTTACTTTTGATAAAAACAAACGATGACGTTTTACTCCCTGAAACTTGACTAATGTGTATACCAAATTTCACCTTGATTCGACTAGTAATATGATCAGAATTCAGCAATTTGATGTTGTGCACATGAATCATGCAAAATTGCAATAAAACATGACAATGACAATAAAACGTGAAACATTAATGCTAACCCACACACATTCACGGGGTTTGAAAATCACTCGCTGAAATAAACATTTCAAGGGTTAAAATGGGTATGCTTTTGATGCGTTTCTAAGGATTGCCGGTGTATTATTCTTTATATTATAACTAGCCATTAGTGAACGTGGACAGTGCTGTTTTACTTATGTGTTGTGTTATGATAAAGGCTTTTAAGCCAAAACGTTGATTGTTGTGTGTGTAATTATGTGTGTTTCCAGAGATTAGTAACTTCAGTACCCTGTTTCAAGTTTCGCCTCTTGGTTTAGATTCCCTGCAGTCTAGTCTATTGTCTTTCCCCGGGTGGTTTGTGATCCACTCTTGCCGTTAAGTGTAGGGAAGATTAGAGCTCAAGCATGTGTTCTAAAGCCAGATGTGTGGCCTTAACTGTGCTATGACCGTGTCTGTTCAGGATGTCTCAGATGTTTTCTATCCATCTTTTTTGTGGTCTTCCTCTAGCATTGTACCCTGATCTCATTTAGTTATATGCCTGTATGGGCAACGTGTCATGTGTGATTACATAATATCGCAGAAGTCGAGCAATATTGGCTTCTGATGAGATTCACATTTCTAAAAGGGGTTAGTGGGCTTTATTATCAATGCTGATGTACAGGTTGCATTGCATAATTAACCTACTAGTGATATGCCTATGTATGTCCAGAGCGTAGTGGAATTGGTAAAAGCGCAGATATATTAGATGTCGCAGCCAACGTTTTGATGTGTTGTACCAGTGACACAAATAAAATGGTGACACAATGCTTCTTCATTCTCTGAACTACATCCTGGAAATCTGGTCAGATAATTATCCTGCCTCAAGAGTTCCAGCGGAAGTGTGAGAACAAACAGTACGTCCTTGTAAAGCGGGCACATAAATTTTGTTTTCATATTATACAGTCATACTTTTTAGGAAACAACACTACATGTTGTTTTTCATTTTTCATTCACAAAACAATAGCTTCTGGGAATGTTTCTACCAAGAATATTATTTTCACGAGTTCACGAGCCGAGGAGTAGGCAGTCACAAGCCGAGGAGTAGGCAGTCACGAGCTAAGGAGTAGGCAGTATCTTTTCTACAGGCTTGAGGAATCTAATGAAGATATATTATAGAAATAAAACAAATTAACAAAAAAATCCAACATGCAGTCAACATATTAACATGTTTGGTAGCACTGTTGTCAGTTGGGAAACAGCAACAGCTTATGGGATTTGCACATGTAAGAAGGTGCCATTATTCAAATGACTATCCTGATTAATTATTATCCTGTACGATAAAAGATTTCAAAGATTATCCTGCAAGAAACAGTAGTGGTTTGAAGAAGATAAGGTGGAAAGAAAAATCTTTGGTTCATATCTAAGATTGAATGAGATGAGGTTTTTTAAAACATTTCTTTGTATGTCTGAAGACATATGTTTGACAAGCTTTTTGTGATTATTGCTACAATGTAACAGCCCTATGACAAATGGGTCAAGAGTTTTATTATTATTTATCATTATTATTATTATTTATTATGAGGTTCAATGGACTCTACATTAATCTCACATAATTCTGCTTATCCACAGTCTGCGTGGTTCCCGCAACTTGAGGGCCAGGTTCCGTGGATTGTGTTATGGGATGGTAGGAATGGTACTTCCTGTTTTGCTGCTAGTCACCTTCCTGATCAGCACTTCTCATGAAAGACTCAACTCTTGGCTAGGTCAGGATGTCATGTTTACTCTAGATGTTTACTTGGTAAGTTTATATTTCTCATGAAAAATTCCAATTCTTTTGGCTGGGTTCAAATGTCATGTTTCTGTAGATATGTGTTTGCTATCTGCCCCTCCTTTATATTCCCAAATTTGGAAATTATTAATGACTAATAATATTGTTTGTTAAATATCAGATTAAAACCTCTTGGAGAGACATGATCCTTTGAACCTAAGACCAGAGTCTATGTTGGTCATATCGGGTCATGTTCATTTTTATTGTGACCCTATGGTCTAGGACTGGTTTGATTTATTGTGCGTACAAAATTATTGCTAAAGGACTTCCATTGTGCCAATCATCGTCTTTGGTGAACGTTCTTTTAATCATCAGTAAGTTCAAGAGCTGCACGTCTAAAAAGCACCCGATGGTACAAGAGGGTCTGTGATTGTAAAAAGCACCCGATGGTACAAGAGGGTCTGTGATTGTAAAAAGCACCCGATGGTACAAGAGGGTCTGTGATTGTAAAAAGCACCCGATGGTACAAGAGGGTCTGTGATTGTAAAAAGCACCCGATGGTACAAGAGGGTCTGTGATTGTAAAAAGCACCCGATGGTACAAGAGGGTCTGTGATTGTAAAAAGCACCCGATGGTACAAGAGGGTCTGTGATTGTAAAAAGCACCCGATGATACAAGAGGGTCTGTGATTGTAAAAAGCACCCGATGGTACAAGAAGAGGGTCTGTGATTGTAAAAAGCACCCGATGGTACAAGAGGGTCTGTGATTGTAAAAAGCACCCGATGGTACAAGAGGGTCTGTGATTGTAAAAAGCACCCGATGGTACAAGAGGGTCTGTGATTGTAAAAAGCACCCGATGGTACAAGAGGGTCTGTGATTGTAAAAAGCACCCGATGGGGTACAAGAGGGTCTGTGATTGTAAAAAGCACCCGATGGTACAAGAGGGTCTGTGATTGTAAAAAGCACCCGATGATACAAGAGGGTCTGTGATTGTAAAAAGCACCCGATGGTACAAGAGGGTCTGTGATTGTAAAAAGCACCCGATGGTACAAGAAGAGGGTCTGTGATTGCTTGTAGTTACTGTGGAAGTCTCTTACTGACAGATTGGTCTTGTGAGTCACATCCACCATTGACAAGGAATCACAGATATTTTTTTATAGAACCACAACAATACTATCATTTCGATAGACAGAAAGGTACCTACTGCTATACAGTTATTCAATATATATATATATGTATATATATAACTTTACAATTATCGTGTATATATATATCTCCAAAATATTGATATTAGTGGCTCCGTGGATATGAAGAGTTAAGGGTACTATACTGCAATGTGTAATGCTGTTCTATCACATTCCTACCATAGCTCTTTTGCCAGTGGAGCAAGATTTTATAATGGTAACCTGGATGTCTCAGGCACCATTGAAATGTGTAGCAACAGTAGTAGGAGATGTATGGTTATTGGCACTTTAGTCTTCCTGGTGTATCTGATATATATTTCTTCTTCTTCTCCTGCGTTCAGCATCTGTGGTCATGCTATACCGTCAGGCCTGTCATCAAAACGAAGTCCACTGTCTTCTCCAGGTCAGAGCGGCTGCCCCATAGCTTTTGCCTCAAGTCTGTATTATCTGGCCAGGTCTGCTGTGTCTGCTCTTTGTATGTTGGACAATCCTGAAGTATGTGTTCCGGGGTCTGGGTTCCGGATCCACATGGACATTCATCTGTGTATGAGATCCTTAATCGGTAAAGGTGACCCAACAGTCTGCAATGGCCTGTTCCAAGGGGAAATATTGTGGTCTGTTGATATATATATTTCTTGTTACCTTATTTACAAACAATGATGTAAATAGCATTATGGGAATTACATGTAAATCTATCATTGTTATTAGAAGTGGCCTTAGGAAATTACACCAGAAGAATCTGCGCTACAGTAGCTACAGGTGTTACATCAGCATCCAAAACAAATATGAACTACGTAGCTACAGTAGCTACAGGTGTTACAACATCAGCATCCACAACAAATTGAAATGACCTGAAAAATTACCTCTGAGGTGGCAGTTTTTGTCACGTCTATTTGGGAAGTCAGAGGAAAATCTTGTAAAGTGGCAGGAGTTTGATGGTCACACTGGAGAGGGGAATAATATTTTACAACTCATTATTTGTCATCATTATAATTATTCAGTCGAGTTTTGTACACATTTTCTGATATATGTGTGTACAATTATTCTGTATAATTCTGTACAATTATCTGATATAGGGCCTGTGTGTACAATTATCCTGAATGTCTATCCAATTAGCAATATCATACTTACTTTCAGGGTCCATTCAGTTCTGCCTGGAAAAGTGTACCGAAGGATTATACTAACTACATTATAGCTGCTATTCTAGGTTTGGCTTTTATTATGCTGCTTGTAGCCAAACTGTCCTCAAGGTAAGTCTGCAATCTTTAATACTGATCTAGGTTTGGCTTTTTTTATGCTCAGGGCCGCACGTCTTCAGTATTGGGGAGCAGTTACCTAAACTAAAAATATTATAATTCTTCATTTTTCTTAGCAATTCCATTTTTTCATAAGATCTCATGTCATATTTGTGTAAAAATATATTTCTTGGGGAATAGGAGTTGGTTACCACCCTCATATAGCAGAGCCACTGAAATGTGATATCGCTAACATCTCACACCCCTACGGCAGTTAACTACTATGGGTTAACTTTACATACAGTGCCTGGGGCAGAAACCAGAACTGTCCAGTTTGAGAAATGTGATGCCAATGTGTGTAATTCTTGCACATATCAACGCTCAAAGTAGACGTACCAGGCAAATAAAATATCGCAAAAAGTACTACTTCTGTCTCAATTGATATAAAGTGTTACTTGTATACTTACTTATGTGTTCACCTTCATTACTTCAAAATTTTGTATTTGTACTTATTTTGGGAAATTTTACCCCAATTCCTTGACCACCGGTCTAAATGGTGACCTATTTCTGCATTTGTGTGCAAACTCCTGCCATCATCATCATCATGTTAGTTCTGAAACCTCTGGGGTATCTCATGCTGGGGTATCACATGGTTTTAATGTCCTAGACATGCCAGGGTATCTCATGGATTTAATGTCCTAGACATGCCAGGGTACATCATGGATTTACTGTCCTAGACATGCTTGCATTTGTGAAAGTAAAAACATCAGATATCCTTGCTGCATAAAATGTGTCTGTAGTATATGAATTGAGAGTGAATAAGGGGGCTTATTGAAGACCTTTGCAGACCTTTGCTCCCCTTTTATGGCCTGACAGCGCAGACAATCTCAATGACTGGAAGAGGAGCCTTACATATTGTCTGGAAAAATTTTGGATTTCTACAAATCTCTATAGATATTTCAGAGTGTTGGAACATCTCAATGGCTACAGCAGCCTAACTCGACCAGAATCATGAGTTCTTCAGAGCGTCTATAAAGTAGAGTCATGTTCTAGAAAGAATATGTTTTTGTAACAATAAATATCAATGCCAGAGAACATATATATATTGTTGTTTCTTGTTCAGAACTGTAACCAGGTTGACAAGGAAACAAAAGAAGACACTGACCGAGATTAGCCAGTACGTACAGAGCACAGTTAAGAGTAAAAAGGTAAGAATTATATATTCCTATTCTGCGTTCGTTCTCAAACTCCTGCAGATTAGCAGGATGTAGTCTGGAGAATGGAATGTGTGGTCATAGTTTACAGCTTTGCTTCTATGAATATCAGATGGCACGGCAAGATTCCAGATACCACTGTCTTTGATAGATCTGGTGTACCTAGCATTGACACTATTCTGATGCAGATACAGATTTGTTGGGCAGATCATGTACGTCAGATAATCACCTGCCAAAGATACTTTTCTCTGGTGAGTTCCAGAAGGGCAAATGATATCAAGGTGGCCAAAAGATGTGCTAGAAAGACTTGTTAAAGACCTACTCATGAAAGCCTTCGAAATAGACCAATTTGCATGGGAAGAATTTGCACAAAATAGAGCATCATGGTGATATAAAGTCAAAAAAAGGCACAGCAACCTGTGAAAAGAGAAGTGCAGCAGCTTAACAGCGGATAGTAGCTAGAAAGTCACGGATAGACCAACAGCGGAGAGTAGCTAGAAAGTCACGGATAGACCAACAGCGGAGAGTAGCTAGAAAGTCACGGATATACCAACAGCGAAGAGTAGCTAGAAAGTCATGGATAGACCAACAGCAGAGAGTAGCTCGAAAGTCACAGAACAACAGCGGAGAGTACCTAGAAAGTCAGGAGTAGACCAAAAACCATCTACAGTGGTCATTCCATACCTAAACTGTCCAAGGGCATTTGCAGACCTGGGTCATTTACGACCTGACAATAACCACATAACTCTTTGTTCCATAACTCTAGAGTCAATGCAACAAAGGGGCATCACTTATGATGGATGAACAACACTGTTGCTGAAAATTCTGAGCTTTTGTGCCTGATACATCAGACTTCAGCTATGCTCCTCTGTCACTTTGACCCTATATGAGACGGGGAAGGTAAACGTTGTTATTCCTTGCTCCCCTTTCTACCCCTGGAACCACGAGATTATGAATGACATAAGTATTGTCATTACTCAACTATGATCATGACAACTTAGGAACATGGCATTAACTAGATGTGTGATTCCTAACTTAGAGACATGGCATTAACTAGATGTGTGATTCCTAACTTAGGGACATAACATTAACTAGATGTGCGATTCCTAACTTAGGGACATAACATTAACTAGATGTGCGATTCCTAACTTAGGGACATAACATTAACTAGATGTGCGATTCCTAACTTAGGGACATAACATTAACTAGATGTGCGATTCCTAACTTAGGGACATAACATTAACTAGATGTGCGATTCCTAACCATTTTTGTATCTTGCCCCCACTTTCCAAATTCATAACCCTTCAGACATACAGGTACTTCATTGGATGCATCTGCAGATTTTTCAGAAATTTGTATCCTCAGTGATGTGGATTAGATTAGAAACAGCATGACTGGTCCATATCTTTTTTTATGTTGTCTCTCCATGATTTTCTTTGTCTTCCTTTACTCCTTCTACCCTCACCTGTGTGGGAATGTTTTTAATCGTTTGATCGCTTTTTAGGAATCCTATCAACTTTGATGTTCAAACCATGCTATTATATCTGGTTTCTCAGCATGGGCCGTAGAGACTTGAATGGGGCCACAGAGATAATTTAGAAATTAGGGGACTTAGATAACAGTAGCCTGCCGAAGATGGATGTGTCGGACCATTGGTGCAAATAAAACGGCGACACAACGCATTTCCATTCTCTGGACTACATCCTGCTGGAAATCTAGTAGGACAGAGATCCAGCGGGAGTTTGAGAATGAACGCTGAAGAAGAAGAAATAACAGAAATGTTGCAGGATATACCCGGTATGTGTTATTTCTGAAGTGGTCCAGCTGCAACCCTGAGTGGTCATGGATTTGACCAAATGTCAGAAAATTTGTACCATCTATTACCTTAAATTATATTTGTTTGCACCTTCAAGTTAAAATGGTTTGATCTTTATTTCTTTTAATAGTTTTATTTTCATACAAAGTGCTGCTAGAACCTCTTTGTTTCATACACAGTGCTGTTCGAACCTCTTTGTTTCATACACAGTGCTGTTCGAACCTCTTTGTTTCATACACAGTGCTGTTCGAACCTCTTTGTTTCATACACAGTGCTGTTCGAACCTTTTTGTTTTATACACAGTGCTGTTCGAACCTCTTTGTTTCATACACAGTGCTGTTCGAACCTCTTTGTTCATCTCTTTCCATGAAGTTTATTATGACTAAGTTTATTATGACTAAGTTTATTATGACTAAGTTTATTATGACTAAGTTTATTATGACTAAGGAAAGTAATAATTTATTGCTGCTTTTTGCTTTTATTTTTAAATAAAATTTTACGCTCTTTTCAGCCGTGATTTGTAGGTCAAATATATTATATCAAAAGCTTTTTACGATATAAAAAATAACGAAGATTGTGATTCTGCGAATCATAAACTCCGAGGTATATTAAACATTTAAACAGCAAGTTTTATTTAATATATTTCATTATCTTTAAGTATTAATATTTTTTCAGCAAACCCTGTACCAGGAGTATTTGCAACAGAGTGTAGCTGAGCAAGACCTATGACCTCTAGAACCGACATATCACCTATCAGCATTAGTTTGTGCTTAGATGGGTCCTCTTGAATATTCTGTCCTCGGGCATTCCCTTAGAAGGAAGGAATCACTGTCTAGTCTTAAGTGTCCTGTTTATGTTTCATTCTCTGCAAGCAATATCAATTATTGTACAATTTGTGTGTCAGGTTCATGAAATTTAGAATTGTATGATTTATTAACAAATTAGTAGAATATTTGCAATTCCAGTTATTAAGTTTAACTCATCTCCGACAAGCAGTTATAACAGACAGTTAAGTTTAACTCATCGACAAGCAGCTATAACAGACAGTTAAGTTTAACTCCTCTCCGACAAGCAGCTATAACAGACAGTTAAGTTTAACTCCTCTCTGACAAGCAGCTATAACAGACAGTTAAGTTTAACTCATCGACAAGCAGCTATAACAGACAGTTAAGTTTAACTCCTCTCCGACAAGCAGCTATAACAGACAGTTAAGTTTAACTCCTCTCCGACAAGCAGCTATAACAGACAGTTAAGTTTAACTCCTCTCCGACAAGCAGCTATAACAGACAGTTAAGTTTAACTCCTCTCCGACAAGCAACTATAACAGACAGTTACGTTTAACTCATCAACAAGCAGCTATAACAGACAGTTAAGTTTAACTCATCTCCGACAAGCAGCTATAACAGTCAGTTAAGCAGGTTCCTTCTGTTGGTAAGCCACTTGAACCTCAATTTGTATAGTTACTTGCTGATTATGTTATGACAAGACAGGATAATCCTTAGGGAGATTAAAAGTTAGAGACCAGTAAGAGGGGTTTGTTAAAAGGAAGATGTCTCACATTAGCCCTCTCTCTGTTTGTGGGAGTATTGTGAGATAAAAGGAAGATGTCTCACATTAGCCCTCTCTATCTGGTTGTGGGAGTATTGTGAGGTAACAGATTGTTAAAGTGGGTCTATCGTCTTTAAACAGCTATCACTCAAGTGGGTCTGTCATCTTTAAACAGTTATCACTCAAGTGGGTCTATTGTCTTTAAACAGTTATCACTCAAGTGGGTCTATTGTCTTTAAACAGTTATCACTCAAGTGGGTCTGTCATCTTTAAACAGTTATCACTCAAGTGGGTCTATCATCTTTAAACAGTTATCACTCAAGTGGGTCTGTCATCTTTAAACAGTTATCACTCAAGTGGGTCTGTCATCTTTAGACAGTTATCACTCAAGTGGGTCTGTCATCTATGGCATTATTAGCTCACATGTTCCCACAACCTCAGGTGCACCTCCTCAAGTCTCACATGTTCCAACAACCTCAGGTGCACCTCCTCAAGTCTCACATGCCACTGGATTCCCCAAAAAATGTGATAAGTTTCATCCAGATTTGTAAGATGTTTCTATTGTACAATACCATTCCTGAACTCATTGGTCAGCCTGTCCCTCCTGACTGGTCATTGTATCCCTACTTTAACTAAATACAAATAGTTATTCACTGCTATAGGAAACAATTGTTTTGTTAACCTTTGGTTTTGATGTTATAAACAAATTCATATTATGAACTTCTTTGAACTCTGTCGCTGAACCATTTCAGATTTTGAACATGAAAGCTTGTTATGAACACACCTGTATTGTTAGATCAATATCTTCAATGAACTTTGTGATTGAGTCAATTCAGTTTTTGATCATGCTCAAGTTAATAATTCAATAATAAAAATAATCAATGATAGATCTCATTGATGTAATTGGCAAAGCAGTACAGATATGGACAAACAAGAATGCACCAGCATGACACATGTGCACCAGCATGACACATGTGCACCATCTCTGAACATGGAATTTTGTTATCAACAAATCAGTATTCTTGACCACATTTTAAATTTACAACCCCCCCCCCCCTCACATTGTTTGCGTGTGGGGTTTGTTAAAACCGGTAGCTTTCACTGAATGGTCTGTGCTGACAGGAGGTCACTTAGATGGAACACTGCCTGTATTGTTATCTCAACTGTTGAAAAGTTCTACAGTATTTCTAGTTTCCTTTGCATCATCATCATGAGACATAGCTCACAAATTATTCATCATAAACTTATCCATCTTATTTGTGTTGAAATCCGTATGTTTCGTATGTTGTATATGGTTGTAATGTATGGATATATGTAGCATATTTCTAAATGTTAGACCACATGTGATGAATGAATGTATGTTTGTATGACTGAAGTGTATGAGTAATCAACATATGCAAGGGAATAGAATGCAAGATACTGTAATAAAATGTGTTTAGTATGTTGTCTAGCATCTGTTTGACTGTGACATCTGTTTGACTGTGACATCTGTGTGATTGTGACATCTGTGTGATTGTGACATCTGTTTGACTGTGACATCTGTCTGACTGTGACATCTGTTTGACTGTGACATCTGTGTGATTGTGACATCTGTTTGATTGTGACATCTGTTTGACTGACATCTGTTTGACTGTGACATCTGTGTGACTGACATTTATTTGACTGTGACATTTATTTGACTGACATCTGTTTGACTGTGACATCTGTTTGACTGTGACAGCTGTTTGACTGTGACATCTGTGTGACTGACATTTATTTGACTGACATCTGTTTGACTGTGACATTTGTTTGACTGTGACATCTGTTTGACTGACATTTATTTGACTGACATCTGTTTCACTGTGACATTTGTTTGACTGACATCTGTGTGACTGTGACATTTATTTGACTAACATCTGTTTCACTGTGACATTTGTTTGACTGTGACATCTGTGTGACTGACATTTATTTGACTGACATCTGTTTGACTGTGACATTTATTTGACTGACATCTGTTTGACTGTGACATCTGTTTGACTGTGACATCTGTTTGACTGTGACATCTGTTTGACTGTGACATCTGTTTGACTGTGACATCTGTGTGACTGACATTTATTTGACTGACATCTGTTTGACTGTGACATCTGTTTGACTGTGACATCTGTTTGACTGACATTTATTTGACTGACATCTGTTTCACTGTGACATTTGTTTGACTGTGACATCTGTGTGACTGTGACATTTATTTGACTGACATCTGTTTCACTGTGACATTTGTTTGACTGTGACATCTGTGTGACTGTGACATTTATTTGACTGACATCTGTTTCACTGTGACATCTGTTTGACTGTGACATCTGTTTGACTGACATCTGTTTGACTGACATCTGTGTGACTGTGACATCTGTTTGAATGTGACATCTGTGTGACTGTGACATCTGTTTGACTGGGACATCTGTGTGACTGTGACATCTGTTTGACTGTGACATCTGTTTGACTGTGACATCTGTTTGACTGTGACATCTGTTTGACTGTGACATCTGTTTGACTAACATATTCTTCTGTGTTAACTCTGATAACCAACACAAAAGTTTGTGATTTTTTTATGGGGAAATTGAAGTACGTTCTCCGAAGTACGTTCTCCGTTGAGTTGCTTTATTTCTCCTCTTCTCACAAGATTCTGCTCCTTTTCTTGACTGTAGAACTCCATGTAAATCTATTTTGTGCAAGTTCTTCCTTCCCATGTATCTTGGTCTATTTTAAAGACTTTCAGTGAGCTCTTTAATGCATCCATGCAGCGCATATTTTGACCACCTTGAGATCGTGTGCCCTTCTGCAGCTCGCCATAAAGAAGTATCTTTGGTGGCCAATGATCTTGAATATGTACCAGATAACCTACCTAGTGAATCCTTAGTCAAATATCCACACAAACATGAGCTACGGAGTGAACTGATTCATTGAATATGTGCTCATATTTATCATATCGACAAACTTCATCATACCATGCAGGTTGACTGTAGAATATAAATACATTCGTGTAGCTTTTAATTCCCTAATTTTTTGTATCAGTGCGCTGACAAACAATCTAGATCATACTTATCTCCCTTTACCAAGGGTGTTTGCACAATTGTGAAAAATGAAATTATTCTCTTGAAAGATTTATTAAAATATGAAATAACACAAAAAGTTTTGAAATTTTCAGTGTGATGTAATGAATGTCTGTATTATCTGAATGAATTTTTGTTTTGTTCCAGTTATTTCTAAAAGCCTGAATCGTGTTTCTGATAATGTTTGTCGTCAATCAATATACATTTCTTGTCAACATATTACACATTGTCATCATCGAAAAATTTTGAATTATAGAAGGATCGACAAACCACATCAATACACTATTTCATGGGTGCAGCCATATCGGAAATACGTAATGTCCTTGTGATCTATTTTTAGTAATACAGTTTAATCCCATTATAACAAATTAGTTTGGACCAACAAAATATGTAATAACATAAGTTTGTTATATCAATCAATCAAGTGCCATGCCAACTGGCGTAGGCGATCATGTTTCTCCATGACTCTCTGTCTCGTGTTGTCAATAAGCTCGGTTGGTGAGCTTCTACCATGCAACGATACAAGCCCATCTAGTAATTTTTCTCTTTGTCGACCTATCTCTTCTCCCTTTGATCTTTCCAGAGGTTATTAAGTGTTTGTTATATGCATTAAGTAAAAAATCTATTGGGGATTGTGAAGAGTGTTGTTAAATTGGGAATGTTGTTATAAAGGAATGCGATCTAAAGGGATTCCATGGTACTACAGAGGAATTCTGTTATAACATCTTGGTCCTGACCTGGAATATATATGTAATAACAGAAATTCGTTATCTATCTATTCGCTAAACCCTTTGTTGCGTTTCAGCATCAGGGGATGAAAAGTTTTCAGGAGATGGTCCTCGTGTGTGCTGAGTATATTGTGTAATTTGTCACCTTTTATTTCAGCTGTCCATCATTTTCATGGTCGGCCTCTAGGTCTGCCTTCACTGTATCTGTGTAGCATAGCTTGCTGTGGTATGCTGTTTGATGGTAGTCTGCTGATGTGTGCACAGCATTTTATCTGTTGTCTTTTAATATATTCCAAGATTGGGGTGGTACCGGTTCTGTGTCTAATGTCTTTATTTCTCACTCTGTCTCTTAGCGATATTCCTAGGATTCTGTGCAAGCTTGCTATTTCAGCTGTCACAGGTTTATGTTTTATCTTTTACTGTCATTGTCCATGTTTCACTTTGGTAACACAGAGTTGGTATAATAATTAACTATATCCAGTACAAATAATATAGAACAAAAATTATTGGGAATTTTGAACACTGTTGTTATATAGGGATGGTTGTTATAAAAGAATGCACTGTAAAGAGATTCCACTGTACTATCACTACAGTTTCCGTATCACCGAAGTATCACAAGTTCAACGATCGTCAAATTTGTTCAGTAATGTATTCACCCTTAAGCTGCCAGGCACAAGATTACTAGGTCATATTTCTTGACTATTGAAGGGTTTAAAAAAGCCCATATTTTTCTTTTGCTATCCCCGCAATGCTACAATTGTGTCAACCATTCCATCGGTGCGGTAAATAGTTTCTGGTGAGAAGTCAGAACTGAGGAAGGTTTTTTTCATTTTTGTAGCTCAAGAAAGGAAATTGCACAGTCGATCGTCAAAGACGGATGTGTTAGGCCATTGGCGCAAATAAAATTCGCTGGACAGCATCCTGCTTGAAATCAAATAGGACCATTGTCCTGCTACAAGAGATACCCAGCGGGAGTTTGAGAATGAACGCTGAAACAGAAGGACAGTTGGGGAAGTTATTAGGGGGAAAGAATTTATCACAGCTTAAGTTTTGACTAAGAACAATGTAGAAGATGAAGGTCTAAGAAACATGGACATTCAAGTATCTGGTAACTAGTATCTGGTAACTAGTATCACACTGTACTGTACTTAATTTGATGTATGCATGCTAATACAACCAAATGCTAATACAACCAAATGTTATAGAATTTCTCACATCTTGTTTTTCTGTATTGTTTTTTTTCTATTTAAAATAGTTGATTATTTCATTCAGAAATTTTGGACAAATTGGCAGAATTTTGGACTTATGTTTTTGTCACTATTTATCAATATTATTTGTATGTTCCACATCACCTTTTCTTTTACATAATAGCAACCATCTTAAGAATTGTAATGTCACCACTTCACTACAACAATATACAGTCACCATATTCTTACAGAACATAATGTCACCATTTCACTACAACAATATAGTCACCATATTCTTACAGAACATAATGTCACCACTTCACTACAACAATATAGTCACCTTATTCTTACAGATCATGTCACCATTTCACTACAACAATATACAGTCACCATATTCTTACAGAACATAATGTCACCATTTCACTACAACAATATAGTCACCATATTCTTACAGAACATAATGTCACCATTTCACATCAATCAATTTTCAATCAATCAAGTGCCATACCGAGTAGCGTAGGCGATCATGCTTCTCCACAACTCTTGTCTCTTGTGTTGTTAATAAGTTCAGTTGGTGACTTCTTTTTGTACCACAGTGTCACCCCATCCAGAAATTTCTCTTTTGTCTTCCTCTTGTCTCTTCTCCCCTTGATCTTTCCAGTGGTTGCTAAATGTTCAAGTTTTACTTTTCTCATCACATGTCGTAAACATCTTGATTGGCATCCTAGCACTCGAACTCGTGTATGCATTGATATTATTCCATTGAATATAATTTTTCTTATTTTTTTTAATGTTGATTTGTTCTGTGCTATCCTGTTCTTGATCTCATTGGAGCACCTGCCATCTGTTGTTTTGTTTGTCTATGTAGTACTGGATTTGTATTTCTGGAGAAAGACACGCACCTTTCAACTGTGAAATAATTTTCTTTGGCAACATTGGGGCGTATCTGGTGGTCAAATTACCTGGGTGTTGTCCTGTTTGAGACTGAGGGAATTACCTGGGTGTCTGGTCTGTCCTGATAAGGATATTAAATAGTGGGGTGGGGGAATTAGAATTTAGTCCTAAAAAAGGACTTTTTTTGAAAATTCATTGAATGGTATTTGGGTTCCTGGTAAGAAGACATGGCTGGATAATATCACCAGTCTGTCCATTTGACCTTCATCTATCCGACCAAAGATGCCCATTTGACCTTCATCTATCCGACCAAAGATGCCCATTTGACCTTCATCTATCCGACCAATCTGCCCATTTGACTTTCATCTATCCGACCAATCTGCCCATTTGACCTTCATCTATCCGACCAATCTGCCCATTTGACTTTCATCTATCCGACCAATCTGCCCATTTTCCTGTAACATCTATTTAGTCTCTGCATATCTAGTCTTTAGTTATTCAACTTACTGCTCCCTGTAGAGTATAGGTTCGCAACAAATTTTTATCTTAACCAATTTTTATCTATTACTTGCATTTGTTTCGTTGTCCTATCCTGCTACTTCTTCTGTATGTGATGTACAGAACATTGTCCTCACTGCGACTCTTTGCGCCTCCTTGTTCTGTGTACATTGCCCAGCCTCTTCCTGTTCAGGATATGCTACGAGATGATAATAGTGTATTATATCAATGCACGTCTTGTGACCTCAGCCTCCGCTTCACATTTTGAGCAGATTTCACCACATTAGTAGAACTTGTAAGAAGATCCATCGAGGTATTGAATGCTTCGACGATGTCCTCACAACATGTGGTCTTGAAAGTAGAGCTATCAGTGTAAGCCTAGATGGTTCATGTTTGGTGATAGTTGTTCATGATCTGGGGAATTATTCTAAAAAAATATATTGTTAGTTTACTAAAGCCAAAACAACAGAAAAGTGGTACATTTGGGAGCACAGGATGATAGTCGTTCCCCTAGATACATCGCAGAATGTATCACTAAAAAGATATCTGACACAGGTTTTAGTTTCAGTAGTTACGGGCAAGTGCCACATCCAACGTCGAAGGTAAACGGTACTTGTTGGAGGACTCTTGCTTGTTCTTGAATCCAAGGACAGGTTGGTTACTGATACATTCATGAGATGTATATAAGAGAACTTGTGACAGACACATGCAGAATCCACACACAGAACAGCGAATACAATCACTCTGTCATGCAATAGATGTCAGCCAGTCTCAATCATGCCTGCGCGAAACGGCGATTACAAAAATCATATTGTTACAGAATTCTACGGGCGTACCAGGAAACATAAATCTAGTTTGGCTTATACCGCGCCATGACGTAACGTCACATAATTGGATATATTTGTCAATGACGTCATTGATTTTTGCTGCTCACAGATCTACTGAGACTACTATTTGTCAACACATTTAACTCACTAATACACTGATTAATTCACACATTCAGTTTCACTCACTCAAGTCATCTACCATTTCAATAACATAGTACCAAAGTTCAACTAAATTCCAAAACGATTTGTCAATTGTTGCCATTATAGTTCATTCAGTGCTTGAGAGAGGGGTTTTTTTTAGGATCGACGCACTGCAGCATCGATCCTAGCTCCTGGGAGACTACAGCACTTGATCGCTAAGTCTAGCACACCCAGATCACTGCTGGCATCACGAAATTTGAAAAAGAAAAAACATTGCGGGCAATCCACAAGAAGCGGAAGGTAAATCCGAAAATTCTCCTACCCCGAACCATCAGCACTCCTTCTTGCACTTCAATAGAACTTTCCGTGCACGAATCGGACATCAACGAACTCACAAACCAAATTATACAATTACTAATTTATTATTATTTTTTCCATCACATTTATTGTTGTCCATGCCATGCTCATCTTTGCTTGCGAAGGAGGAACATCGTCATCATCAGTTCATTCAACTCCTACATTATACGAGGGCCACGTTGTGCAGTGGTTAGCGCACTGGTATAGCATATGAGTGGTCCTAGGTTCATTCCATTTAAGACGGACATTTTTTCAGATCGCGACGGCTCCCGTGTCGACTAGTCTTAATTGGCTACCGAATCAATCCGCGAAGTACAGGCCGCGAGGGAGAGTAGATGGCTGCCACCCTCATATAACAGAGTCACTGAAATGTGAGATCGCTAACATCTTATACCCCAACGGCATTAATAAATGCAATTTGTTCACTTCACTTTACTGATTATAATCGATAATTATCGTTAAGTTAGAATAGAAATGGCTAAAAGTATATTCAATGACATGAGAAAAATATTAACATCTAAACAAATTACAAACAAGCTAAAGATTACTTTATATTCTTTGACTCAGAAACATTGAACACTTCGTAGCGGATTTACTTCATTGTACTTGGATTACTCTATATGTGTTCTGTCCCTTAAGCAGATCAGCACGCCACCTGGCGAGAGTACCCCTCATAGCGCACATAACTCTGCATTTCAAGTAATAATCCCCGGGGATCTCTTTAAAAATCCAATTTGTAAACAAGACGTCGCTAGAGAGATTTGAACCCATGGTCACCTGAGCGCAAAGCAAACAGCTCATCCACTACATCAGGAGATTCCCGAATAACAAACAAAAACCCTCAAAAACATAACTAGAAGTGGAAGAAAGAGATCAACAAATTTTATTTGCTCACAGTACCATATTATTATTACAGATCAAGCAACAAAACAACAACGGTGCCACTAAATCTAGCTAGAAGAACCAAATAACAACGGTACCACTAAATCTTTCTAGAAGAGACATATATGATAAACATGTTTAAATACTCTTTCAAATTTAAACAGTTAATTTTCAGCATTTGTTATTGTAGTAACACAAGAAATAATACTGTAGTCAACTACTAAGCGAAGTAAAACATTGATGTATTACTTGATTAAGTAGGGATTAGCATCCAGAAAATAGCAAAACTAATTTTGTTTAGAAAATACTACATCTTGTATATCTTGTGTTCATGAAACGAATAAAGTAACACTCCCCAAAAGTAACGAATCTATTCATAAGTTCTACTTTTTACCTCAAAAATAAATTCTTATTTTGTCAAGTCTTACAATTATTTCTGAAGTACCCAAATATAATTTTTTTTAAAGAATCAATTAGCAAAATACAGTAACGTATTACTTTATGTAAGTCAGTCGTAATAATAATGTACATAAGTAATTCAGTGACTTGGGGAAAGTGTAGTCAAAGTCACGAACTTCACCGTAGTTCACTCACTTCTTGCACTTTTTGTGAAGTAGCTTGTTACATGTAAACAGCATATCGTCTGCGTCAGGTACACACGCCTGAAAGTTGATGAAACAGTTTAGCTATGTGAGAGTTGATGAAACAGTGTCACTATGTGAGAGTTGATGAAACAGTGAAGCTATATGAGAGTTGATAAAACAGCTGTAGCTGTGTGATAGTTGATGAAACAGTTTAGCTATGTGAGAGTTGATGAAACAGTGTCACTATGTGAGAGTTGAAACAGTGTCACTATGTGAGAGTTGATGAAACAGTGTCACTATGTGAGAGTTGATGAAACAGTGTCACTATGTGAGAGTTGAAACAGTGTCACTATGTGAGAGTTGAAACAGTGTCACTATGTGAGAGTTGATGAAACAGTGTCACTATGTGAGAGTTGATGAAACAGTGTCACTATGTGAGAGTTGAAACAGTGTCACTATGTGAGAGTTGATGAAACAGTGTCACTATGTGAGAGTTGATGAAACAGTGTCACTATGTGAGAGTTGATGAAACAGTGTCACTATGTGAGAGTTGATGAAACAGTGTCATTATGTGAGAGTTGATGAAACAGTGTCGCTATGTGAGAGTTGATGAAACAGTGTCACTATGTGAGAGTTGATGAAACAGTGTCACTATGTGAGAGTTGATGAAACAGTGTCACTATGTGAGAGTTGATGAAACAGTGTCACTATGTGAGAGTTGATGAAACAGTGTCACTATGTGAGAGTTGATCAAACAGTTTAGCTATGTGAGAGTTGATGAAACAGTTTAGCTATGTGAGAGTTGATGAAACAGTGTCACTATGTGAGAGTTGATGAAACAGTGTCACTATGTGAGAGTTGATGAAACAGTGTCACTATGTGAGAGTTGATCAAACAGTTTAGCTATGTGAGAGTTGATGAAACAGTTTAGCTATGTGAGAGTTGATGAAACAGTGTCACTATGTGAGAGTTGATGAAACAGTGTCACTATGTGAGAGTTGATGAAACAGTGTCACTATGTGAGAGTTGATGAAACAGTGTCACTATGTGAGAGTTGATGAAACAGTGTCACTATGTGAGAGTTGAAACAGTGTCACTATGTGAGAGTTGATGAAACAGTGTCACTATGTGAGAGTTGATGAAACAGTGTCACTATGTGAGAGTTGATGAAACAGTGTCACTATGTGAGAGTTGAAACAGTGTCACTATGTGAGAGTTGATGAAACAGTGTCACTATGTGAGAGTTGATGAAACAGTGTCACTATGTGAGAGTTGAAACAGTGTCACTATGTGAGAGTTGATGAAACAGTGTCACTATGTGAGAGTTGATGAAACAGTGTCACTATGTGAGAGTTGATGAAACAGTGTCACTATGTGAGAGTTGATGAAACAGTGTCATTATGTGAGAGTTGATGAAACAGTGTCGCTATGTGAGAGTTGATGAAACAGTGTCACTATGTGAGAGTTGATGAAACAGTGTCACTATGTGAGAGTTGATGAAACAGTGTCACTATGTGAGAGTTGATGAAACAGTGTCACTATGTGAGAGTTGATGAAACAGTGTCACTATGTGAGAGTTGATCAAACAGTTTAGCTATGTGAGAGTTGATGAAACAGTTTAGCTATGTGAGAGTTGATGAAACAGTGTCACTATGTGAGAGTTGATGAAACAGTGTCACTATGTGAGAGTTGATGAAACAGTGTCACTATGTGAGAGTTGATCAAACAGTTTAGCTATGTGAGAGTTGATGAAACAGTTTAGCTATGTGAGAGTTGATGAAACAGTGTCACTATGTGAGAGTTGATGAAACAGTGTCACTATGTGAGAGTTGATGAAACAGTGTCACTATGTGAGAGTTGATGAAACAGTGTCACTATGTGAGAGTTGATGAAACAGTGTCACTATGTGAGAGTTGATCAAACAGTTTAGCTATGTGAGAGTTGATGAAACAGTTTAGCTATGTGAGAGTTGATGAAACAGTGTCACTATGTGAGAGTTGATGAAACAGTGTCACTATGTGAGAGTTGATGAAACAGTGTCACTATGTGAGAGTTGATGAAACAGTGTCACTATGTGAGAGTTGATCAAACAGTTTAGCTATGTGAGAGTTGATGAAACAGTTTAGCTATGTGAGAGTTGATGAAACAGTGTCACTATGTGAGAGTTGATGAAACAGTGTCACTATGTGAGAGTTGATGAAACAGTGTCACTATGTGAGAGTTGATGATACAGTGTCACTATGTGAGAGTTGATGAAACAGTGTCACTATGTGAGAGTTGATGAAACAGTGTCACTATGTGAGAGTTGATGAAACAGTGTCACTATGTGAGAGTTGATGAAACAGTGTCACTATGTGAGAGTTGATGAAACAGTGAAGCTATATGAGAGTTGATAAAACAGCTGTAGCTGTGTGATAGTTGATGAAACAGTTTAGCTATGTGAGAGTTGATGAAACAGTGTCACTATGTGAGAGTTGATGAAACAGTGTCACTATGTGAGAGTTGATCAAACAGTTTAGCTATGTGAGAGTTGATGAAACAGTTTAGCTATGTGAGAGTTGATGAAACAGTGTCACTATGTGAGAGTTGATGAAACAGTGTCACTATGTGAGAGTTGATGAAACAGTGTCACTATGTGAGAGTTGATGATACAGTGTCACTATGTGAGAGTTGATGAAACAGTGTCACTATGTGAGAGTTGATGAAACAGTGTCATTATGTGAGAGTTGATGAAACAGTGTCACTATGTGAGAGTTGATGAAACAGTGTCACTATGTGAGAGTTGATGATACAGTGTCACTATGTGAGAGTTGATGAAACAGTGTCACTATGTGAGAGTTGATGAAACAGTGTCACTATGTGAGAGTTGATGATACAGTGTCATTATGTGAGAGTTGATGAAACAGTGTCACTATGTGAGAGTTGATGATACAGTGTCACTATGTGAGAGTTGATGAAACAGTGTCACTATGTGAGAGTTGATGAAACAGTGTCACTATGTGAGAGTTGATGAAACAGTGTCACTATGTGAGAGTTGATGAAACAGTGTCACTATGTGAGAGTTGATGAAACAGTGAAGCTATATGAGAGTTGATAAAACAGCTGTAGCTGTGTGATAGTTGATGAAACAGTTTAGCTATGTGAGAGTTGATGAAACAGTGTCACTATGTGAGAGTTGATGAAACAGTGTCACTATGTGAGAGTTGATGAAACAGTGTCACTATGTGAGAGTTGATGTTGTTGAAAAACCAGCCCTCTTCGATGTTTATAGATCTTAACACTTCTTGATTTCTTCTTCTGCGTTCGTTCTCAAACTCCTGCAGATTAGCAGGATGTAGTCCGGAGAACGGAATGCGGTGTGTCATGGTTTACAGCATTGCTGCGATATCTGCGCCTTTCGGCCTGACACATCCGACTTCAGCATGGCTTTGGGTCACTGACCCTATATGGGATGGGACAGCCAACTCCATCCAATAACCTCCTTAGTCGCCTTTTACGGCATTCGTGGAAGGTAAACAGTGTTGCTATTCTTTGCTCCCCTTTTTGGGCCCCGGAAATACACGGGCGACTTCTTGATTTGATTTAACATTGAAATAGTGTACGTATGGGATATACTGAAATGTAGCATGTACACTTACATTCTTAAGACTAACGGGAATTAAACCAGGTCCGTCCTATCGGCACCGAATGTGTACTTAAATGTGCAGGTGACGATCCAATTTTCAACAAAGGTAGGGTACAACTTTCGAGTCATAATAATTCAAAAAGTATTGCCGAGTGAGTTACAAACCTGCAGTAAAAATTCGAAGATCAGAGGGGGATCGCATGCAGTCAATGACAGATTCCCTTGGTTGCATTCCCACACAGTTCCACAGTCGTCAAAGTTTGGGTAGTATATTGGTCTAGGCCAGGAGGGATTGCATGGGTAGCAGGGCTTATCTGGAAGAAGGATATGCTACGATGTGTGATTAATGATGTTGATGATGTGTATGATGGTGGTTGTAGCGGTGATGATGGTGATGTCTGTGGTGGTAGGTGTGATGGTAGTGGTGATGTATGAAGATGATTCTTCTTCGTGCCTTCTCAAACTTCTCCTGCAGATTTTTATCAGGATGTTGTCCAGACATCAAACTCCTCCTGCAGATTTTTATCAGGATGTTGTCCAGTCATCAAACTCTTCCTGCAGATTTTTATCAGGATGTTGTCCAGTCATCAAACTCTTCCTGCAGATTTTTATCAGGATGTTGTCCAGACATCAAACTCTTCCTGCAGATTTTTATCAGGATGTTGTCCAGACATCAAACTCCTCCTGCAGATTTTTATCAGGATGTTGTCCAGACATCAAACTCCTCCTGCAGATTATCAGGATGTTGTCCAGTCATCAAACTCTTCCTGCAGATTTTTATCAGGATGTTGTCCAGTCATCAAACTCTTCCTGCAGATTTTTATCAGGATATTGTCCAGACATCAAACTCTTCCTGCAGATTTTTATCAGGATGTTGTCCAGTCATCAAACTCTTCCTGCAGATTTTTATCAGGATGTTGTCCAGACATCAAACTCTTCCTGCAGATTTTTATCAGGATGTTGTCCAGACATCAAACTCCTCCTGCAGATTATCAGGATGTTGTCCAGACATCAAACTCCTCCTGCAGATTATCAGGATGTGTTGTCCAGAGAGCAGAATGCGTGCTGTGTCATGGTTTAAAGCGTATCTGCGATATCTGCGCCCTTTGTCCTGACACATCATATTTCAGCACTGCTTCTGTATCGCTTTCACCGTCTATACGATGGGACAACCAACTTGATTCCCCATACTTGCTTAGTCGCCTCTTACGAGATGATTAACAGGTAAACGGTGTTACTATTCTTTGCTCCCCTTTTGGAGCCCAGCAACACACATGCATACGGTCGCGGTGATGATGATGATGATAATAAGGATGATGATGATGATAATAAGGATGATGATGATGACGATAATGACGTAATCTCACACAAAATATTGTCTTGCTCTTGCGACCATCCAAATGTACCCTGGCTCTTCTATTATGTATGTATGATTTTACTAATTTGTACATTCTTGAGGTAACCCTACAATTTCGCAATTTATTTAAGTCCTTTCCAAACCTTGTCAAATGCTTGCTTGAGGTCTATCCATGTTGCTAGTACCAGTTTCTTATCTTGGAAGGCGTCCTAAATCTCTTGAGAGATATAGCTTGCCTGATCTCAAGTAGAGTAGCACTGCCTAAAGCCTGCTTGCTACAATACCAAAAGGTTTTCACTATCAAGGTACCCACTGCATCCTAAGATTGATAATGCGTTCCATTGTTTTACATAGACAGCTTGTGAGGCTGATGGGCCTGTAGTTGGAGACTGTGTTGCCATCTTTTCCTGATTTGAGGAATGGTATCATTATTGCTTCCCTCCATGCCTGTGGAACATTACCTGTGGTGCAGCTGGTGTTGGAGATCGAAGATCTGCAGTAGCTTTGCTCTTGCTGCAGTTTCCAGGTTTTTAATAATTTCATCAGTTTATTTCAATTTTTTCATTTTCAATTTGGAAATTGCATGCTCCAGTTCTCTCATTGTGATTGGTGCCTCCATGACTTCAGGTATAGGTTCGCCTTGTCCAATGTTTTTCTGGTTCTCTCGAACTTTCTGTTGTTTGTCTGGGCTGACTTTGACGTTATTGTCTTCTGCAAAGCAATCTGCAATGTAATCAGCTGCATATTTACCTGTTAAAATGTTTCTATATTTATAAAGTGTGATCTTTGTATTTCTCACTGAATCTTCATCATTTAGTTGTTTTACCAGTTTTAATAATTTCCTAGTGTCTCTTTCAAGATTCAGAGACTGCTTTTTCTTTCCAGCTGCTCCGTCTGGCTTGTAACTTGGCTCTTTGAAATTTAGCCTTTGTTTGCTGATATTTGTTGTGATGTTCTTGGCTAGGTCTGTTCTCTGCCTGCTGTCTAGATGTTTTTATCTTATTTTGCAGCTTTTCCAGTTCATCATTCCAGTAGGGTATTTAGTTTTTGCGTGCCCCTTAGCATGTAGTATACATCTATTAAATTCACTCACTGCTCTATTGATGTCTTTGTCCACTTTTATGTATTTAACTAGAACGCTGGTTCAACTCTGGTTAATATCACTCCATGAAATTAGACAAACTGAGATTTCAGTTTACGTCAATTATTAGACTAATAAAACATGAAAAAGATGTACAAATAACTAAAACTAGAATTGTCAGATATTGTAGCAATGACTAAAACTAGAATTGTCAGATATTGTAGCAATGACTAAAACTAGAATTGTCAGATATTGGAGCAATGACTAAAAGTAGAAGTGTCAGATATTGGAGCAATGACTAAAACTAGAAGTGTCAGATATTGTAGCAATGGCAACATATGTCATACTTACCCTCTCCTTGGACTGTCATCAACGCCAGCAAAACTGGATAAATGAAACAATACAATAAGTTGAAAAGGCAATCTGGCAATTAAATAACGGCTGAATATGATGTAATAGTGTAGACGTCCCTGGCATGGTCACAAAATGAGGCATCTTCTTTTTCTGCGTTTGCTCTCTGATAACCAAGACAAAATTTCGCGTGATTTCCGCCGGGGAGCGTAAAGTACGCTGTGCTGCAAGTTTCACAGTATAGCTACGTTATTTGAGTTTTCCGGTCCAGATATTCCGATTTCGGTATGCTTTTATTTCAGTTAAGCTTCCCTAGCCTGTGACAGTTTTCTTATCAGGCAAGACAGAACGAGTATCTGGTACGCCGTGACGGTTTATTACCCAATCTGCCCTGATCTTTGCAAGCCAAAACGTGTCCTGGGCGGCAGTTTCCGAGGAGACGGTGATCAGGGATTTATAACGGATTCCGTTATCCAGGACTACGTTCTGCTAGCCAGCAGGAGTTTGAGAACGAACGCAGAAGAAGACATGTTCTCATCGACTACATCCCCCCCCCCTCATTCTCTACTACATCTGCCTGGTCTCCTACTTATTCAAGTATTTCTTCACTAATATTATTCAGCCCGTTTAAAATTAATTGAAATCCAAAATTTGTTTCTCATCGTTCATACGTCATCGATTTCTTTCTAAACATTAGAACTATTTCAATATTAAACCTATTTCTTCACACAAGTTGATAACATAATCCTATTAACCGTTTTATTAACCCATTAACATTCGCTATCAATGTAATAGACATCAGCTAAGCAGATTAATATCGATAAACCTTATGTACAATATTTATTGATGATTTGATATTCGTCCGTCGTGATCGACGATGACCAAAAACTCAACCATAATAATAATAACAATAAATAATAAAATAATAAAGTTAATAGTGCGTTTTTAAATGACTAGCAAGTCCAATGCGCGCACAAAATGTTCTTTTACAGAATTGACAACAATAGAAGGTATCTGTGTGAGGTTGAGATGTTTTTTTCTTTTCTACGTGTCCGCTTCTGTCTTGCAGTTTCTTGTTACAATATTTATACACAAATACATAAAACCCTTATCAATGAAATATGACACTGCACGTGTACCATACAAATGTAATCAATGGTATACATTTAAAGACTATTTATTTTAAAGAAATTCGCAAATATACGTTTTTTTTAAATATTTTAATATATTTACTTTTAAAATGTTATATCTATGGCGATGAGCGACCTTTCAACTAATGACGTATACATCCGTTTTGGTTATGTCAGCGCATATCTATTGTCTTTTCTTTGTTTATGCTGTGAGAAGTCGTGTGCTGTGAGAAGTCGTGTGCTGTGAGAAGTCGTGTGCTGTGAGAAGTCGTGTGCTGTGAGAAGTCGTGTGCTGTGAGAACATATGTGAGAATGACGATCGGTATCGGGCTACTGCAAGTTTGGTCGTTTGGTGCAGTAATACTGTGTCGTGTCAGAATGTTGGTAACTCCTTCAATCCACCTTCTTCTTGGTCTTCCTCTGTATCTTGTTGTTTCTTTTTCATGTTGTATGCTCTTGCCGCTGACCAATACGTTCATTCTCATTAGGTGGCCGAACCATTTCAGTCTCTGTTTTTCAATATATTTGACCACAGACGTTCTTCCAATAGTTTTTGTAATCTCCTCATTTCTCACAATAATACTCACGTGAAAGACAGGTAATGAAGTCCTACTGAATGACGACTAAAACACTACACACTATCACTAACGGATGTAAATATGGTACATATAACAAAACAAAACTCAGAATATAATCTACAAATGACAATACACAGGACAAAGTCGACGTTTAGGACCAATAGGCCTTTTTCAAGATACGGACATAACATACAAACATAAAAAAACCACAAGTAGAAATGAATGCGTATCCGAGTGAAATGTGGTAGTAAGCTACGTGTCCGCATCTAAAGATTACCTCATTTCTCACATGATCTCTTCTTGTTCTGTTTGCTGCTTCTCTTAGACATCTCATTTCACACATAGCAAGCTTTCTCTCTTGTTCTTTAGTTAGTGTCCATGTCCGTCATTGAAAACATAATGTTGGGATGCATATATGATTTTTTATTTCCATCGGGATAGATTTCTGTTTCAAATGTTTCAGTGTGTCACAGTGCATATTGCTATCAATAACAACACTGGTGTCAGCAGTTCGTGTAACTAAAAACAATAAATTAACACACTAAACTAAGATTATTTCACTCAATGCAACATTAGCCTTAACATATTCCTGCATACACTGGAAACTAACAAAGGTACTGGAGACGAAATTCAATTCATTGGTTAAAAAAAATGTCTTAAAGAATTCAAGTCAAACAAATTAAGAGAAGAAACGAAATGACAATATGTTTACCAAATAAAAAGTAGAAAATACAGGATTTATATCAGTCATGTACTTTGCAACAAAATAGAAACGAAAGTGCTAATGTTACGAACTTTTTTTTCCGGTTGCACATTGCGGCTGTGAAACATGGACCCTAAGTAAAACAGCGGCAAAGAAGATCAACGCCTTTGAGATTAAATGCTACAGAAGGAAACTTAGAATATCATGGAAGGAAAAAAAACAAGACAACGTCAGATATTATAAACACATTGAAGATTCCAGAGTGTGGTTACTAAACACAATAACAAAAAGAAAACTACGCCTGTTTGGTCATATAAAGAGACACAACTGTTTAGAAAGACAAATAATGGAGGGAAGAGCATCTGAATAGAGGAGAAAGGGCAGACCAAGAAGACGATGAACTGACGACATTAAAGATAACATGAATACATCGCTAGAAAATGCAAGCCACATCGCCCAAGACAGAGAGAGGTTCAGAGAGTTCATTGGGAAGACAACGTTCTGGAGAGAATACGTCACATGACACACAAATGTCACATGATACACACATACGTCACATGACATGTACTTAGAATGAATAAACATAAGTTTCCACTTCATTCATTACGTGCCGTCTCCACAACAAAAGTTGACTTATTGCAATGGACTGCAAATCTCCCTGTATGAACATGTATGTAATCCTGTCACAATGGCCTCTGATAATGGTTGAATTTGTGGGGCCCAAGTGTTACCAGGAATGTAGAATTATCAGCTAAACATAGTAACAAAGCCTCAACTATTTTATGAAGTGGATCTTAGAATGAGTTCAAGTTTAATCCTGGAAGACGAATATGGTTTCACCAAGTACACATTCCCCTTCGGATTACTTAATCTCTTTTATTAATCTCACTTTGTTGTATCTCGGCTTATCCTGACTTATCTCTTGCATCTCCATACTGTCTTTTCTTCTGTAGAAATGTGTTAAATTATACTGCTGACACGTTTTAATTGTACTGCATCGTTCAGCAAATGTTACGTATAGTCACAGATGTCTGCCGGTTTGAGTGAGGTTAAAAGTGATATTTCTTATAATAGTTTAATTCCAGTTTAATAACCCTCTATTACTCGTTGACATGGGGTTGTGGCCAATGTTGCAAACAAATTTTTTAGATTACAAAAACGAAATAGGGTTATGGCAAACATCGCGTTATAACAAACAATTTTTTTAGATTACAAAAATGAGCAACCACAATCAATTTTTTTTTTTAGAAATGAAAGATTCTTACAATCCCAAACCATGAACTTCTGTAACACACTCCTGTGTGCTAATCCATTTTATGTCACCGCCTTATGGGTAATCCGACTATTGTTGTGAATTTCATTGGCTGGTGCAACTAAGTATAAATAAATTACGGTACTGTACAATATCAAGAGGCTACCGAATATTTCGTCAATAAGTGGAATGTAAAGCGAACTTAGATACAGTGCACTATGGTCTGCACACTTTCGTGCAGTCAACAAAATTACGACACTATCAGAGTGTGTCGCCTGAAGTTAAGAAAATGGCAAATTTCAGCGTGTCAAATCTTGGCACGATTTTATGAATCCACAAGTGTGCATCGCAAGAGAAGGGATACTGCCAGAGTTTAAGGGGCGCTGGGTGTTAGGTATAATGTTAGAACTAATCATCAGCCTAATTTATAACTCCCCTCCTCCTAAACTCTATATGTCTCTGTCATGCCAATTCACATAAACTCGTAGTTTGTGTTTTTAACGATGCATTTCCAGCTAATTCTTCCATCATCCTAGTAGTTTTTGCACCCATATATTTTCATCCACAAGTACTCTTGTAACTATAATAAGCGTATTGCATCCTTATCAATTGAATGCAAGTTCAACATCAATACGGTAACCATTGCACTAACAGAAAGGAGTGAACCGACAGAATGACGTAACAAAAAAATATTGCGTTCTGCGATGACATTACAAACCAATAAAAAAAAAAGATCGAGGGAAATTTCTTAAAAACTGTGAACAAGAAGTGCGAAGTATGCCCTTGTTATTGTATAGTTTCTAAATTACCATTAAAATACACGGCAATAGTTTGGGTGGCATAATGCAGTAACGTTACACACAGACTTGCTAAATCAGAGGTCATGCAATAAAAATTATATGAAATCGCATATAATAATTTACTCAAAATTACAATGCTTTTAAATTGTAAGGGAAGTAATCATATAATATACAAATTGTAAGGGAAGTAATTATATAATATACACATTGTAAGGGAAGTAATCATATAATATACAAATTAAATTTGGAAAAGGTTAAAAGTTTAATAAGGTTGTAATTTACATGTCACTACGAAGCCCATCAACAGAGCCCATCATTAAATGCCGTCTCAGCAATGAAGGTTGACTGCAACAAATCTCCAACATTCTCTGTCTCTTGTCTTGTTAGTGCACTCTGCTAGACTGTGACCTGTCCATCTCGCGAAGTTACTATTCATTTTTATCTCTCCTTCCCTCTTCCCCTCGACTTTACCCTCAAGTAATGTCTTCAACAAAGTGTCATGTCTTTTAATGTGTCCAAAATATTTTATTTGCTTGATTTTTATTTACTTGAATAATTGTTTCTTCATACGAAGTGTTTTAGTACCTCTGAGTTTGTTTTCTTAATTTTCTTTCCATAATGTTCTCCCTATTCTTCTATATATTCACATCTCAAAGGCACATCTACGTTATACAAATGTATGTAGTTGTATTCGGAATTTTTTTTTTTCTTATCATGTGCTCTTTCAGACGAAGATCTTAGATCGAAACGTACCCATTTTTGTCCTTATTCTTTTTATTATAATTTTTCAAATCATATTTTTATTAGTAGAGTTAACGTTTATTGACTTTTACACTATTATGAATACACATGCATGCTAGTTTCAGACATGATTTTTCGCCTGTTGCCTGGGATATTCCAGCCCGTTACTGGTTGCACGCCATCGCGATATAAACAATTCAAATCTATAATCCCGTAACAAGAGTCCTCGGGCAATTTCTATTTTCAACGATACATGAATGAGAAAAAATTCTTGTCCTGTCCATGGTGTAGCCTGTCCATGGTGTAGCCTGTCCATGGTGTAGCCTGTCCATAGTGTAGCGTGTCCATGGTGTGGCCTGTCCATGGTGTAGCCTGTTCATTCTTTTATTTGTTTTCCTCTGCTTCTTCCACCTTCGACGGTTCTCGGCAGTATTGTTTTGACAATAAATCATGTCTGCATACATGTCCAAACCATGCTAGTTTTCATCGTTCACTATTGAAAGCAATGGTTGTTAAACAATTACACAATTTTCAAAACGTTTTAAAGCAGACAGCCCACAAATTCACAAACACTTTTACTTACAACACAAGACGAAGATCAGTAACTTCATGGTTGAAATCAAGCTTGGATAGTCTTGCTTCCTATTAGGTCTGCGTTACAACTGGAAACAAACTGTGGACAATGAAACCCTGGAACATCCAAATAATCACAGATAAGTTATTAAAGAGTATTCGTACTTTATTACATAAAGTGTCCATCACATTTAGACCACGCCCCCTTATGTATAATTATTAACCAATCACTACGAATTGACTACTTTTGTATCGGTTGTTTCTCAGCACGTACAATCTCGCAAAGAAATCTACGACAATTTTATCACGAAATTCACCATTGAATTATATTTTGAGTGTGAGATGCGGAAGTTGTCGAATCCAATCCAAATTTATGTTGACAAAGGACACCTTTCCGTAATATTTGTTGACATTGTTCAAATATGTCACGGCGCATAGGAGTAAATAACCGCGACACAATCACCTACCGAATCTGTATCAACATATTTTATGGAAACTATAAGCATACATATGTGATAGCTACACCATTCAGTGCAGAGTATGGCGATGATAACTAAGGAGAAAAGGGTGTATCTTTATATTGGAAGTGAGAATATATGATAACACCGGACAACATAATAATAAAGAAATACAGGCGGTGTTTGGTCATGATACATGGGATATGTTTGTACTGGAAAGGAAAATATATGATAACACCGGACAAACTAATGGCCGATAGCGAAATACGGGCGGTTTTTGGCCATGATACATTTCCAAAGTATTAATTCTACTGAACAATTTTTATAATTATTAATTCTGCTAAACATTTTTTAATTAGGATATTTTTTTTTCTGATATAAGTATGCAGGATTGTGGGGTGGGGGGGGGGGTGAAATCTGGACAGTTGTTGATAAGTTGTTGATAGGTTGTTGATAGGTTGTTGATAGGTTGTTGATAGGTTGTTGATAGGTTGTTGATAAGTTGTTGATAAGTTGTTGATAGGTTGTTGATAAGTTGTTGATAGGTTGTTGATAGGTTGTTGATAGGTTGTTGATAAGTTGTTGATAGGTTGTTGATAGGTTGTTGATAAGTTGTTGATAGGTTGTTGATAGGTTGTTGATAGGTTGTTGATAGGTTGTTGATAGGTTGTTGATAAGTTGTTGATAGGTTGTTGATAAGTTGTTGATAGGTTGTTGATAGGTTGTTGATAAGTTGTTGATAGGTTGTTGATAGGTTGTTGATAGGTTGTTGATAGGTTGTTGATAAGTTGTTGATAGGTTGTTGATAAGTTGTTGATAGGTTGTTGATAGGTTGTTGATAGGTTGTTGATAGGTTGTTGATAGGTTGTTGATAAGTTGTTGATAGGTTGTTGATAAGTTGTTGATAGGTTGTTGATAGGTTGTTGATAGGTTGTTGATAGGTTGTTGATAAGTTGTTGATAGGTTGTTGATAGGTTGTTGATAAGTTGGGAGGGCAGTGGGTGGGAGGAGGCTAGCGGTTAGCAATTGGTGAAAATATTGTTGACGTGTATTATGGACAGTTCCTAATGTCTTAATTACTTACTGCAGAGAATGTAGAGAGTGGGGAGATTTAAAAATTTGGAAGAATGTAGAAAGTGAGGAGATTATAGAGAGTGGGGAAAATGCATAGTGTGATAAGAATGTAGAGAGTGTGGAGATTGTAGAGAGTGGGGAGATTGTAGAGAGTGGGGAGATTGTAGAGAGTGTGGAGATTGTAGAGAGTGGGGAGATTGTAGAGAGTGGAGAGAATAGAGAGTGGGGGCAATATAGAGATTGTGAAGAATGTAGAGAGTTTGGGAAATACATAAAGCGAAGGAAATGTAGATATTTGAAAGAGTGTAGAGAATGGGGAGAATGTAGAAAGTGGGAAAATGAAAAAGTAGACATTGAAATTAATCAACTGATAGTTGATAACTCAGGGGATAGTATTGCTATAGTGTTGACAGGTGAATCTGTCTATCGTGATGATAAATCTGCCTGTGAGGCTATAGTGTTGACAGATGGATCTGCCTGTGAGGCTATAGTGTTGACAGATGGATCTGTCCGTCTTTTTGAGAAATCTACCTGTGAGCTTATAGCTAGTACTGCCCGTGTTTTGTCGGTTCAAAAAGGGGATAAAAAAACAGTGTCATTGTAACCTGACATGTATGTAGTTGAAGTGGACTATGTTTAAGGGTGAGAGTTGAGAATCTCATCCCAGGGTCAAAGTGACTCAGAAGCCAAACTGAAGTGGGTTGTGTCGGACTTAAAAGCGCAGTTATCGCAGCCAAGTCGAAGAATACGACACAATGCATTATCTTTTCCTGGCTACCTTAACCCCAACCTAAACAAATCTGATAGTCCATAGTGTTTCAGAAAAAAATTACAAGTTCTTTTCAGTTGTGTAACTGAGGCGACAAACGGACTTTTTAGTTGCGTAACTGATGCGACAACCGGACTTTTTAGTTGTGTAACTGATGCGACAACCGGACTCATACAAGCTCTCAAAGGCATGGATGTGTAAGTGGAAAGGGGAGGGGGTCTGGATGCATGTTTAGTCCCCGAAGGGGGGATTCCAGTTCGCCAGTACGGGACCCCCACGTCATGTTAAGAGAGGATTCCAGTTCGCCAGTACCCCGGAATCCCCACTTCATGTTAAGAGCACAGCACAAACTTTTTGGCTGGCTAATTCATCATTCTTCTGCCAGATTCGTTGACCTGTATATCTGCATTGTTGTTACATATATCATTCCAGGTTACATAAGATTATGTCACAAAAGGACAAATAGATAATGTACGCTAGCCCGCATCACTTCGCCATCAATGGCGACTATTTGATAGAAGACACAAGAAAGATACTGAAATAAAATTTGGCAATTATTTTTTTTTCACAAGTAACAGGTTGTCAGTCTATCCCACAATTTTCCTTAATCGCCTCCTACAACATTCCTGGAAAGAACACAACATCCCTATTCTTTTCACCTGAACTAGAAGTTCAGGCCCGGTAACCACACGGGCGGTACACATCCAATAGAAGTAAAAAAAAAACGGTGAACATCTTTACAGAACATCTTAAAATCGTGTCAATAACATAATCCTCTCATTTCTCACAAACAGCCCAACGCCTTGATAAAACAAGATAACTAAAAAACACGATATCTTATTGATGTACACACAACAGCTGTGACGGACGTGACACTGGTACAAGTAGGAGGTGAACACAAGAATTTAGTCACATGGAACTCTACACAATTGTTCTATAAGCACGTCCTCATCACGTGAATGGATATATCCAGGCGTTTTATCCACGTTGTCCATTTAACAAAACAAATATATATCGATGCTCAAAATGTTGATTTAGGGTATGTGTCAATCATTGAGTCCAGCCTGTCATTAGTTGAAATGGGCGTGGATATAGTTGGTTACTAGAAACTAGAATAGAGAAGGTAAGTAAGGATTCACTCATTTCTCTAGTCACTGCCATGGCACTAATATACAGTCTGGTCCTAACGGTTCTTCTCGCAGGTAAATCTTATTATATGCAATACTTTCTGAACGTTCAACATGCGTGAATTGTAATCTATGTTTACCTGTCTGTTTCATGAATATGTCAATTTACCTGTCTGTTTCACAAATTGTCATATTACCTGTCTATTTCATCAATTATCAATTTACCTGTCTGTTTCATCAATTGTCATATTACCTGTCTATTTCATCAATTATCAATTTACCTGTCTGTTTCATCAATTGTCATATTACCTGTCTATTTCATCAATTATCAATTTATCTGTCTGTTTCATCAATTATCATTTTACCTGTCTGTTTCATCAATTATCAATTTACCTGTCTGTTTCATCAATTATCATTTTACCTGTCTATTTCATCAATTATCAATTTACCTGTCTGTTTCATCAATTATCATATTACCTGTCTATTTCATCAATTATCAATTTACCTGTCTGCTTCATCAATTGTCAATTTACCTTTCTAGATCAAATGTAGTTCCATTTGTTTGTCTACTCATCTATTGCTCTATACATCTATCCCATTGCTATACTTTCGTCCTCATACAGTATAAATATTTACTGTATATCTGCACTGGATAATTATTTACTGTATATCTCATCCATATATATATTTACTGTCTATATACCTGTCTACATACCTGTCTATTTACCTGTCTAACATGGCCGTCGATATGATTACTGTAAGGAAATGAATTTTCCGTAAAAAATATTTTCATGTTTTCGCACAGTAAATTTCACTATTTGACGGGCACTTTGAAGGTTTTTTTTTATACACCGGTTAAACGGCATTACTTCCAAACCTGAGGTAATCCAAGATTGACCTGAAGCGAATTACACAGTTCGTTTAAGCTATTGGCGCTGTAGCCAGATAACTGACTGAAGACGGGTGAAGAAGAAGAAGAGGAACATTCTGATAAACTGCAGGAATGTTAGAAAAGACGTGGAAGAAGAGGAAGACGAAGAAATTAACAATGAAGAATGAGATAATATTTTCAGATCGATGCCACGCCTTGCCACGATAACAAAAGCATGTTTACTTACTAAACCACTTAGCATTTTAAACAGAAATATTACCGTAAGTATATCGTTTGAACACTGACATTTAACCAATAAAATGTGTGTATCCTTTATAGACATATCGTCTGGAACTCCAGTGGGTGACTGCCCCACGCCACAAGGACAGTCTTACATGGCACCTGATGATGTCGAGTGTACTTTTTTTTACATGTGTGATAATGGTAGATGGGTCAAGAAAGATTGCCCTGCATTACTACACTACAACCCTGAATTGCAGATTTGCGTCTACCCTGATGACTACCCTTGCAGTAAGTTGATAGTTACCTTGCAGTAAGTTGACAGTTACCTTGCAATAAGTTGACAGTTGCCTTGCAGTAAGTTGACCGTTACCTTGCAGTAAGTTGACCGTTACCTTGCAGTAAGTTGACCGTTACCTTGCAGTAAGTTGACAGTTATCAGTTAAAATTTGTAGGCTACATATTTATAGTCTTTCTACACTTCTCTTACACTATCCCCTATCTATCTATCTATCTATCTATATATCTATCTATCTATCTATCTATCTATCTATCTATCTATCTATCTATCTATCTATCTATCTATCTATCTATCTATCTATCTATCTATCTATCTATCTATTTATCTATCTATCTATCTATCTATCTCGATGTTTTTACAGATGCAACGAAACAAATATACATCAGACGTCAGTCATTTTACTATATGGATCTCCACGCATCATTATCCTGTGCCATCCTGATGAGTTTGAATGAACACAGCCTATCCAGCCATTGATATTATCCAGACATTCGTACCCCCTCGTCTTCTTTCACCCTCCACCGTACCTTGAAAAACATCTCTTGTCATAGATAAATGTCTCACTTGCCCGTACCACCAGAGTTTACAGAAGTTTCTCGATTGTTAATAGTGATTCTTGTTGACCCGCTACTTCATGAATTCATTCATGCACAAACACGGTGATTTTACGTTCTCGGTAACAGATACCCAACACACACGCCTGTAGCATTTGCATTCAATGGCCTGTGTTCTTCTCTGTAAGTTAGTTCAGGTCACACAGCCATATAGAAGATGTAAAAACGGTGGATTGAATAAATTATCTTCTTCTGTGTTCGATCTCAAACTCCTGCCTGTGTGCAGAATATAAATTAGCGAACGGAATGCATTGTGTTGTCTGTTACAAATTTGGGGACGCTATCTACGCATTTTGGTCAGAGGTATTACATCCCCTGGTGACGTTTGGTCAGAGGTATTACATCCCCTGGTGACGTTTGGTCAGAGGTATTACATCTCGTGATGACGTTTGGTAAGAGGTTTTCCATCTCCTGATGACGGTTTAGGTTTTAGAGGGTGAACCGACTGCCCCATTCAAGAAAGGATTAAAGCATGACAGGACTTCTGGAACGACCTTTGTACAGAAAGTAAACATCGCCTGAAAGACTGATTTTTGTATCTCTTCTTCTTCCCGTTCACTTTGACATGTCTACACAGCAAGTCCTGTTTTCTTAGTAAATGCTGCTGTATTTGAAAGCTTCTCAGTGCTCCCATACATCTTTCTGTGGATATCTATCTTTGTGGGCCAGTGTTCTTCCCTTAACTGGTTTAGTGTATTGATTTTTTATTATTTTCGTGTATTTGTTAGTTTGTCTTGACTTTTCTGGCATGCGCCTCCAAATATATACTGTAAATAGTAATCATCGAAATCACGACAATAATAGAAAACAGCGCATGAATTCTTTCATGAATAGAAAACAGCGCATGAATTCTTTCATGAATAGAAAACAGCGCATGAATTCTTTCATGAATAGAAAACAGCGCATGAATTCTTTCATGAATAGAAAACAGCGCATGAATTCTTTCATGAATAGAAAACAGCGCATGAATTCTTTCATGAATAGAAAACATCGCATGAATTCTTTCATGAATAGAAAACAGCGCATGAATTCTTTCATGAATAGAAAACAGCGCATGAATTCTTGTTTACTTTCTGTACGAAGATATTTACTGTTGACAGTCTGGGTCAAAGTGACCAAGAAGTCGAGCTGAAGTCGGAACTGTCATGCTGAAAAGTGACCAAAAAGTCGAGCTGAAGTCGGAATTGTCTTGCTGAAAAGTGAGCAAGAAGCCGAGCTGAAGTCGGATTTGTCTTGCTTGAAAAGAACAGGTTATTGCATTAATGAAGGTGATATCCAGGATATCCACAAGAAAGTAGCCGGAAAAAGTTCGTCCTCCAACAAAGAACAGGAACTGTCAGCCGTTGTGTAATTGTGGATAAACCTCAAGCGTGGCTAGGAGTACCTAATGATGTTCCGTGCGCACAGTTATGATGATTTCTTGAGTAACTGCTTTGACGGACAGCAAGTAATAAAACTACACGTCAAGTTGGACAGCGAGTAATAAAACTACATGTCAAAGATGGACAGCAAGTAATAAAACTACATGTCAAAGATGGACAGCAAGTAATAAAACTACATGTCAAAGATGGACACTATTTAACAAGAAGATGATATGGTCTGTTTTATATACTTGTCAACAAATATTATACTGTCATTATACACTTTCATATTACAGATTATGAGAATGATGAATGATGGAGGATTATTGTTGTGATTGTTGTGGTGATTGTTGTTGAGATTGGTGTGGTGATTGTTGTGGTGATTGTTGTGATCAAGAAGAGGCTGATTGTTGTTATAATAATAATAAAGTGTGGCGCTTGAAAGAGAGGCTAGATCGTTGGTTTCACATCTATTAGTTCCAGTCCAGATTTCAACTCCCGGTACGAATTGGGTTTTTTTTTCTGTCTGAGGATAAACTGAATAACTCACCCTGTACATGACGTGACGACAGCAAGTACATGCGACATTTATCATACAACCACCACTGCCACCTCCCTGTAACTTCGAAAAGGGAAAAAATGCAGCATTTAACAGTTTACAATAATAATAATAATAATAATAATAATAATAATTATTATTATTATTATTATTATATTTAAAATAAGGGGCCTATAATAATAATAATTATTATTATTATTGTTGTTATTATTATTATTTTATTATTATTTATTTATTTATTATTATTATTATTATTATTATTATTATCATACTGAGGATGATAACAATTTAGCTGTTTGACTAAATCTAAATTTCTATTACTGCAGGTCATGTTCCTATTTTCGGTTGTAACCAACATCCGTATATATGGGCTTGACGACCATGATGATAACGATGATGATGATGACGACAGTGGTGGTTGTGGTGATGCTGAGGATGATAGTGAAATGACTAGTGAAAGAAAATGTAACACACCTGACTAAGACTAATTAATCACATACTTATACTAAAATATATGGCTTCACATATGAGTGGTCCTGGGTTCATTCCCCAGCTGAGGCGGAAATGTTTTCAGATCGCAACGGCTCCCAGGTCGACCCAGCCTTAAATTGGTACCGGATTAATCCGGGAAGTAAAGACTGCGAGGGAGAGCAGATGGCTACCGCTCTCATTTGCAGAGCCTGTGAAATGTGAGATCGCTAACATCTCACACCCCTACGGCATTAATAAATGATATAGGTTACTTTACTTTACTTACTAAAATATATTTGTTTTCTTTAGCAAAACAATGTCCAGTTCCCTGTGGAGACACTGGAACATGTGATACTTCTACCTTGACATGTATTTGTAATCCTGGCTACACTGGAGATTCCTGTAATGATGGTAAGTAAATGTACAATGTGGGTATGCACACAGAAAGTAACGCGGGTCTGCATCTTAGGTGGCTCTGTGAGTGTGATTGGGGGGGGGGGGGGGGGTACAGGCGAGTCTCGTTTGAGGGCGATGGATTTAGGCCTTGGGAGAGACGAGGCTGAAGGTGGTTACATTTATTTTTCTGCCGGGACATGTGGGTGTTCGAGACAATGAAGGAGTGAATCAACTGGCGTCATGCGCGATTGTGGCACAGGGCGATGGGGAAATAGATCGTGCTAACGTTTTGAACTCCTTCGGAGATGTGGTACGTGAGAGTGGGAGAGATGTGGTACGTGAGAGTGGGAGAGATGTGGTACGTGAGAGTGGGAGAGATGTGGTACGTGAGAGTGGGAGAGATGTGGTACGTGAGAGTGGGAGAGATGTGGATGGTGGTTCATTTTCAATGGCCGGGATTGGAGATTGGGGATTGGGGTGCGGTGTTGCTGGAGGTGACCGTTTTGAGGGCGCAGTGGAGTGGTGGTTGGCCAGCATAGGACCGGTGCTGTCAGCGGAAGTGTAATGGCGGATACACTCAAGGAGAGATCGGAGCAACTATGGACGTATCCAGTTTGCAGTGATAATGATCCGACGACTAACTAACTAACTAACTGTATAATGGACGGGACTGCAGTGAAACTGTATACAAATAGGTACGTTTAGAGAACAAAAAGAATTATCTCTCGTTATGTGTAGTTTTCTTTACAGAACGCTGTCCCCGCTATCACTCTGTAAGCCTCTCGGTTCTCTGCAAGCTGACCAGTCTCTTCCAATGTGATGCCCAGAAAGTCCTTAAAATCCTGTGGCCATCGTAGTCTGTCTGCCTCTTGTTTATTTTACTGGAACATTTCCATCCATAATTTATCATTCTAATAGATTGTGTCCTTTTATATGTGCGACATATATATATATATATTTGTGGTTATTTTTTTTAATTTTTTTTTTTTTTGGGGGGGGGAGCCATTCTTCTTTTGTATTCAATTCATACGAAGAATTACTGCTTGCAATTCGCAAGACTAAATTCAATTTTCCGCCCACCTTCCACCCATCTTTGTGTGATTTCGCGAATCCTTCTCCAGATACGGTCCTGTCATCACAGCGTATCATCCATCTTCCCATAATTCCAAGCTCGTAGCGTTACACTCTTCATTCACAATCAATGAAACTGCGAGTCCCGAAAATAGAAGACATGCAAACATAATTTAAAACAATATTTTTACGTGACAATTTTAGTTATTGCCGTGATTTTCATTGATCCCTATGTATATACTTTGTGTCGACTTCCAACACAGATCAACGAAATTAACGGGAATAATCGAACGTCACGTTAAAAATCTTGTTGAGATTATTCTTGCAGGTCTTGTACTGGCAAAAGTTACAATTGAAACAGTAATCCGCGAATTGCAAAATTCACAAGTGAAACAGTAATCCGAAAATTGCAAAATTCACAAGTGAAACAGTAATCCGAGAATTGCAAAAGTCACAAGTGAAACAGTAATCCGAGAATTGCAAAAGTTCTGAAAAAGCTCATCACGAATAATTCTAGAATAAATAGCAATCTGCAGCTGAATGTAAAATACCACTGCCTGGCGTAAGGTATAGGAGAGACATGCTATTGTTTATATTTTCAATCAATCTTCATCTTCCTTATTCTCCAGTCGAAGTCAGACGCTGATATGGATTTCATTGATGAACTGGACTGTGGTCACCATTCTCGAGACGGCCTTGGAGCTTGCCTGACAGCGCTATTTCAGATGACCATAGTTTTCTTCTTGTCTTTTCGCTACTGGGTCATTCTGTCACATGTCAATATCATGTGATTTCATTCCAACTTTTTAATATTAGGCTTGCATAACAAACAGCTTACGGTACGCGGAGATTTTTTTTTTAAACACGACTCGTCTGTTACCGAACATTCGATCTGCACGCTTCGCACTGAAAGTGCACATCTCCGAAAAGGTATTCCAGGGGACGTGGAAGGGGAGCCTCTCAGTACGCTGCGCGTAGATCGATAGATGCTGCGTTGTATGTGCCTTTAGTGAAAGTTCGTTTTGCTAAATAATGTATCGTTTGTTTCGTTAAAAGTATGGAGATATTAGCAGTACAGTACCATACCCCTTCATGCCATGCATCGTCAGAGATAGAAGAATTCTCTAGGGATGGCCCTTTATGTCTTGAAGCGTCGGGGGTAGAAGAATTATCTGGAGACGGTCTTTTCTTGTGTGCACTTCGTATACATTTGTTTTCGTTGACTCTTTTATTTCTGTAATCCATCGTTTGCATGGTCTGCCCCCGGCTTTGTATCGATTGTGCACGTATTGCAATCCATTTTGAGGGGCACTATCTTTATGGTAGTCTGCAAGCATGTGAAAACCGCTTAATCTGTTGTCTTCTGATGTAATCCAGAATTGGTATTGTGTTTTTTAGTCTTCTGATGTTTTCATTTCTGATTCTGTCTCTTATTCTCTTCTCTGAGAATTCTACGTAAACAAGTCATTTTTGTTGTAACAAGTTTTCTTTTGGCTTCTGTTGCTAGTGTCCACGTTTGACATTGGTAGCATAGTGATGATAGGAGGATGGTTTTGTATAGTGCAGTTTTGGTGTTCATGTTTTCGTGTTAGTTTCTTCTTGTTCTGTGTTTTCTCGAGTTTTCCACATGGGCACACATCGGTGGCGCCAACTTCAAACTTCTTATATTTGTACTATTTGAGTCTGTTGTGGCATGTTCTAAATATTAAAAAATTAAAAAATGTGTCAATCTTCCAAGCCTGTGGTTATCGTCGTTTTTGTGGCAGCATGAGTGAGTGGAGTTCAGTTCCATGTTTATCGATTGAATTTATTAATATTGAAAACATGAAAAGCTACAGTAATGTATAAGGCTACAGTAATGTATAAAGATTTTAAAATATGGGGAGAGGCGATAGCGTAATATTATGTCATTCGCCCGATTACCAGCAAACCTGGATTTCGAACCAACTCACTATTCGTGAGCTATAATAAAATTACTCCCTTGGCTTAGTCTGTTATCAGGAAGATGGGCACCAGGGCTCATGTCTCTTGGGAATATTAATTAATATTTGTTTCCTACACTTATCCAAATGGCTGAAGACCGATGTGTTTGGAAGGCTGTCTGCACTGATGTCTGAGTTTGGCACCCCTACTACCCTAAAGAGTTATGTGTATTATTTTTATTATTATTATTATTATTATTATAAAGATAAGGGTATGTAGGCCTAATAATACCAAGCCAGAGGACTTACGGTAAGAGAGCTTAAATCCTATTTCCTCTAGGAAGTCAGAACATTTCATTAAGTAGGCCTACTGATAAGCAAGCCAAAAAACGGGTACCCACCCCCCCCCCCCCGGAAGATGTTTATATAGCCCTCATTAATAAGCCCCGCGTCTCTTTCAGGACCGTACCTACAATTATGCTAACAAGAGATGTAAAGGGGGGGGGGATGGGAAAATTGATCCTAAAATGCTTTTTATTTCCTAATTGGAACCTTTTTTTAAAAAAAAAAGTATTTTAATTCCCAATGGCATTAATGTAAAGGGCAAGAGTGTTTACATTCTGCTTTCAGCGATAGCTATTGTATGTTGTGTTTCTAAAGGGGTGGGGTTGAACCCCTAAACATCCTTCCCTCTCGTATCTAAGTAAATATAAGTAGGAAGCCAGAGGACAATTTGTTTTAATTCTTGAGACTAACGGGCATTGAACCAGTCCGTTCAACCCCTCTCCTATCTACAGGTTTGGTTTCTTTTATTTGTAAAGTCATCACTGAAATTATCCTTTAACAAATGATTCCGTAGATGTGGATGAGTGCACAAGTGGTACCAGTACCTGCAATCAAAAATGCACCAACACACGTGGATCATACACATGTAGCTGTGAGAGTGGATACACCGACAATGGGTCTGGTACTTGTGTTGGTGAGTGCTACGTTCTTCAATGTGTTTTATTTCTTGAGCATGCGCACCAATATCTGATATTGCGTGACAAATTGTGTGTAATGGTGTGTTTGTCTGTATGCGGTAATGTTCACTTTAAATATTATTGTTTGTGTAATTTGAGCAAGAGCCTATTTTAGATAACTGCATGCCAATTATATCACTAATCTTTGCTTATCCAATTGGTCCAAACTTTTCATTGGTCACTTTGTGGATGCGTTGTGTCGCCAGCCAATGAAAAGCACTGATCAGTCAAATATTTGTCAACGTTCATGACCATACCACATGTCTTAATATTTGAGAAGGCTGTACAGAAAATATATTTGGGCTACGCTTTAAGTTGCTTTGGACACTGGCTTTATTTCTGGCATACTCCAACATACGTGTGTTATTATAAGTGCAGAACGGGGTGCTAAATGTACCGCATTGCTCTCGGCGGATACAAGGTTAGCAGACAAACCAAGATCTCACAAGTACCTCCTCGTGGTGCATCCTAGAAACAGAAGTACAACAGCTCGTGCTGCTTCTGGCCAACACTTTTGAGGTTCGTGTCCGTGAATGTAGAGTCTTCAAAAGGAATGAGAATTGACTGCAAAAAGACTGGAAATATATCCGACATCTCTGAGCCAACACATACAGCGTCAATGTCAATATACGGTGACACACAGCATTTCTGCTCGTGCAGTCGAAAGACAAATGCATTGGAGGGCCGGCCAATGAACATGTCCCGATATCGAGTCAAGTTTAAGTCTCAGATCCCATAATGATAACACAAGTACAATGAGAAAATTATTCAAGGAAATCAAAACTAAAGTATTGTTCAGCTCGAGACAAGGTTCTAGTCCCCGGTGCTCCAAAATATGGGTAGAGATTTAGTTGTGGAATCATGCCTAAGAAGGCAAACGACTCCGGGCCCAACTTTACTGTCTAGCCTTTCCTATACCGGAATCATGCTCGCGGAGAGAAAAGATTCATTACCAAATGGTCACAGGCACAACACGCCTAATGATACAGGTTCTGTTCAACCTTTGAACAAGCTTCTAGCCCCCCTCCCCGATGTTCCTAAATATGTGTGGAGACTCATAGTTAGATGAGGGGTTCACGATGTCGGTGGATGGCTCCTCGGCTAAGAAAGCGAACGAGCCCTGGCCTAACTCTTCTGTCGAGTTCTTCCTAAACAGGAACCACGATCGTGGATGATAAAAGGCTCAGTACCAGACGAACACAGGCATAATGCGTCCAATTACACCAGACAAGTACACTTGGATGTGTAACACCTCGTCTGAGATAGACGTGTATGATCACCCGTTTCGGCGTTGAGTCAATACGCATTCGCCGCCTGGCGACAGATAGGAAGGTTGCCTCAGACTAGTATAGTCCACCCGAAATGTCAAGGCATGCTGAAATTGGATGTATTGGACCTACAAGGTGCATAACGATGACACAACGTACTTCAAGCTCCCGACGGAAATCGCACAAATTGTCGTGTTGGTTATTAGGCAGGGAACACAAAACAAACATAAGTACAGAACATTCCTCTCTTTCTGATATATAAATATTAAATACGCTTTATATGTATTTCATATAGTTTCCTATATTTGAGATCTACAACAAGTTATAGAATTATACCGTAAGATATCCACAGTTCGTTCACTACTAGATAGCAAAGTAACAATAAAAATTTTAGATATTTCTTCCGCTTCTAATTCTTAGCGAGACTGTCTCAATTGTGATGGCCATTTCGCATCTTCAAAATGGAAGATGATAAACTGCCACGTCAAGCAAAGGTCTATGTGTAGATTATAATGAGAATATGCGGACAGTGTTGATATGTTGTAGTTTTGGCGTCCATAGGAAGCTACGATCTCCCCTCTTTGCATAAACTAAATTCATTTTGGTTGAGAAGCTTCTGAACATTGCTTTTGGCGCCTCGTCTTGGGATGTCGTTCCAGCCTAATTTCGACGCTGTATGTTGGGTAAATGATAATATGTCCCTATTGGTGAACATGACAAATACGCAGAGTCTGATGAAAGGAAATACTTATACAATCATCGAGGGACTCGTACTGTGAATGTAGGAAAATGATAAAAGCAGAATATAAGAAAAAGTGGAAGCAGTTGCACCCAACTGCAGAACAAACTGCTCCCTACCACCAAATGTCACGCAAGGAACAAACCATCATCTTCAGACTACGCACCGGCCACAACAGACTGAGACGTCACATGTTCCAAAAGCTGAAGATTGACAAGACAGACATGTGCAACTGTGGACTGAGTCCATAGACTGCAGAACACATTCTTCATGTCTGTCAACTCTACCAAGAAGAGATGGAGAAAATATGGCCTTCTGAGACGGCACTGCTTCCAGACTTGAGGGATTTATTGGATGACCTGAAGCGAATCACACAACTCATGGAAGCTATTGGTGCTGTAACCTGATATCTGACTGAAGAACGAAGAAGAAGAAGTAAAAGAAGACAGCGTACATCATCAAATGACAATTCTTTTCTAGAGGATCTCTACACCGAAGGGTATATTGCTATTTGTTATTAGTATGTAAGCTTTAGTCTTCTGCACTCGTTCTCAAACTCCCGCACATTATCAGGATGTAGTTCAGAGAATGTAACGCGATGTGTCATGTATCAATGATATCTGCGCTTTTGGGCGTGACACATCCAACTTCAACACGGCTTCTGTGTCACTTTAATCTCTATGAGGTGAAACAGTTAACCACATCCCAAAACCTCATTAATCGCCTCTTACGCATATGGCGGGTCACTGAAACAAATCACTAAATAATAAACTAAAATTATGTAGGTGAAAAAAAAATCAGAAGGCAGCAGATGGGATTTGAACTAGGTCCTATCACATTCACATCTTCACCTCGCAATTTCTTTAAATAACATTGACGAGTCCTACAGTATGGCAGTACGGACAACGTTCTTCAAATGATACGTCACATAGAGAGAGCGTTGCAGGACCATGGTCCTACTAGATTTCCAGCAGGATGTAGTCCTGAGAATATAAATGCGTTGTGTCGCCGTTTTATTTGCGCTAATGGTCATTGTTGTTGTTCGTCCATCACAAATGATGATGACCATTTGTTACATCCACTTTTGAAAATTCAATTTTAGTTATGTCCTTGATTATGAGTTCGTAGATGGCTAATGAGCCCTATTCGAGCTGTAAATGTCCTTGGACAGTTTGGACATGGAATAACGACTGTAGACGGATCTTGGTCTATCCGTGACTTTCTAGCTGCTCTCCTCTGTTGGGCTGCTGCATTTCTCTTCTTTTCACAAGATGATGCGCTCTTTTTTTAAATTTTAGAATGCCATGTAGATGGTCATACACATCAGTCTTCGGCAATTTGAAAATCAAATGTTAAATTCACCGTGCCCTCCGAATCCGATCCTAGTTTTTAAACAAAAACATGGACGACACGATTGCAGACAACAGAAGATTTGCTTTAACTTTATCCGATCTCACCTCTGACATGTTCTATTGACAAAATGCTATAACGTAATTCATAGTAATTTTGTTTTTAGCGTGTAATTTTTCTGTGCATTTGCGTGTTAGCTGAGAGCTCTGATACTCATGCTGCCCTGTTGAATAAAATGACTACACTGAGTGTAGGTGTAGTGTGTGTGTGTAGTACAGAACATCCTCATCAGAGAACGTAGCTTTTCCTGACTTTCCTATGGATCTCTTGAATTCCCCGCGGTCTTGAGCAAGTTGTCCCGCTTATTTTAGCGACATGCGCAGGCATTCTTGAATTTCTTTTGTCCAACGGCGTCTTACGTGGCCTTTGTCCCTGATGCCTTCTATCATCCCCTCCAGTAACAATAGGCCTAATTACTGATGGATGTGGAAATCACAATAAAATGAAGTCAGTCTCAAAGATAAAATTTTTTAATAATCTTTAATCATGCATAGGCCTACATCATATGTTCATAATGTTTTTAAACCCTTTAATTAAGCTATTATTTCTATATTTAGCTGATTCTTTTTTTCTATAGGCCTAAAAACGTTTTTCCCCTGTTAGTCGATAGACATAAAATGCTACACACAGGACACAACCAATAAGGCAGCATAGGTGTTCTGTTCTGATCTCCTCATGAGTAGGCCTAAATCCGCAATTACATATCTGACAGTTCCAGCTCTCTGTTGGCTAACAAACATTCTGTGCCAACCATAATAATGGTCATTTTTTGCCACTCCATATTTCAAATCCAGATCATTTATTTTGGATAGGAAAAATGAATCATTAATCTTCATTTATTTTGTTTGATCATGCAGTTTCTTTTAAGGAGATATGATACTATGTCCGCACGATCCATTGCCATGTCATTCGATAAGGTGGTAGAAGCTGTCAATCTATCTAATCTCCCATTGCATTGAACACCGAATTACCAGCCGCAAAAATAAGTGTGACACTCTCCAACTTTGACCTCCCCACAGCATCAAACCACTGTGAACAAATATAGCCCACTTGTATTTTCCTGCATGCTTATTGAGCTGAGAATGCAGACATGAGTTGCACTGTGTTAGCCCATCCTGTTCAAGGACCTTGTCACTGCCATCATTTTCATTGCCTTGCTACTTGTAATTTCAGTGAGAAGCTCAATCTCCTCTCTAATAGTCTTCCCTGCGCTCTAAAGGTCTATGAACTACGCACTTCTAACAACAGAACCATCAGTGTATATAACTATATCAGCTTGATCAATTCTCATGGAATTCTCACTGATCAATGCCTGCACCTCAGACTCAACAACAATAGGACACCTCTTCCTAGTCTCTTAGTTGTAAAGCTCTAGTATAACCAAATTGGATTGACATCCACGGTTGAAAGGAGCGTATCTCATCATAAGAGGTGCATTTTACATAACCAAACCTAACCAGAGGCAGGACTACTTGAATCACAACCTCCACTTGTGATATATTGCTAGGAATATCACAGGTGTCATTGTGGCTGAAATGCCACAACCACTAATTTTTGATGATAAAATGCTCTGATTTAACATAATTGGAAGAATGTCCGCAGTTGAAAAATGCATATCTCACCATAATAGGTGATTTTTATTTAATGCAACTAGTTTTTTTGATGATTAATAGCTCTCGAATAACTGAACTGGCTGAATAATATATAGTAAATTTTACAGCCACAATATAAATTAATAAATTATCATCACACCAAACAAGTTAGTGCATATCACAAGAAGTTAATTTGCTTATGATCTAAATATGAACAATGTACAATATCAATCATATCATACACAGAAAAATATGTTTTATCAATCAAATCAAGTTTAGTTATTGTTAATGGGGCAGTAATATTTTATTTTGGAAATTTATTCCGTAAAATAACACTTTAGGAAGTAGTTAAATACTGCACTAACACTGATTTACTTGGTTTGAAATACTGCACTAACACTGATTAACTGAGTTTGAAATACTGCACTAACACTGATTAACTGAGTTTGAAATACTGCACTAACACTGATTAACTCAGTAGAAAGCTTTAACGATTGCTGTAAGACTTTTGCTGTAAGACTTTTGCTGTAAGACTTTTGCTGTAAGACTTTTGCTGTACAATTTTCAAGTAAATCCTATTTAATGTTTGTCCAGTGCATCGCCATTCACCAGACAGGTAATTAAACCTGCAGACAGGTAATTAAACCTGCAGACAGGTAATTAAACCTGCAGACAGGTAATTAAACCTGCAGACAGGTAATTAAACCTGCAGACAGGCAATAAATATGTTGAGTTTAGGCATGCCTGCTAAGGCAAACCAAAGTATCACATTCATAACTAGAAGAAACTGCCATGGGTTTGCCTGTTCCCTGTGGACCTCCCTGTGGACCTCCCTTTTGTTTGCCTTTTCCCTGTGGACCTCCCTTTTGGGAAACATTTTCTGCTCCCCCTCTCCTCCTCTACCCTGGAACGGGAACCTAAAAAAATATCAGCTTATAATTTATTTGAATCAGACACTATCAAACTGCATATCCCCCAGTTTACAATTATTACTTCATGACCCCACAACATTCCAGCACACCACAGAAAAGCATACTGGCATCCAATGTGCCTGCAATATCTACACCTTCTCTTCTGGCCTGATACATCCTACTTTAGCATGTTTTCTGGGTAGCTATGACTCTATATCAGATGGCACAACCAACGCCAACCCATAGCCTCCTTAATCACCTCTTACAAAATGCATGGAAGGTAAACAATGTTGCTGTTTTTTTTTCTCCCCTTTCGGGCCCAGGCTGAACATGAGCCAAAATTCTCCAAATAATGTCTTAACTTAAGAAAATACATATTTATAAATATCATTGAGTTTTACAGATTTGAATCCATATTTTCTGAATCCATATTTTCTGAATCCATATTTTCTGCAGATATTGATGAGTGTACCACAGGTACAGATAACTGTGATGACATTTGTACCAACACAGTTGGTAGCTTCACGTGCTCTTGTTCTGTTGGCTTTAATCTAGCTCCTGATGGCAAAAGCTGCGATGGTGAGTGTGTTTTAAGAGATTAATCACCTGATCTCAGTCTTTAGGTAGTTCTTGCCAAGAAATTTGCAAAAAGTACACCAAATCAATCAATACCTTGGACACACAATTACAAATAATGGTAAATGTGAAACAGAAATTAAAAGGAGAATAGGAAAGGCTAAAAGTACTATCAATGATATGAAGAAAATATTAACATCTAAAAAATTACACAAATTTAAAAAATGAGAATTATAAAATGCTACATATATTCTACATTAATGTATGGCTCAGAAACATGGACAATGTACAAACAACTAGAAGATAGAATTGATGCCTTTGAGATGTGGATATATAGAAGAATAGGGAGAACTTCATAGAAAAAAAAGAAAATGTAGAGTGTGGACAATCTACATTCTACTACATATGAAGAAAAAATAAATTTAAGGAAATATAAATAAAACAAATACAATTTTTTTGTGACACATAAAAGAGATGACACCTTGTTGAAGACATAAAAGAGATGACACCTTGTTGAAGACATAAAAGAGATGACACCTTGTTGAAGACATAAAAGAGATGACACCTTGTTGAAGACAATACTTGAAGGCAGAGTCGAGGAGATGTGAATGGAGAGGTAGGCAGACATACAAATTGGAGATAATCACAAGATGTACAGGTTACAATGTAGCAGAGTGCACCACCAAGACATGAGATAGGATATTGTATGAACATTTAAGCTAACATTCATTATGAAGATGTCACTTAATGAAGAAACTTGTTCTGTTGTTCATTTTTCTGTGTCAGGTTCTTTCTTATTCTCTCAGTGTTTCCACTGAATGTCATTCTTATTCTCTCAGTGTTTCCACTGAATGTCATTCTTATTCTCTCAATGTTTTCACTGGCATTCATTTTTTATTCTCTCAATGTTTTCACTGAATGTCATTTCAAGAAGATGACTTTCTTGACGTTATTAAAAAAACTCACCCTGTACATGTCGTTGCGACAGCAAGAGCATGCAGCCTTTATCACACAGCTACAAAATCCCTCCCTGCAACACCTTAATGGGAAACATGCAGTATTTGACAGTGGACTTTCTTGAAAAATTAATTTCATTTTATTATATACATTTGTAGTTTTTTTTATGGGTCTAATCTTACCTGCTTATACAAAAAAAATTGGTAGCATATCCTTTACAGGACTTAGCTATCAACCCAGCATTTGTTGGCTGTGGTGATTTTCTAGGCAATATAAATGCGTTCAGTAACTTTCTATTGCTTTTCTGAATGGTCTGGATGCACAATTGCCTGTGGTGGGGATCGAACACGGTACCTTGGCCGTCACAGACGCGCTCTGTGCCACAGAGCCAGACAATTATGCTACCTGCTTATGCTAGGGACAAATGTTTGTTTCTCCTATCTGCTAAATTTGTATTTCTTTCTTTTATTGTTTGTATTTCTGTTTCCCTCTTGCCATATGTGATTCCTCTTCTGTGTAAACATTACATTACTCAAACTCCTGCAGATTCGCAGGATGTAGTCTGGAGAACTGTATTTGTTGTGTCTTGACATTACTCAAACTCCTGCAGATTAGCAGGATGTAGTCTGGAGAACTGTATTCGTTGTGTCATGGTTTACAGCTGAGCTCTATTATATGCACCTTTCTGCTTGACACATCCGATCTGGCATGGCTTCAGATCAATTTGATGCTTTATAGCAGTTCTAAACCTATTTTCAACTGTGGCTCCCCTTTGTGTCCACCATGAAACCTTAAAAAAAAATGCTTTCTTTACAAGTGACACTATTTTTTTTAAGTTTTATTGCTATGATTCATTGTCTATCATTCAGGTAGGAACCTTCCTGTTGAACTCTGGACAGTTTTGTGGTTTCCCAATTTCAAAAATGTTTTCTGTGGCCCTTAGAGAAGCCATAGGTCCAGATTTAGAACTACTACTCTATAGGATCAAACAACCAACCCCATCTATAAAAACCTTAGTCACCTCTTACAGCATGTATGACAAGTTGCAGTGTTGCTGTATTTCTTTGCTGCCTTTTTAGGCACCAAAACACATAAGTGAATGAAGACTGTCATAAATTCATTGTCTATTTTCCCCTCAGGATTTCAGAATTATGTCAATGTATCTGTGTTTCTACTTTCTCAACACAGCTGTGTTGTGTGGATAATTATACCAATTAATAATTGCAGAGTTAGATCAATAGCTAAAGTGAGAGACGTGTGGTACAGGCCAAATAGGTTAGTGTTAATAATGTGTTGAATGTTGTAATAAGAGAAACATTGGAGAATGTGGTAGCTACAAGCATAGCTGGTGTAGTAGTGGATAAATAATAGCTGGTGTAGTAGTGCATACTTAACAGCTGGTAAAGCTGGTGTAGTAGTGGATAAATAGCAACAGACAAAGCTGGTGTAGTAGTGGATTCATAATCCGGGGACATATTCTTCCCAGAACGTAGTCTTCTTTATGGATTTTCTGAACTCCTCACGTTTCTAGGCGAGTTCACTTGCTATAGCTAAGGGCATATTTAAACAATCTAAGATATCTCTTATTCATCATCATCTGGGCAGCCCTTATCTGTTACTAGAAACCATACCTTCCATTACTAATTTTTCCATGCTATATCTATATGACCACAAAGACACAATTTTCTTATTATAATGTTGTTTTGGAGGCAACCTGCTTCAATATTTCATGTTTTTATCATGTTTTATTCATAATTTTCACTGTTCATGGTATTCTTAAAATCCCTCTGGTAGCATCTCATTGAGAAGTTCAACAATTCTCAGAAAGGTTATAAAAATTAAACATTGAGAACAGACTGCCCTGCAGGCTAGCATGCCAATAACAAAATTGATTTGTCTGCCTTAGGGAAGACAGACTAGTAATACTGCCACATGCCATTCATGTATTAAGAGACAATTAAGGAGATTGGGCATAGACTACTCCACTTTATGATCTCCACTATGACGGTCATGACAAAACCACCACCAGAAAAGAAAATTTCTTAATTTGTCACATTACATCTTAGAACTTATGTAAACAAATGTGTCACATTACATCTTAGAACTTACGTAAAGAAATTTGTCACATTACATCTTAAAACTTACGTAACCACATTTGTTACATCTGAGAACTTACGTAAACAAATTTGTAACATTACATCTTAGAACTTATGTAAACAAATTTGACCTCCCACACCTTTGTCAAATATCATGTGCCATGTCGGATAGCACACATATTTATTGATCTCTATAACAATTAATCTACTGTACTGTGTATCAGTTCTACTGCTTGTTCTCTGCCGTGCCATCATGTAATACAATCCAGTATTTTCTCCCTTTGATGGCCTCTGTCTCTTTTTCCATTGTTTTGCCTGTTACATTGTATTCTAAACCTCATATTCTCACGATCGTGAAACTTTGTAAACTCCAGTGGAACAGGCACATGATGACAGGATATTCCTCCGTAAATTCCTATGGTACAGGCAGAAGGTGAGACATTCCTCCGTAAACTCCGGTGGTACAGGCAGAAGATGAGACCTTCCTCCGTAAACTCCGGTGGTACAGGCAGAAGATGAGACCTTCCTCAATGAAAGTAGATGTTCTTCAAGGTACATTGGAGGGAGGAAGAACATAAAGTGGACCGAAGAAGGCAGGGCTGGATAATATCAAGGACTGGACATGGTGTGAAGTTTCAAAGTGACTCAAAAGCCATGCTGAAAGTCAATTGATGATTCAAGATGTATCAGATCGCAAGGAGCAGATATCACAGCTAAGCTGTAAACCATGTCACAGTACATTCCGTTCTCTGGACTATATCCTGATTATCCGCAGGAGTTTGAGAATGAATGCAGGAAAAATATATTAATATTTTCATGCTAAAGTTATTAGCATAAATAGGAATAAATTAATCAAACATGGTACCATCATACCATAGGTCTTCAATAGGGTCTTATATACAATTTTGTCATGTCATGGGGGGTTTCAAGGACTTTTATTTTGTCATGTCATGGGGTTTCAAGGACTTTTATTTTGTCATGTCATGGGGTTTCAAGGACTTTTATTTTGTCATGTCATGGGGGGTTTCAAGGACTTTTATTTTGTCGTGTCATGGGGGGTTTAAAGGGCTTTATTTTGTGAACACAAGCACAATATTTGTTTTGATTCCCATGAATTGTGAGCAATAGAGCTCTTGTATACATTTGTGCAACTGTGGGCGGTTAGGTGGAGTTTCCAGAATTTTATTACATGCTCAAAAGACTCCAATATTGGTTCCAAGGCAGCAGCCTCAGCATAGGTTTTACTTTTGTTCGATATTCCTCCATATCTTTTATTCTTAAACTCCCACTGAATCTCTCTTGTAGCAGCACAATGGTTCTACTAGATTTCTAACAGGATGTACTCCAGAGAATGGAAATGCATTGTGTCGCAGTTTTATTTGTACCAATGGCCAGATACATCCATCTTTGGCAGAGATATTTTTTTTAATTTTCAGGGACTTTTATATTATTAGAATATAGACAATCATCATGTGCTTAATTGATGCATGTGCACATTCTCTTTTGGTTTAGCTGATTACTGTTACCCTGTCAATTGTGAGAATGGGGGAGTTTGTACAGTTACCAACAACGTCGCCAGCTGTACCTGCCAACCTGGGTACACAGGCCCTCTATGTGGAACAGGTTAGTTGCATTCTTTTTGTTATCTTTGATGCCTCTGTAATTATAATTATTATTTGTCAATACTTGTTGTATAATTGTAGTCCCAGCAGGGTTATAGATACATGTTTGTTGTTGTTGTATCATTGTTGTCCCAGCCGGGTTATAGATACATGTTTGTTGTTGTTGTGTAACTGTTGCCCGAGCAGGGTTATAGGTACATGTTTGTTAAGGTGAGATTCTAAGAGGAATTTATGTTTTCATCATAGAATGCTTGGATTAAATTCAACTTCAGAAAATTTATATAAAAAAACTTGATACAGAAAGATGGTCGGTGGGAGTCTGACAACATGACTGACCCCTAAACAGCACAGCAACTAGAAATTATGGTACCCTGAGCAAGCAAACTCCTTACTTCTGCTATGCATAAACTTAATTTATTTCAGTTGTGGCCCTATGAGAATCAATTTTTGTTTCTACACTTGCAACCAGGGCAGCCATCATGGTTATCCCTACCTTATTTTGCTTCTGCCAACAGCATGCTATTTGTAACCTAATTTGTTGGGTCTAAGATTATTTCCAATATGACTCCAGATTTTAAAAGGGATATTCCTTTTTTTAACTCTTAAATACATATTGAAATGAATGATGAATATTATATACCACCGAAGATGGATGTGTCGGGTCATTGACGCAAAGAAAATGGAAACACAACACATTTCCTATCTCTGGACTGTATCCTGCTGCAAATCTAGTAGTACCATTTTATTTTATATTGTCTTTTCCCAGGTGGGTTGTTATCCACTCTTGCCGTTAAGAGTAGGGGTTATTGGAGCTCGAGCTTGTGTTCCAAGGCCAGATGTGTTGCCTCGGCTGTACTATGACCGTGTTTGTTCAAGATGTCCCTGACCTTTTTTTATATCCATCTTTTTCGTGGTCTTTCTCTGGCTTTGTATCCTGACCTCATGTGGTTATATGCCTGTATGGGCAACTTGTTGCGATGCATTCTCATAATGTGGCCAAACAAATTGACCTGCTGCCTTTGTATGTATTCTGTGCAAGGTGTTATACCTATTCTTTTTCTGTCTTCATTTCGTAATCTGTCGAGCCTGGTGACCATGGCAGCTTTCCTCAAGCATTTCATCTCACGTGCCACTATCTTTCTGTAATATGAAGATGAGAGAGACCAGGTTTGGCACTGGTAACACAGTGTTGGTAGGAATATACTGTAGATAATTTGTCTTTTAACTTCCATCTCGATCTTGGGATGAAGAATTAGTGGAGAAAGTTGTTATGTTACTGCATTTGACTTTTGACATCTTGTCTCTATCTCTCTATCAAATCTTCCATTTTCTGTGAAAATACTACCGAGATATTTAAACTTCGATACTTGTGTTACTCCTATATTGTCTATCTGTATGTTTAGTGTGCTCTGTGTTCTGCAGATTTTCATAGTCCCGTCTTTTGTGTATTGATCTTCACTTTGTATTTTCTATATGTTGCAGATAATGAGTTAACATGATTTTGCAGTTGTTCTTCATTTTCTTATATTAGGCTCTGGTAATCTGCGAAAAGCAGTTCATTTAGTTGATTGTTTAGTTGTTCTGAGTTGTCTTGTTCCGAGTCAGGGATATTGCTCTCTGCACTTTTTGTCTCTTTTATTATTCTGTCTATGTATATATTGAAAAGCAAGGGTGAGAGCACGCAGCCCTGCCACACTCCTGTTTTTGTCTCAAATGCGTCTGTAATACCATCGGATGTTCTCACCATCTGATGTAGTACCATTGTCCTGCTATAAGAAAGATCCAGCAGAACTTTGAGAATGAACGCTGACGAAGAAGAATATTATATAAACAAACACCAAAATCTCTGGAGGTCATATCGAATCATGGAGGTAGTGGTGGCTGGGTTGCCAGAACCACAATCTCCACTATTTTTTTATGTTTAAAACCTCTGATATAACCAAATTGGACAAATGTCCACTGTTGAAAGGAGCATGTCTCACCATAAGATTACATTTTACTTCACCATATATGGACGCCATTTTACAGAAGACTAGATGAGAATACATAGAAAGAGATTAATTTTGATGTTCTGAGTGAAGTCAGCTAACTGAGACATCTTCTTCCTTCATTCACAAACTCGTGCACATTAGCAGGATGTAGTCTGGAGAACTGTATGTGTTGTGTCATGGTTTACAGCTTAACTGCAATATCTACACCTTTCTGCCTGACACACCCGACTTCAGTGTGGCTTCAGTGTCACTTTGACGCTATATGTGATGGGATTGACCAACTTTGCCCAACTCCACCCCAAAACCTCCTTCCACTTACAACATGCATAGAAGGTAAACAGTGTTGCAGTTCTTTGCTCCCCTTTCAAGACTCTTCAACGCAAGAGTGTCTCAGAAATCACGTAATCATCATCACACTATTGCATGTCAGAGATTTTATTCATTATATACACAATCATCATCAAGTAGCTGCAAGTAAACATTTTCTCTTGATTTAGTGGATTATTGTGCCTCTGTCGACTGCCAGAATGGAGGAGTCTGTTCAGTTAACAGCAACAATGAAGCCAGCTGTACCTGCCAACCTGGGTACACAGGTCCTCAATGTGAGACAGGTTAGTTGCATTGATTTTTTTAATTATTCATGACTTGGTAGTAAGGCTATGTGTATGTTTGTCCATCACATGATGATGATGACCATTTTGTTACATTCACTTTTGAAAATTCAGTTTAAATTATGTCCATGCCTGACTGTTCGTAGATGGCTAATAAGCTATATTCAAGCTGTAAATGTCCGAGGACAGTTCGGGCATGGAATGACCACTGTAGACAGATGTTGGTCTATTCGTGACTTTCTAGCTACTCTCCGCTGTTGAGCTGCTGCATTTCTCCTCATTTCACAAAATAATGTGCTCTTTTTTATTTTGGAGTGCCATGTAGATCTATTTTGTGCAAGTTCTTCCCATGTATCTTAGTCTATTTCAAACGCTTTCATTGAGGTCTTTAACCAGTCCTTGTAGCGTTTCTTTTGGCCACCTTGATATCATGTGCCCTTCTTCAGCTCACCATAGAGAAGTATCTTTGGCAGATGATGGTCTGGCATAAGTACCAAATGACCTGCCTAACGAATCTGTGTCTGCATCAGGATAGTGTTATTGCTGGGGATACCAGATCTGTCACGGACAGTGGCATCTGGAATCTTGTCTTGCCATCTGATTTTCATGATTTTTCTGAGACAAGTTGTGTGAAAGTGATGGAGTTTAGTTTTTTCACATGATGTCTATACACAGTGTCCATGTTTCACTAGCGTATAACAGCACTGGAAGTACCACTGCTCTGTAAACTTTCAGCTTATTCTGTAGGTTAATGCCATTTCTATGACAAACATTTGTGTACAATCTGCCGAAAGTGCTGCTTGCCTTGGCGATACTTGTATACATATACACTTCATCATCAACGTTGGCATTTTGTGATATCGTACTGCCTAGATATGTGAATCTATTCACAACTTTCAGTGCTACACCATTTACCTTTATGTGGGACTCGAGATAGCTTTTGCCAGGTGCTGGTTGTAACATGACTTCTGTTTACTCTGTGTTAATCGTAAGTCCAAAGTTGGTACAGGCTTTTTAGAATTTGTCTATAATACATTGTAGATCAGCCTCAGAGTTGGCATTTATGGCACAGTCATCAGCAAATAAGAGATCCCTGATTGTGTGTGATCTTATTTTGGTTTTTGCTCGGAGTCGTAGAAGAGTTGAACAATTTTCCATCTGTGTGATATGATGTCTACTGCAAAGGACATATCTCTGAAAGCATCATCCAACATAGCAGAGAACATGATGCTAAATAGGGTAGGTGCTAATATCCTTGTTTTACTCCATTTGAGACAGGAAACGTTTCAGATAACTCTCCATCATCCTGAACTCTAGTTTCCATCATGCAATTGCTGCACCATTGAAATAAATGTCTGTTGGCATCCATATTTTGCCATAATCTTTCACAGTCCCTCTCTACTTACTGTGTCAAATGCTTTTGTTAAGTCTATGAATAATGTGTACAGGTCACGGTTTTGTTATTGACATTTTTCTAGAAGTTGTCTTTCCACAAAGACCACCAATTGTTCCAAGTTCTTTTCTGAAACCACATTGGCTTTCGAGTAATAATCCTTCATTAAGATGAGATGTAAGATGGAGATGGTTCAAAAGTATTCTGGCAAATATCTTCCCAGCAGTGAACAGTAGAGAGATGCCACAATGGTTATTACAAGACTGGCTGTTCCCTTTACGTTTATAATCGTTGCATCCCTCAAATTTTGTGGAACAGTTTCGCTTGTCCATGACTGTTGGAAAATTAGATGAAGTTTCTCAATAAGATTTTTACCACCATACTTGTATATTTCGATTGGTATTGAATTTCGATTGGTATTGAGAGCCAGGTACTTTTCCACTAGAAAGCTGATGAATTGCTTAACGAGTTTCTTCTATAGTAGGGATGTCATCTAGCATTTCATTGAGTGGAACCTACGGCAGTCGGTTGATAGCCTCTTCATTTATAGATGATGAGAACCTACGGCAGTCGGTTGATAGCCTCTTCATTTATTGATGATGGGAACCTACCGCAGTCGGTTGATAGCCTCTTCATTTATTGATGATGGGTTATTCAGAATGTGCTCAAAGTGTTCTACCCAACACTGATTAATTTTATCTTTCTCTATGATTAATTGTGTTTCATTTGCATTGAGAAGTGGAAAAGATTCTGAGGAGGTTGGACCATATAACGTTTTAAGTGCATCATAGAAGCTTCACATAAGCAGTAAGGACCGGGTTTTAACTTTTTGAAACCACTAAACACCTTATTTATTTGGGGTTGGGAGGGGAATCATTAGGTATTGGGGGATGGGTATTAATCAGCCTTTTTATGTGTTTCCCAGTACTATATTCATGTTCTTATTTACTAAGGGAGTTGAACCCTTCAACACTCCCCCCCTTCCCCCCGACCTTCACCTGTGGGCCTGTGCCTCATTAATTATAATTATTTTTTGTCATTACTAATTTTTAAAGAAAATCATATGGAAAGAATATTTCCAAAGGTACTTAATCCAGCTCCGACCCAAGAACAATACACATTTAACACATCGAATGAGAGTGAACAAGAACCAGAAATATTACTTCACGAGATTTAAAATGCAATAACCAACAGTCCATCAAACAAATCACCAGGGGTGGACAGAATAACTATAGAGGCAATCCAAGCTTGCGATGAGGCAGGAATAAAATGGATTCACAGAATGTATTTATTTTTTTCATTTAGTTTTCTCGCAATGTTTTATGTTTATGGGTTCTTAGTTGTCATTTTTTGGGTACATTGTATATTTCTGTGTTTTATTGGACACTATTTTTGTGTGTACATGGGGAAGATTATTTCTTATCTTGTATGGAAGTGCGTTTGTGGTTCAAAAAACAATTGTATAGTGATGGCCAAATAATTCAACAGTGGCAGCTTGCGTACTAATGTTCTATACAGGATATCGTGTGTACTAATGTTCTATACAGGATATCTTGTGTACTAATGTTCTATACATATCTTGTGTACTAATATTCTATACAGGACATCTGGTGTACTAATGTTCTATACATGATGTCTTGTGTACTAATGTTCTATATATTATATCTTGTGTACTGATGTTCTATACAGGATATTTTGTGTACTTATGTTCTATACAGGATATCTTATGTACTATAATAATGTTCTATACAGGATATCTTGTATACTAATGTTCTATATATGATATCTGGTGTACAAATGTTCTATATATGATATCTTGTGTACTAATGTTCTATATATGATATCTTGTGTACAAATGTTCTATATATGATATCTTGTGTACAAATGTTCTATATATGATATCTGGTGTACTAATGTTCTATAGATGATATCTTGTGTACTAATGTTCTATATATGATATCTTGTGTACAAATGTTCTATATATGATATCTTGTGTACTAATGTTCTATATATGATATCTGGTGTACTAATGTTCTATATATGATATCTTGTGTACTAATGTTCTATATATGATATCTTGTGTACTAATGTTCTATACATGATATCTGGTGTACAAATGTTCTATATATGATCTTGTGTACTAATGTTCTATATATGATATCTTGTGTACTAATGTTCTATATATGATATCTGGTGTACTAATGTTCTATATATGATATCTTGTGTACTAATGTTCTATATATGATATCTGGTGTACTAATGTTCTATATATGATATCTTGTGTACTAATGTTCTATATATGATATCTGGTGTACTAATGTTCTATACATGATATCTGGTGTACTAATGTTCTATATATGATATCTGGTGTACTAATGTTCTATACAGGATATCTGGTGTACTAATGATCTTTACAGAATATGATTCCCTTCATTATTGTATACAGAATCATCATCATGTGCTTAATTAATGCATGTGAACATTTTCTCTTGATTTAGTGGATTATTGTGCCCCTGTCGACTGCCAGAATGGAGGAGTCTGTTCAGTTAACAGCAACAATGAAGCCAGCTGTACCTGCCAACCTGGGTACACAGGCCCTCTATGTGAAACAGGTTAATTGCATTGTTATCTGTTATCTTTGATGCCTCTATAATTATAATTATTATTTGTCAATACTTACTCATATTGTTTGGCAAGGAATCTCTATGGCATAGTGGTTAAGCTACTTGTTATGTGCTAAAGATTTCACACTTCGAATCCAGTTTGTGTCATCCTGTTTGCAAAGTGGAATTGTTTTTGAGATCCCTGGCGATTATCGCTTCGGTACTCTTGGCAAGAGACATGCTGCTTCGTTGAGAGGGACAGGGCACATATGTTGAAACCTGAGTACACAGAAGTCAATCCTTTACTCATTTTGAGTACTCATATTTCACAAGTCTTGTGCCAGTGATGTTTGTCACATATCTTCTCATTGCCTGATGCCTGACTTAAATTCTGCATACCTCAGAGTAAAGATGACAATTCTGCATACCTCAGAGTAAAGATGAAAACAGAAATATACCTCAGGGAACTCTTCACTGATGATGCTGCCACTCATGACATAAAATTGTTGTTATTTCATTCATTCTCAAACTCCCACTGATTCTCTCTTGTAGTAGGACAATGGTCAGACTAGTTTTCCACCAGGATGTAGTCCAGAGAATGGAAATTCATTGTGTTGTTTTATGTGGCATAGTATATTTACAGTGAGGTCATTTTTGCAATTCCAAACTGACAACATGGCTAGTGCATACAACATGTTCTTTCTGACAATAAGCATCATGAAGACTGGTTATGTATCGAGGATCAATAGTACCAACAAACATCACAATATACAGTAACCATCTATAACAAGCTGGTTATGTTTGTTATCTAGTCTCCATAATTACATCAACTCTATTCTGCCGAAGGTGGATGTGTCAGTCCATTGGCATAAATAAAACGACAACATATAACATCACCATTCTCTGGACTACATCCAACTGGAAATCTTGTACGACCATTGTCCTGTTACAAGAGAAATCCAGCGGGAGTTTGAGAATGAACGATGAAGAGGAAGAAAATATCTACTCTTTTTTTTAGATGACATAAACACACACACACATAGAAAATGCAACAACCAATTTTGGTCGACTGTCCAAACATGCCTAGAAAAACTAAATGATAACAATGAAAATAAAGATACAGGTCTATGGTGTCTTGTATACACTATATTATGGCTAAAAAACATTGACAGCCTGCTTATAGCTAAAGGAATTATTTCATCATCAACATCTACATATATGTTTGTTCATGTGGCTATTTTATTATCTTCTCATAATAATAGTTATTGTTCGTTACTGTAGTTTCTTCTTCTGCGTTCATTCTCAAACTCCTGCGAGATCTCCTGTAGCAGAACAATGGACGTACTAGATTTCCAGCAGGATGTAGTCCAGAGAATGGAAATGCGTTGTGTCGCCGTTTTATTTGCGCCAATGGCCCGACACATCTGTCTTCGGCGGAGTTACTGTTGTTTAGGTTGTCAGGTGTATTGGTTTCTTTATTCATCTCCTGTACATTTTGTGTGTATAACCAGGTACGGTATCTGTATTAGCTTATACACAATCATCATATGATTAATCAATTCATGTAAACCATTTCTCTTAATCTAGTGGATTACTGTGCCCCTGTCAAATGCGAAAATGGAGGATATTGCATTATTACCAACAATGTGGCCAGCTGTGTCTGCTCACCTCAATTCACTGGCCCTCTATGTGAAACAGGTCAGTCCTGCTTTTGTATTGTTTGTCTTGTAAATGTCTTGTTAGTGAAGTGTTTGTAATCATATTCTTGGCTGATGAGTACAATTATTTATCATCTGTTGTTTTTTTTAAATAAAAATAAAGAAATGTATAGCAGGAATCTTTATTTTCACAGAAATACAATTGCCGACAGATACAATAATTAATATTCTCTTTGTCGTATAGTTTATATTAACATATATATATTTAATGTCTGACTCTGTGACAGAGTGGTACAGAGCGCATCTGTGATTGCCAAGGTACTGAGTTCAATCCCATGCACAAGCAATTGTGTATCAGAACCATTAAGAAAGCAATTGCAAACGACTGAACATATTTATATTGCCTAGAAAATCACTAAAGCAAAAAAATTCTGGGTTGATGGCTACATCCTGAATAGCATATGTTATCAATTTTTATTTATATATAAATCTCTTTCTCTCTCTATCTCTGTGTGTGTGTGTGTGTGTGTGTGTGAGTGCATGCATGAGTGTGTGCGTGTTTTTTGTGTGGTTTTTTTGCGGCCACTGCATCAACTATACTGATGCAAATAAAAAATATAAGACTGAGTTGCAACAAGAAAAAATCAAGATTAACTTTCTTTAGATCGTGTGTATTCCCAGTTGCAGTATATCGATGTGAATCTTTGATAATCACAAATAAGGTGAGAAACAAAATTGAAATGCTTGAAACACAATACTACGGGAAGAATCCTTAGAATACCATGAACGAAAACAACAACCAATAGAGACATTCTGAGAAAATTGAAAGTAAAAGAAAACTGGATAAACAATAAGGTTCTCTTTAGAAAATTACCGTACAATATTTTAGTCACATCAAACATCATGACAACCTAGAAATGACCATAGCAGAGGGGATAATTCCAGAGCAGTGGAAAAGAGGTAGACCAGAAAGAAGATGGACACAAGATATCAAAGATCACCTGAACATGACACTCACAATAAGCAAGAAGAATGACTCAAGATCTACAGGGAGTTGAAACGACCATGATGACTTCTACATGTTGTCCATGATATGCTGCCTGATGATGATGATGATGAAATTCAATGAAAGAGAGCAAACAAGATGGGAGTGGCACTATATACAAAAATGAGTCTAAATTTTGGTTAGACATTTGTTACTGGGGTTAGAAAGTTAAGCAATTGTCACCTACATTGCAAGTTGTAAGAGGCAACGGGAGGTAATTAGAAGTGGGGTTAACCACTTCATTCCATAATCTCCAGCATTGTGGAAACTATTTTATCTACATACTGCCTGTGCACTGCGACCCCTCCTGCTGGTAGCAGTAAGACTTTTCTAATATGCAATTTTTGTAATAATATTACCTCCTGTCACTGAGGGGTGGGGGGGGGGATTTTTTTCGTATTGTCTTCGTCTGCGGTCATGTTATATTGTCAGGTCTGTCGTCAGGACAAAGTCCACTGTCTTCTGAAGGTCAGAACGACTGTCCCATATCTTTTGCCTCAAATTTGTATCTTCTGACCATGCCTGCTGCCTCTGCTATTTGTATGTTGGTTAGTCCTGAAGTGTGTGTTCAGGAGTCCGGGTTCCAGATCCACATGGACATTCATCTGTGTATGAGATCCTCAATTGGTAAAGGTGACCCAACAGTCTGCAGTGACCTGTTTTAAAGTAAAACAGTGTGGTCTGTTGGTATCTTTGGAGGTGATGTATTGTATTGGGTTTGTCTTCCACATCCCTTTGTTTCTTCCACTTTGTTTCTTCCACTTTGTTTCTTCCACTTTGAAGTGTATGTGTTATGGATTATAATTTTTGTTTCTCTGTAGGACAGCAGATGTTTGTGTTGTTCCATTTCACTACCTCTAGAGATGTTCCTCATTACCATTCAGGATCCTTGGTGTGCTCATGGAGATTAGACAAGAAAGAGATATTGCAGCAATGCTGTAAACCATGACACAACGCATTCCGTTCTCCGGACTACATCCTGCTAATCTGCAGGAATTTGAGAACGAACACAGAAGAAGAAGACAAGAAAGTATGGTAGACAAGAAAAGAGAAAGGAGGAGAGACTTGGTTATACCACCAAATACTTGATAATTCCGATAGCAAGCTTTGTTTGAAACGGGCACCACGTGAAGGTGTTGCTATGGACACGCTTGTGCATGAGAGGCCTTTATGCTAGAAGCTTACTATCAGCCAGACATTAGCTTCCGCAGTGATCATCAGCTGCACCTAGATGTGAGAGGCTGTATATTCACATCACAAAAAATCCTTGTCCTGTAAGCAGGACGTCCAGTCTAGACCATACATGTACATCCACCCCTGATACCACTAAGTGGGCAGGCTTTTATGTGGTACATAGACACCCTATCTGTTTAGGATGTGAGAGCACTGGAAAAACCTCCCTTTCTAACATTGCAAGCAAGAGTATTTGGGGTATTAAAACAAATAGTCTTTCCCCAGACCCCATAACTGTCAACTTATTTTTCCATAAATTCGTATATTTAACAATTTATTTTCGTATTTCAATAAAAATTCCAGTATTTAGCACCAAAAAAATAAAAAACGTATTATTTATTTTTGATTACAAAAATATTTGCCCTTTAATATGAGCATGTGAGATTAAATGTCAGCATTAGTAATAATTACTAGGATATTTAACATTTACATTTTTGGGTTTTTTTTTCCTGGGGCCCGAATTCCATATTAATACAGAAAACCTGCTCTAGTTGATACCTATGAACTGTTGACTGTGGGTGTGTTATTTTATTTGTAGTTTCTTTTATGGTTAAGTAAAATTTGCCTCATGGGTGATGTACTCTCCATTCAACCATAGATGTTGTTCCAATTTGGTTATATCACGGTTTATTACCATTATAAATAGTGGAGGTCGTGGTTTTGGTATTTCAGTCACCATGACTTCCATACAGCTAATTTCATTTGTAGCAACTGTTGCATGAGTGTTTCTTTGACTTTTATTTTGGCAAATGTTTTCTGTAAGTTTATGATTTCCTCTGTATCAACTGTTGTCTATAAGTTTATTTTTTTTTTTTTCTCTGTATCGACTGTTTTCTGTAAGTTTATTTCCTCTGTATCATGTTTCTTGTTTCCTTTATTGTAACTAACTTTTGAGTATTTATTAATTATTTTCTTTATTGTAACTAACTTTTGAGTATTTATTTATTATTTTCTTTATTGTAACTAACTTTTGAGTATTTGTTTGTTATTTCCTTTACTGTAACAAATGTTTATTATTTCCTTGACTGTAGCATTAACATCTAGCTACACTTGCCCACTATGTGATCTGGCATGTGAGAATGGAGGTCAATGTTCCAATGCTTCTGGCACTGCCCAGTGTTTATGCCCAATCGGTTTCACTGGATCCAAATGTGAACAAAAAAGTAAGCAGATCTAGCATATTATATAAAGTAAATTCAATATATTTGTGTGAGTTCTTATCATATATGACTGAGCTTCCGTATGACAGTAGTCAGTACAACATGTTTCTGTTAACGTGTCAGGTCTTGTTAGATATGACTGAGCTACCGTATGACAGTAGTCAGTACAACATGTTTCTGTTAATGTGTGAGGTCTTATCATATATGGCTGAGCTACCGTATGACAGTAGTCAGTACAACATGTTTCTGTTAACACAGTAAGTCAGGCAGCGTCTACCTATCCTGACAACTGCCAATGGCTTCGGGTGGGAGAGCATATATAGGAAGATTCAAGCCTTATTCTAGGATAAGAAAATGCAACCTAAAACCAAATCGTGAGGCAGGGCAAACCAGATGACTTGGTTGGCAGCTGATCTTGGTTGGGAACACTGTAAAGCAGGCAGATAGAGCACAACTTTGCTGATCTGGCAGCTCCTGCAGCATGCCTTGTTCCAAATGTATTGGTATAACCTTTCTGTTACAGTTAACAAGGCAAGCAGCGAGAGGGATCATGTTGCGTGGACAACACATTGTCTCTATACTTCTGCACGGGCACTGTGATATGGAGAGATATACTCCATTCCTGGCCTTAATGGGTCTCCTGAATTAAATCAGGAGATGGCAGTTACCGGTTATAAGTCCTGGTTAATTGATGTAGACAACGGATGTCATAGGCTATAACAGATGGTGGGAGAAACTACCGGTGTCATTGATCAACTAACACCCTACTCAAACTATGCAGCAATCCCCAGCCAATAACACCCTACTCAAACTATGCAGCAATCCCCAGCCAATAATATGTTGATCCACTACAATCTGTGTCTGCTTTAATGGGTGCTTGGAGCTAAGATACAATCTGAACAAATAGGCTGTAAATGAATTGTACCAGGCAATCAAATGACAAATAGAAACTTCAGACTTCAGATTCGAACTTGGAATGGTCGAAACATGTGTCTAGGACATTTTACAGACATCAGTGACAACGACAATATGAGAAAACAGGCTGTTATTCATGCTGAACCCAATCTTCTTAACATAGATATTGCTAGCCTGGTCGAGGATGGTCACTTAGAGAAAGTAACTATACCTTCTTCTAGAAGGGCAGAGAAACAGAGGAAACCCAGCAGCATGGAGTAAACTTTGTAGTTAAGAAAAACTTTGCTGTTACCAGGGCCTGAAAGGGGAGCAAAAAAATAGCAACACTGTTTACCTTCCATGCATATCGTAAAAGGCAACTAAGGAGGTTATGGGATGGAGTTGGCTGCCCCATCCCATATAGGGTCAGTGGCCCAAAGCCATGCTGGTCGGATGTGTCAGGCCGAAAGGTGCAGATATCGCAGCCATGCTGTAAACCATGACACAACACATTCCGTTCTCCGGACTACATCCTGCTAATCTGCAGGAGTTTGAGAACGAACGCAGAAGAAGAAGAACTCGCTGTTGGATGCCATTGAAAGCCCAATTGGTGGATATCAAAGAATTTTAACATTAATATTGTTACTTCAAGTGAATTTGTCACACTTAATCACTGCCTAATCGCCAACACTCATGGATTTTTCACACTTAATCACTGCCTAATCGCCAACACTCATGGATTTTTCACACTTAATCACTGCCTAATCGCCAACACTCATGGATTTTTCACACTTAATCACTGCCTAATCGCCAACACTCATGGATTTTTCACACTTAATCACTGCCTAATCGCCAACACTCATGGATTTTTCACACTTAATCACTGCCTAATCATCAACACTCACATCTCACCTGAAGATGTGAAAGATGTTTGATCAATTTGATGATTGACTCAAGATCCATGGGAAAATAATAAACAACCTGAGATATGCAGAGATATGGAGAGAAACTACAACAAGTAAAACATTATCAATATCTCAGACATAGTCACAAATGACAGCAGATGTGAAACAGAAGTTAAAATAAGAATAGGAATGGCTAAAAGTACCTTCAATGACATGAGGAAAATAGTAACATCTAAACAAATTACAAACAAGTTAAAAATGAGAATTATAAAATGCTACATCTATTCTATATTTATGTGCCTCAGAAACATGGACACTAAATAAACAATTGGAAGACAGAAACAGAATTGATGCCTTTGAGATGTGGGTATATAGAAGAATAGATCTAACACCGATAGTCTATCTCTACCACAAATAGTCAATCTAACACTAATATTCCATGTTTAATACCGATAGTCTATCTCTACCACAAATAGTCAATCTAACACTAATATTCCATGTTTAACACCGATAGTCTATCTCTACCACAAATAGTCAATCTAACACTAATATTCCATGTTTTATGACTAGTTTCCAGAGGTGCAGCATGTACATCAGCAACTTGTCTGAATGGTGGACTGTGCAATGACAACACTGGAACAGTCGAATGTCTCTGCCCTAATGGATTTACTGGTTCTCGATGCGAACAGACAGGTAAGTTTCCTGAAAGGGTAAGTTTCCTGAAGGGTAAGTTTCCTGAAAGGGTAAGTTTCCTGAAAGGGTAAGTTTCCTGAAAGGGTAAGTTTCCTGAAAGGGTAAGTTTCCTGAAAGGAGTAAGCTTCCTGAAAGGAGTAAGAAGTACTTCTTGAAAGGTGACCATTGTGTTCTTCTGTTTTCATTCTCAAACTTTCTTAAGTTAGTCAGATGTAGTCATGTTGTAGCTGAATGTGCCTGCACTGAAAATGCAAAATTTGCACATAGACTAAGCCATAATACAGTCAAAAATTGTAAACACAGGGACATGAAGTTTTGTGAATCACTAGAAACCACAGGAAAGCACACATAAATGGATGTTTCGACCAAGAGGTTTTCATCAAGAACAAGAAATGTCAGCATGATATCTAGTATTAGGAAACAATCAAAATAAATGTGGGATGTAAGCTCTCTTCAACCCCCATTATATTTCCTAAAATAAGTTGTCATAAAGACCAGAAAAAGAATAAATTAGCTTTCTTTAATAGGTATTTCTCCCCCAACCCCCCACCACACACATACATTAGCACAGAAATATCTACAGCAGCTCTGCGTGACAAGTAATCACATACCCATGCCTTCTTCGTCTGTCTTGTTAACCTGCAGGCGTGTGAGAACACAAGTATAATGTGCAGGATGTAGTCTGGAGAATTGAATGCAGTACAACAATATACATCTTAGCTGTTATATCTCTATCTTTCTGTCCAACACTGACTTGAACTCAGCGCAGCATATTTTTGGGCACCATGTTACCTTCCCTCTTTGATCCATACTCTTGACTGTAGATTGCTCTGTTGAAATTTGTTGAAACCATTTCTAAATGTATCCCTGAAATTTATGCTGTGGCTATTTAAAAAATGTTTTACCAGTCTGAAAATGCAACCATTTTTGCATTTGTTCTTGTTATGGGAAATGTCTGGTCATGCAAGCAAGTAATATCATAGCATGTTTTTCTCTTGTAATTACTGTCCCAAAAACATTATAAATTATTGTCCTAAAGTACAGTTATTAGTATTACAGCTTTTATTCCATTTCATTGAATTCAAACACAAATAATATTGTCATGAGTTTCTATCACCTGTGTGTTGCTGAGACCCGAGATGGGAGCAAAGAATAGCAACACTGTTTACCTTCCATGCATGTCGTAAGAGTCGACTAAGGAGGTTATGGGATGGAGTTGGCTGTCCTATTTCATACAGGCTCGGTGACCAAAAGCCATGCTGAAGTTGCATGTGCCAGGCAGAAAGGCGTAGATATCGCAGGAATACTGTAAACCATGACACAACGCATTCCGTTCTCTAGACTACATCCTGCTAATCTGCAGGAGTTTGAGAACGAACACAGAAAAAAAAGAAGAATGAGTTGCTATACAGTGTAGGTGATACTAGACCATTTGTGAGACCAGAATTTACCAGAATTTTGGCTATACATGGTTCAAACTATCTGGCAACCTACCGCTGTTCATCACCTTGATTCCACAAAAAAAATATTGCAAGATAAAATACAATGTTGGTAGATGTTTAAATTTCATACTTTTGTTTCAGTTGGCAGTACAGACCCATGTGATACATCTGGCCTACAGTGTCAGAATAGTGGCCAATGCTCAAGTGCTACAGGTATAGCACAGTGCCTCTGTCCTAAAGGATTCACAGGCGACCACTGCCAGACTGCATGTATGTATGTTTATTGTAATGTTAAAATAGCATATGTGACACATACTAACCAAATGTCTGTAATTCTAATGATAAGTCAGGGTTTGGGGTGTAAGAGGAAGGGTAACATTAAAATGACAATAAACAAGGCATTTTCATCTTGTGAATTGTCATTGTCAAGTAAATGCCTTGTTTATTGTCATTTGTATATTTTTGTGTTTACACCGCATAGCCCCGTAGCGATAGTCCGTCTTGTTCAATTGGAAAGTTCTAAAAACCTGTGTTCTACATAAGTACTATTGTTGTTCCGTTTCACGCAGTATTACCTTATATTTATTGTTTAATATATGAAACACTTTAACCTATTTTGATACAGAGACAGGTCATAATCTGGTTCAATAAATCTTTGTCTAGCTGTAAATATTAATGTGTGTTTATTTCTTGCCAGTGACATATACTGGGGCATGTCAGACATCAGGTCTTGTCTGCCAGAATGGAGGATTGTGTCAAGATGCTACAGGAACAGCCTCATGTCTGTGTCCAGCAGGATACTCTGGCCAAAACTGTGAATCTCAAAGTAAGGATCAAAGTGAAACATAAAATTAGATGTTCTAGTTTATTTGTTTTTGATCCCCAGGGATTGTGAGCAATAGAGTTCTTGTATACTTTTTTTTTTGCAGTGCAGGAGATTGGTTTCTCTAGAGTTTTATTTCATACACAAATCCACTCTAACTTTCATTGATGTACAATACTTTGAAGAAACGGTCAAAGGTAGAAGAAGAAGTGGAGGACTGAGAAAATCATGGATGGATAACTTTCATTGATGTACAATACTTTTAGGGAACGGTCACAGCTAGAAGGAGAAGTGGAGGACTGAGAAAATCATGGATTGATAACTTTCATTGATGTACAATACTTTGAGGGAACTGTCACAGGTAGAAGAAGAAGTGGAGGACTGTGAAAATCATGGATGGATAACAGATGGTCTGGGGTGATTTTTCTACACTCCTAATGTCTGAGGGAAGAGATGTTTATCAATCTTTTTTGAAGTCTTTGAGAAGTCTCCTACTTAGAGCGGAAGGGGGGGGGGGGTTTGATTACATATGTATGTAGCAGATGTGCGCAACCAACTTGTATTCAGACATTCAATCACACGAAAGCCTGCAACCATTTGATAGTATTAATGTTGGCAAGCCCGTAGATGTGGGGGTTGGGGGAGGGAGTGTAGTTCAGCTCCCTTCCCCTTAGGAAAATAGAATAAAACTTTGCACTAGAAATTTAGCCAAAAGTTGAGTTTTACACCATTACACCACACAACACCCCCCCAATAATATATTTTGCAAAAAATGATATAACATATTTTTTTTATTAAAAAAAGGGAATTGCTCAGTAAAATTTTAGAATAAGATTCTTACAAAATTTATGATCTGTAATTCTTCACATGATGGTAAATTAGTTTCTAAAGTGATGTCTCCTTTTTATTATGATGTTAAACTCTAATCTCTACATTGATGTCTCTTGCTTCCCATGATGTTAAACTCTAATCTCTATATTTATGCATCACTCTTCCCATGATGTTAAACTCTAATCTCTACATTGATGTCTCTTGCTTCCCATGATGTTAAAGTCTAATCTCTACATTGATGTCTCTTGCTTCCCATGATGTTAAACTCTAATCTCTACATTGATGTCTCTTGCTTCCCATGATGTTAAACTCTAATCTCTACATTCATGTCTCTTGCTTCCCTTGATATTAAACTCTAATCTCTATATTTATGCATCACTCTTCCCATGATGTTAAACTCTAATCTCTACATTCATGTCTCTTGCTTCCCATGATGTTAAACTCTAATCTCTACATTGATGTCTCTTGCTTCCCTTGATATTAAACTCTAATCTCTATATTTATGCATCACTCTTCCCATGATGTTAAACTCTAATCTCTACATTGATGTCTCTTGCTTCCCATGATGTTAAAGTCTAATCTCTACATTGATGTCTCTTGCTTCCCATGATGTTAAACTCTAATCTCTACATTCATGTCTCTTGCTTCCCATGATGTTAAACTCTAATCTCTACATTCATGTCTCTTGCTTCCCATGATGTTAAACTCTAATCTCTACATTCATGTCTCTTGCTTCCCTTGATATTAAACTCTAATCTCTATATTTATGCATCACTCTTCCCATGATGTTAAACTCTAATCTCTACATTCATGTCTCTTGCTTCCCATGATGTTAAACTCTAATCTCTACATTCATGTCTCTTGCTTCCCTTGATATTAAACTCTAATCTCTATATTTATGCATCACTCTTCCCATGATGTTATGCTCTAATTCTAATCTCTATATTTATGCATCACTCTTCCCATGATGTTATGCTCTAATTCTAATCTCTATATTGATGCCTCAGCTGATGAAGTTATAAACTCTAGTCTCTGATGATGCACCCTACTTCCCATGTTTTGTCAGTCTTCAATTGATGGATGATTTTTCTCTTCTTTAGACAATCTTTGTCAGAGAGTGAACTGTCTGAATGGTGGCACATGTCGTCAACATCCTGATGGACAGCTGTCATGTGAATGCCCTGATAGGTTTGGTGGTCAATTTTGTGAGCTAGGTAAGTTGTTCTTTCTGCCATATTTTTTTACTAAAGATCAGAATGTGTTATTAAAAAAATAGACCATAAGGCTACCATAACAATGTTTCTGTTGTAAATAATGAGTGAATTACTCAATAATGATTAATTTGTACAGTGACTGTTTCTAGAGCCCAAAAAGGGGAGGAAAGAATATTTGAGCTTCATTTTTGAGCCATCTTGTTTGTATTGATATAATATTTATTATACAGCAATATATTATTATCTTGTCCTTGTCTTGTCAAACACATCTAACAGAGATTGATTGTACCGATGTTGTGTGTCTCAATGGTGGAACTTGTGGTATCAAGAACAATGCTGCTGTTTGTGAATGTCTTCCAGGGACAAGTGGAAGCAACTGTGAAATCAGTAAGTAAATGTATCCAAACTTTATTATTGGTCAGCTGCTAAATTTGTACTGGGTAAAATATCACAAACTTGTGCGGTGTGACACATGGTCAACTGCTAAATTTGTACTGGGTAAAATATCACAAATTTGTGCGGTGTGACAAATGGTCAACTGCTAAATTTGTACTGGGTAAAATATCACAAACTTGTGCGGTGTGACACATGATGAGGCATGATTACCTTTCCAAGACCGCCCTGCAGGGAAACAGTCAAGGGTAGAAGAATAAGAGTGCGCATGAAAGTGTGGATGAATGTTATCAAAGAATGGATAGAATGAAGTTTCTCCACATTAAAACAAGAAACTGAGAAGAAGAAGAAGAAGAAGACATTTTGTGAGGGAGTTTTGTGTTGATGTTTATAAAGTGGCACTCTTACTACCCTGAGGGGTGATGATGATGATGATGTACTTGTGGGCTTGAACCCACAGCACTTCATGTGTTAGCGTATAGCCATTTCCATAGCTCATATCTCTTACACCCATTCGATGTTTATCTTAAAATTAGATTGCTACAGGTGGCTGTGGACCAAGATGTCCTTCACATTTTTGTTGTGCCTATAGGCCACCAGAGGTAAGTTGTGGAAAGCGGCATGGGTGTCAGAATCAGACAAGAGAAGAGAATTTATTCTTTTGCTTAGTTCTCAGTCGGAGTGGTCTTTGTCTTTATTCATTTTGTTGCGCCATTTACGTCATTGTTTTGTTCCTCTTGTTCCACCTACCGTATATTATCATCTTTGTGTACTTCTGGTATCTCACTACCATATTTCACTCGGTCACGCTTGTTGTAGTGTATTCATTTTTACTTGTGGTATTTTTATGTTTGTATGTTATGTGCGTATCTTGAAAAAGGCGTTTTGGTCCGAAACAACGATTATGTCCTGTGTATTGTCATTTGTATGATTATATTCTGTGTTTTGTTGTGTATACTATATTAATACATGTAGGCATCCGACAGTGATAGTGTGTCAGTCGTCATCCAGTAAAACTCCATTACCTGTCTTCCACCTGAGTATTATTTGTAATATGATCAGTATGTTATTAAGCTGGAAACATTTGGAACTCTAAACTGAAAATCGAACCATGGACAACCGGGTCACAATAGCTTAGTTGTTAGTAAGCTGGCTTCCTTTTCGGGTAATCCAAGGTTAAATTTTCAGTTCAATTAGAGATATGTTTAAATCACCAACGACTCCTGGGTCGAACCTGCCTAAGGAAATTGGTACCCGATCTTCTGGGAAAGTAAAATGACCGACTTGATGCTGAGAACTTCATCCCCATGTATGCTGTTTGTCAATGAAAAATATAGGCCAAAATTTGTATTATCCAATATGCTGTGTCAATGACGTGGAAAAGCGAAAACTTGACTTGACTTACACTGTCTTGGCTATGTTCTTACAATCTTAGAGCAATCCTCAGTAATGTAGTTCACTCTCCCACCGACCAGCAGATACAGGAGTTCAGTCAATATTTGTGGTTTGAAAAAAAAAAATACTCCTGTTGTTCACCCAACTACAAGGAAGTAATATAGCAGGGCTTATGTTTCAGGAAAAGTTGAGGAATGAGGCCATCACTACTGGGCAAGTGTAGTAGGCAACTGGGCAAGTGTAGTAGGCAACACTAGTCAGGTTGTTTCTGGTGAATAACTGACTAGACAGCTGAATGCGTATGGGCAAACCATGTGCTTTGACACTTGTTCAGCGTACCATTACCTTTACATTCTTTGAGATTATCAATATTCTACTCCTAGGGGAAGACTGCGCTGCTGATGGGTCTCCATGCCTCAACAATGGACAGTGTGTGGACACATCTCAAGGGTTTGTTTGTGCTTGTACATTTGGTTGGACTGGCGCCACATGTCAAACAAAACGTAAGCATGTTTTTATGGCAATAGTAATAATATTAGTAGTAATAATCCATATCCATTCATGAACTTATCAGGGTCATAAAGGTACCACATTGGATGCATTCATAGAAGTACCATATTGGATGCATTAACACATATAGTCAACTAATGATTTTCTATCTTCTGCAATGCAGATAAGTGAGAAAAAATGTTTGACTAGTCCAGTCTTTGATGTTGTCTGTCTGTGATTTACTTTGTCCTCCTTTACTTCTTCCATCCACCTTTGACTGTTCCCTGCAGTACTATCCAAAAGAACTATCCTTTTTGCCATTTCGATAAATATGTAAACGCAAGTTGTGTCGTCTCTACTTATTGTTTGTGATTTATATATGTATCTTATCCTTGATAAAGACATCAGTTTGTGTGTGTGTGCCTTTGTTTGTTTCCTATTATTGGCACAACTTTATTACCCTGTATCAGGTTTTACCTGTTTATGTCAGTGTTACGCAGTGAGTACATATTTTCAATTTTAACTACAGAGTCCAGTTAACTATAAATTCCAGGCCCCAGTAGAGATACATATTCTCAATGACAAGCAATGTTCTTCAAGGTACGGTGGAGGGTACAAGGAGACAAGGTGGACAGAAGACATTGTTGGATAATATCATGGACATGCATTAGAGTCACAGGCAGTTGCTATATTTGACTTGTTTCGCTATGATCCATATTCTACTTTGAATCTGCCCAGGGTTAATCCTTGGCCGTGACCTTTGCGTAGTTCAGAGTTCACGCTTTTTCTGCATATTTACATTGTGGAAATATTATGTCAGACTGAATTTTTTTAAAAGAAATTTTCTAAATATGCTGAGTTTTCACACAATTTTTTTGTGATGTTGTTTGCACATATTGTTTGTATGTATGCTAATGACACAGCCATATTTACGATGGAAATGTACAGGATGTATATAATTTGCATATTAAGTGGAAGGAGCCATGTGTACATGTGGACAGGCAGCACAGAGTGCCAAACATATACTTCAAGAGTGTTCTGAGCATGAAACGCTGAGGCAGACATATTAGCCAGAGGAAACAACACTGTAATCAAAGCTCTATGGGACACTGTATGAACTACAAAAGACAGTGAGTTTTATTAAGGAGACAGAATTACAGATATAGACATATTTCAAGTGAACGAAAGAAGAAGAAGTGGAAGGAGACATTGAAATTGCTAATATTTCTGACAACGAGAAGTAAATTCATGGTACTAATTGTGACATCGTTAATTTCACCAGAGCGATGCAGTCTTTAAAGTAGAAGTTGAGAATTTTGTTGAAAACGTTAGCCCTAAACATAATCTTGATGAGATTGCCACTCATTATGAAAACTTTAGCCTCATTGTCAATCAGGAGTTCTATTAATTTTCAGCCGATCACACATTTTTGTATGTAACATAACGCAAAGAGCAAGCAAGGAAAGACGACATGTGCTGGACATCTGTAACTGCCAGTGGAATAAAACGTTTTTTAAATATTTATGTTATGTTAAGTCTGTGTATTCTGCTTGAGTATGGCATGTATTGGAGTACAGATGATGGGTTCAATGTTTCGGGAATATCAACCTGTTTGGGAGAAAGGGAATTTGAGAATATATCTCAATATTTTCGTCTCAATAGTAGTGTGTTTAAATCCTCTACTCAGCACCACCAAGGTAAAATAAAAGGATTTCCCACATTACGTAGAGTTTGACAAGTTTATTTTTTTTTAATATATACGCATTAATTATCTGTGATATAGTTGCATGTGAGACTGTTCATTTTTCTGTTGATCTGCCAAGTCTGTGTGTGATATGATGAACAGTTTGAAATAAAATGCATTTTTAACATCATCATATTGACAATTTGGAGAAGTTCTGCCCCTTATCTTATTGATTGGGGGGGGGGGGGGGATTGTCAATAGGGAAATCTCATAGTGATGAAAGGGTTAATGAATTTCTCTTCTTGATATTTGTGACCAGGTACATGTAGTGGTGACTTTATTCAGTGCCAGAATGGAGGAACTTGTGCTGACACTGCTGATGGTGCTGTTTGTAACTGCGCTGTCGGATTCGTTGGAGAATACTGCCAGATTACTGATGGTATAGTGAAAGCTATAAAAAATATGTATAGTTATAGTATATTGGTGACTGTTGTAGTGATGTTGTTTAAAAAATATGTATAGTTAGAGTATAACGGTGTTTGTTGTAGATAAAAATATGTGTAGTTAGAGTATAACGGTGTTTGTTGTAGATAAAAATATGTATAGTTAGAGTATAACGGTGTTTGTTGTAGATAAAAATATGTATAGTTAGAGTATAGTGGTGATTGTTGTAGTGATGTTGAATTAGCGGAGATGGAATATCATAATTGTGCTGCTGTTCTAGCTAAAGTCTATTAATTTTAAAAAGTTGAGGTTGTTTTTGTTATGTTACATTTTTTATATGGCCAATTCCTATCTCTGTCCAGCTGTAAATAAGTAAACAGCTCTTTGAAACTGGATATTGTCTTCTTCATTCATTCTTAAACTCTTGCAGAATGAGATTTTAACCGTAGTCGTAACCTTCGATAACAGTTACCATGTTGTTCAGACAGGCCGACATTGTGCTTGAACTGGTTGCGGGCACGGCTTGGGTGGGCGGAACAACAAAGAAACCTGTCGCAAGGGCCAGAGTTGTGCCCTGAAGTCGACATCTGTTTCGGCGGCATTGGACTTGAGACACCATCGAGTCGAATGGCTGCTGGAACAGAGGGCGGAGCACTTATGGGAATGCCCCACATGCTGTGAGGCCAGTTTTCTAATCAAGAATCAAGAGATTATAACAGGATATAGTCTGGAGAACAGAATATGTTGTATCATGGTTTGCAGCTTTGCTGCAATATCTATGCATTTAAACCAGAAACATCAGACTTCAGCATAGCTACTGGGTCACTTGGACCCAATATGGAATGGGGCAGCCAACTTCACCCCATTACCTCCTAATCACTAATGACATGGATTGAAGTTAAACACTGTACAATTTTGCTATTATTTGATCCCCTTTCAGTCCACAGAGACACATGAAAGTGACTGGATATTTGAGTAGTGTCAGTCTGAATAGTAGAGGTTATAAAAAAATGTCCTAATAATTGGTTGTTTTTTGTTGATCCAACTATAAATGGGTATCTAACTCAATAAATTAGCAAACAAATACAGTGAAGTCCCATTATAACAACTTGCTTGGGGGCCAACAAAATATGTATGTAATAAAAAAATGTGCTATATACAGTACATGCAGTAAAGAATAAATATAATTGTGGATTTGGAAGTGTTATTAAATAGAGAGATTTGTTATAAAAGGATATGCTATAGAGGGATTCCAATGTGTTTACAACTACCACAGAATATGTTCAACCTGAATCAGTCATGTTATTGTTACATGTAGGTCATATATATGACACTGTTAAACAGGGGGGGGGGTCTCACTAACAGGTTCGTCACTCTTTCTTTCTGGTGATATTATCTGGGGAAAATCACTACGGGGGAGGAGGAATTATTTTATCTCTGCTAGTTTTGTAGTGTCACATTAATTTTTTTTTCTAATGGGAGGGCGGGGTTAACCCTACAAACTCTTTACCTCAACCGCTTATCTATGGGTTTAGTTATATGCATTTCCACATGAAGTGTCCTTGCTGCTAGGCGATCAGATGCTCTCCACATGAACTTGACTATGCTGTTAGATCAGATGTTTTCCACATGAACTTGACTATGTTGTTAGAGCAGATGTTTTCCACATGAACTTGACTGTGTTGTTAGATCAGATGTTTTCCACATGAACTTGACTGTGTTGTTAGATCAGATGCTCTCCACATGAACTTGACTATGTTGTTAGATCAGATGCTCTCCACATGAACTTGACTATGCTGTTAGATCAGATGCTCTCCACATGAACTTGACTATGTTGTTAGAGCAGATGTTTTCCACATGAACTTGACTGTGTTGTTAGATCAGATGTTTTCCACATGAACTTGACTGTGTTGTTAGATCAGATGCTCTCCACATGAACTTGACTATGTTGTTAGATCAGATGCTCTCCACATGAACTTGACTATGTTGTTAGATCAGATGCTCTCCACATGAACTTGACTGTGCTATTAGATCAGATGCTCTCCACATGAACTTGACTATGTTGCTAGATATAAGACCACTAATAAAGTGATCTATTCTGCTGGGTTAGCTTGATAGTTGATAGATTGTCCTCATCGCGCACACCAAACCACCTGCTCATAAGTGCTCGGATTTTGCTCAAGATTTCCCTCAACATGTAGCGATTCCCTTGACGAGTAGCAATTTCCTCCGTGTTGTAGTGAATGACCGCCAACACTTTGTGTTGGTTACTAGTCTCTTCTAGATATCTGCGTAATACTCATGTTCGGCTAACACCTTCTTGATATTTTGTTCTTGCAGTCTTCCCAAGATTGTAAATTCACGTGCATTATTTAGATCATAGGTTCCAAGCAGCACCACCCTCCCAGTGGGCACTGAGGTCTTCTAGGAGGAGATAGTGGGTTCAGAAACAATTGGGGGTGTGGGGTTCTGGTGATCCAGGGGTTAGTCGCTCTTTATAGAAGAAATTAATAATATATTTAAAAATCATTTATTTTCAAGATTTGTGATATATTTTATGGTGTTGTAATTATTGTAGTAAGATTATTACTAATGTAATTATTGTAGTAAGATTATTACTAATGTAATACAATCTCCGAATATTTATTCTCAATGTTCATGTTTAAACCAGTGTATGAAACTGAATAATGTTATTTGAGCATACACTTCACAATCTTTACATATGGGTTACTGTTTCATCAAAATCGGTACCGCAATAACTGTGTTCAAGATGAAACACATATTGGCCACTACTTTTTCAATAATTTAATGGCATAAGTAGCAATGTACCATTAGTTACTATTTACGTCGAAAGTATCAAATGACTTGAGTATGGAAAACTGCTATAATGGGGGGGGGGAAGCATTACACTATATGTCTTGCAAAGTGGGCGGTGGCTCAAAAAAGTTTGGGAACCTATGATTTAGATCAATAATTCATTCTATCTCCTTAATTGCATTACGAAAGGCCCAGCCCATTGCTTTCCCACTCCCCATAACACCTGCAAGACTATTTGCATGTTTATTTGCATGTTTATTTCCTCAGACATCAGTCTGTGCTGGGAAAATTCTACATTTAATTTTTGTTAGCTTATGCCATTTCACAGACTCCAACCAGTCTCTGTTTCCAGTCATTCTCAGCCTTGAGACTCCAACCACATTCTGTGTACCCTGCCATTTTAAATCTTTCTCAGCATGCTCATTGAGGTTGCTGAGCAAGTAAGCATGAGTGTAGATTGAGATTCAAACCAAACATTGCACTAGTTGCAGCTACTATCTCCATGGTATGCTGCTAAGAGTAAAGTTGTACTAATGAAAATGACCTGTGTTGGTTGGTGTAAGACTGTGCTATGGAAAATGACCTGCAATTCTACTTGTAATGCTGTACTAATGCAAATGACCTGTGTTGCTAGGTGTAATGCTGTACTAATGCAAATGACCTGTGTTGCTAGGTTTAATGCTGTACTAAGTTAAATGACCTGTGTTGCTATGTGTGATGCTGTACTAAGTTAAATGACCTGTGTTGCTAGGTGTGATGCTGTACTAAGTTAAATGACCTGTGTTGCTAGGTGTAATGCTGTACTAAGTTAAATGACCTGTGTTGCTAAGTGTGATGCTGTACTAAGTTAAATGACCTGTGTTGCTAGGTGTGATGCTGTACTAATGAGATTGATTAACTATAAATAATATACATTTTAATGAGGTCTCCAGCAAAGAATGATATTTTTTTGTAGAATTACTCATTTTCTGTACATATCAAGTCTGCTATGATTCATATTTGTTTCTCAACAGATGAGTGTGGTGGTTGTGAGAATGGTGGCATCTGCAAAATTCCAGAGATCTTTCCTGCTGACAGCCCTGATGCAAATAAATCATGTGCTTGTCCAGCGGGATTCACAGGGGATAAATGTGAGAAAGCTTCAGGTAAACAGGCTTTCTATCATTGCTTCCATACACAGACAGCATAAGCATGTACATAGATTTTTTTGCTGTTTTATTTATTTAACAAATGCCATTTCATAAATGTCTTCTTTAATCTCAAGTAACCACATCTATTGATATTATAATGTTAATAATCTGTCTATTGTCTTCTCTCATCGACATACAGTGCTCTTCAACTCTTCAGTGCTATCGTTCTGTTCATCCAGCAATCTTGAAAACACTGTCAGTTTGTCTTTCTTACCTTTCAACTTATAATATTTGTTTGTTCTGTCCACACCGGAACGTGTATGGCCAAACTTCTGGAGTTTTTTTAAACATACGATTGGTCAGACTATAAATGTTTATGTGAAATGTGTATAGAACTTTTATTATTGCCCAAAACACATTAAGACATACAAAATACATTGAGAGTGGTAATATCACTTAGCAGGGAATGCAGAGAATGATGTCCCACAGCTGTGGAGAAAGAAGTGCAGGCTTTGGTCAGTGAGAATACAAAAGAGAGGATGTGATTATATACACTGATGGATCTGTGATTAGACATGTTCGCAGTGCTTGGGCCTTCACAACTCAGTGCACAGGTAAAACGATCAGGGAGGAGAGTGGTGCCTTTGCGGTCACTACGAGTAGTATGACCATGGAGACTATGGCGGTGACCAGGGTATTTGAGTGGGTATGCACACAGAAAGTAACACAGGTCTGCATCTTGAGTGACTCTATGAGTATGATTAAGAAGGTACAAGTGGGTCTCATTCGCAAACAGTGGATTGAGGCCTTGGGAAAGGCAAGGCTGAAAGTGGTTATGTTTATTTTCATGCTGGGACATGTGGGTGTTCAAGGCAATGAAAGAGCGGATTAAGTGACATCATGTGCGATTGTGGCACAGGGCGATGGGGCAATGGATCGAGCTGACGTTTTAACTCCTTAAGAGATATAACACGCAAGAGTGAGACTAATGTGAATGGTTCCTTTTCAATGGCTAGGATTCAAGATCACGGTTTGAAATGCGGTGTTGCTAGAAGGGAACATTTTGGAGGCCGCAGAAAAATGATGGTCAACCAGCATAGGACTGGTACTGTCAGCAGAAGTGTAATGTCGGATACACTCAAGGAGAGATCAGAGCAACTATGGACGTGTCCCAGTTTGCAGTGATGATGATCCGACAACTAACTAACTAATAATAAAGACATGTATTGAATCTACAACTTCAAGCAAGGAGTATTGATGTTGATGATACAGGAAGAACAAGTCAACTAGGAGATAAGAACAGTGTTATTGATCTGATGATACAGGAAGAACAAGTCAACTAGGAGATAAGAACAGTGTTATTGATCTGATGATACGGGAAGAACAAGTCAACTAGGAGATAAGAACAGTGTTATTGATCTGATGATACAGGAAGAACAAGTCAACTAGGAGATAAGAACAGTGTTATTGATCTGATGATACGGGAAGAACAAGTCAACTAGGAGATAAGAACAGTGTTATTGATCTGATGATACGGGAAGAACAAGTCAACTAGGAGATAAGAACAGTGTTATTGATCTGATGATACAGGAAGAACAAGTCAACTAGGAGATAAGAACAGTGTTATTGATCTGATGATACAGGAAGAACAAGTCAACTAGGAGATAAGAACAGAGTTATTGATCTGATGATACGGGAAGAACAAGTCAACTAGGAGATAAGAACAGAGTTATTGATCTGATGATACAGGAAGAACAAGTCAACTAGGAGATAAGAACAGTGTTATTGATCTGATGATACAGGAAGAACAAGTCAACTAGGAGATAAGAACAGTGTTATTGATCTGATGATACAGGAAGAACAGGTCAACTAGGAGATAAGAACAGTGTTATTGATCTGATGATACAGGAAGAACAAGTCAACTAGGAGATAAGAACAGTGTTATTGATGTTGATGATACAGGAAGAACAAGTCAACTAGGAGATAAGAACAGTGTTATTGATCTGATGATACGGGAAGAACAAGTCAACTAGGAGATAAGAACAGTGTTATTGATCTGATGATACAGGAAGAACAAGTCAACTAGGAGATAAGAACAGTGTTATTGATCTGATGATACAGGAAGAACAAGTCAACTAGGAGATAAGAACAGTGTTATTGATCTGATGATACAGGAAGAACAAGTCAACTAGGAGATAAGAACAGTGTTATTGATCTGATGATACAGGAAGAACAAGTCAACTAGGAGATAAGAACAGAGTTATTGATCTGATGATACGGGAAGAACAAGTCAACTAGGAGATAAGAACAGTGTTATTGATCTGATGATACAGGAAGAACAAGTCAACTAGGAGATAAGAACAGAGTTATTGATCTGATGATACGGGAAGAACAAGTCAACTAGGAGATAAGAACAGTGTTATTGATCTGATGATACAGGAAGAACAAGTCAACTAGGAGATAAGAACAGTGTTATTGATCTGATGATACAGGAAGAACAAGTCAACTAGGAGATAAGAACAGTGTTATTGATCTGATGATACAGGAAGAACAAGTCAACTAGGAGATAAGAACAGAGTTATTGATCTGATGATACAGGAAGAACAAGTCAACTAGGAGATAAGAACAGAGTTATTGATCTGATGATACAGGAAGAACAAGTCAACTAGGAGATAAGAACAGAGTTATTGATCTGATGATACAGGAAGAACAAGTCAACTAGGAGATAAGAACAGAGTTATTGATCTGATGATACAGGAAGAACAAGTCAACTAGGAGATAAGAACAGTGTTATTGATCTGATGATACAGGAAGAACAAGTCAACTAGGAGATAAGAACAGAGTTATTGATCTGATGATACGGGAAGAACAAGTCAACTAGGAGATAAGAACAGTGTTATTGATCTGATGATACAGGAAGAACAAGTCAACTAGGAGATAAGAACAGAGTTATTGATCTGATGATACGGGAAGAACAAGTCAACTAGGAGATAAGAACAGTGTTATTGATCTGATGATACAGGAAGAACAAGTCAACTAGGAGATAAGAACAGTGTTATTGATCTGATGATACAGGAAGAACAAGTCAACTAGGAGATAAGAACAGTGTTATTGATGTTGATGATACAGGAAGAACAAGTCAACTAGGAGATAAGAACAGTGTTATTGATCTGATGATACAGGAAGAACAAGTCAACTAGGAGATAAGAACAGTGTTATTGATCTGATGATACAGGAAGAACAAGTCAACTAGGAGATAAGAACAGTGTTATTGATGTTGATGATACAGGAAGAACAAGTCAACTAGGAGATAAGAACAGAGTTATTGATCTGATGATACAGGAAGAACAAGTCAACTAGGAGATAAGAACAGAGTTATTGATCTGATGATACAGGAAGAACAAGTCAACTAGGAGATAAGAACAGTGTTATTGATCTGATGATACAGGAAGAACAAGTCAACTAGGAGATAAGAACAGAGTTATTGATCTGATGATACGGGAAGAACAAGTCAACTAGGAGATAAGAACAGTGTTATTGATCTGATGATACAGGAAGAACAAGTCAACTAGGAGATAAGAACAGAGTTATTGATCTGATGATACGGGAAGAACAAGTCAACTAGGAGATAAGAACAGTGTTATTGATCTGATGATACAGGAAGAACAAGTCAACTAGGAGATAAGAACAGTGTTATTGATCTGATGATACAGGAAGAACAAGTCAACTAGGAGATAAGAACAGTGTTATTGATCTGATGATACAGGAAGAACAAGTCAACTAGGAGATAAGAACAGTGTTATTGATCTGATGATACAGGAAGAACAAGTCAACTAGGAGATAAGAACAGTGTTATTGATCTGATGATACAGGAAGAACAAGTCAACTAGGAGATAAGAACAGTGTTATTGATGTTGATGATACAGGAAGAACAAGTCAACTAGGAGATAAGAACAGTGTTATTGATCTGATGATACAGGAAGAACAAGTCAACTAGGAGATAAGAACAGTGTTATTGATCTGATGATACAGGAAGACCAGGTCAACTAGGAGATAAGAACAGTGTTATTGATCTGATGATACAGGAAGAACAAGTCAACTAGGAGATAAGAACAGTGTTATTGATCTGATGATACAGGAAGAACAAGTCAACTAGGAGATAAGAACAGTGTTATTGATCTGATGATACAGGAAGAACAAGTCAACTAGGAGATAAGAACAGTGTTATTGATCTGATGATACAGGAAGAACAAGTCAACTAGGAGATAAGAACAGTGTTATTGATCTGATGATACAGGAAGAACAAGTCAACTAGGAGATAAGAACAGTGTTATTGATCTGATGATACGGGAAGAACAAGTCAACTAGGAGATAAGAACAGTGTTATTGATCTGATGATACAGGAAGAACAGGTCAACTAGGAGATAAGAACAGTGTTATTGATGTTGATGATACAGGAAGAACAAGTCAACTAGGAGATAAGAACAGTGTTATTGATCTGATGATACAGGAAGAACAAGTCAACTAGGAGATAAGAACAGTGTTATTGATCTGATGATACAGGAAGAACAAGTCAACTAGGAGATAAGAACAGTGTTATTGATGTTGATGATACAGGAAGAACAAGTCAACTAGGAGATAAGAACAGTGTTATTGATCTGATGATACAGGAAGAACAAGTCAACTAGGAGATAAGAACAGTGTTATTGATCTGATGATACAGGAAGAACAGGTCAACTAGGAGATAAGAACAGTGTTATTGATCTGATGATACAGGAAGAACAAGTCAACTAGGAGATAAGAACAGTGTTATTGATCTGATGATACAGGAAGAACAAGTCAACTAGGAGATAAGAACAGTGTTATTGATCTGATGATACAGGAAGAACAAGTCAACTAGGAGATAAGAACAGTGTTATTGATCTGATGATACAGGAAGAACAAGTCAACTAGGAGATAAGAACAGTGTTATTGATCTGATGATACGGGAAGAACAAGTCAACTAGGAGATAAGAACAGTGTTATTGATCTGATGATACGGGAAGAACAAGTCAACTAGGAGATAAGAACAGTGTTATTGATCTGATGATACAGGAAGAACAAGTCAACTAGGAGATAAGAACAGTGTTATTGATCTGATGATACAGGAAGAACAAGTCAACTAGGAGATAAGAACAGTGTTATTGATCTGATGATACAGGAAGAACAAGTCAACTAGGAGATAAGAACAGTGTTATTGATCTGATGATACAGGAAGAACAAGTCAACTAGGAGATAAGAACAGTGTTATTGATCTGATGATACAGGAAGAACAAGTCAACTAGGAGATAAGAACAGTGTTATTGATCTGATGATACAGGAAGAACAGGTCAACTAGGAGATAAGAACAGTGTTATTGATCTGATGATACAGGAAGAACAAGTCAACTAGGAGATAAGAACAGTGTTATTGATCTGATGATACAGGAAGAACAAGTCAACTAGGAGATAAGAACAGTGTTATTGATGTTGATGATACAGGAAGAACAAGTCAACTAGGAGATAAGAACAGTGTTATTGATCTGATAAGGATTCCTTCTAATGTCATTGTTTTATTGCTGAGAAAATTGGATTAACCACTTCTTGAGAAGGGAGCCAGCTTACCTCACAGGTGTCTACATGAACTGTTCATCAAGCTGCTACATGATTTGTCTCTGTTGTTAGATTAAACACTTCCTGCATGCATTGTCTATGGTGCTGTGATGTAAACCCTAGGACAGATTTAAGGATTGCATGGTGAAATATAGTAGCTGCAGAGATAGAGGTGATAGACCAGAACTTGGATTCATTCGAGTGACAGAGAAAAATTGGATAGAGTTTGTTGTTTCCCTTCGAGTGGTGACTTGGCATATTTGTTGGTGATTGCTGTCTTGGACACTGATAATGTGCATGACTGTGTCTTAACATGCTAGAAGTACACAGAACAGTACTACATCGCTCAAACTGGAGAGAACTAGTTATGTGTTCATGTACACTTGGATAGTGGCTGACTATAAGAAAGTCAAAAAGATCAGAAATACACCACCTGTTGTGACTCTGAGCCTGAAAGACATCATGCATGATGATGATGTGTGAGCTTGAGAGAGTATGACCGTGTCAATCTTTCCTTTGTCAGTTGGGGGAGATTTTCATCTCCAAATTAGTGTTTTTCGGACACTCTCTTTTGGTAATTAAGTTTTCCATAGCTTGTACGATTATCATGGATGGAGAAAAAGAAGAATATTGATGTTCTGAAATTACCGAAACTAAATGAAGGGTGTCTTCTAAATACCATCATAAGAAGGAAGCTACAGTATTTTGGAGACTTAAAGCGACGTGATGGTATCGAAGTTCATTGATGGTATCGAAGTTCATAAAGCGACGTGATGGTATCAAAGTTCATTGATCTCAAATAACCACATCTATTGATTTTATAAAGTTAACACTCTGTCTCTGGCTTCTCTCATTGACATACAGATTCTCTTCTCTCATTGACATACAGATTCTCTTCTCTCATTGACATACAGATTCTCTTCTCTCATTGACATACAGATTCTCTTCTCTCATTGACATACAGATTCTCTTCAATGCACTGTCATTCTGTTCATCTAGCTAAGCTGGTGATTTAAAAAAGTGTATTATAAGAAATGGAGGCAGCGTAACTCAGAAATTTCCCAGCGTAACAATGTGGTTAGAGCACGAGCACCATCTTCTCATATGAGTGGTCCTGGGTTCAGCTTTAATTCTCAAACTCCCACTGGGTTTCTCTTGTAGCAGGATAATGTTCCTACTAGATTTCCAGCAGGATTTGGTCCACAGAATGGAAATACATTTATGTAGCAAAATTAATGGTGTTTTATTTGTGACAGTGGTCCTACACATCCATCTTCTGCAGGTCCTGGGTTCATTTCCAGTTGAGGCGGAAATGTTTTTTAGATTTCAGCGGCTCCCGGGTCAGTCCAGCCTGAATTGGGTACTGATCAGTCCAGGAAATAAAGGCTGTGATGGAGATGAGATGGCCACAGCCCCCATATAGCTTAGCCACTGAAATGTGAGATCGCTAACATCTCACACCCCTATGGCAGTTAACTGCTATGCTTAACTTTACTTTACATAAGAAAAATATAGCATGACACAAGAGCAAGATTGTTTGCAACATGTCTTGAAAGATTGCCAAGTCGTTGTTAACATACATTGATTTCCCATCTCCAGAATGCACTATTCCCTGCTCTCCTGACCTTGGCAAAGGTGGTGAAAGATACGAAGTGATCTTATACCCAGATATTTCTTCCCCCACACATGTCTACGTTTGTCGAGAGGGCTACTTACAGAGAGTTGAGTCATGCCCAGATACCAGGTAAGTCAATGAGTATGTCTTTTGATAAAATTTGCCAGATATTCTACTCAGGATATTGATATCAATAAAATTAGCCAGATATTCTACTCAGGATGTTGATATCAACCAAGGATTTTGTTTTTGCTTTCTGAATTTTCTAGACAATGTATTTTTTATAAAATTTTTAGAGTTTACATCATCATCATCGTCACACCCATAATCTTTCACGGTCGTAGCGGTGCCATTCTGGAAACATCAGCACAAAAATATCGCCATGTCTCTCAGTTCAGAGTTCTTTGTTTAAGTCTGGACAATTTTAATCCTGTCCAGTTTTTATATTGTCAATCCATACTTTTCTCTGACCTCTTCTTCTACCAACCTCAACTGTTTCCTGTACGATAGTTCTGACAAGGGAGTCATGTCTCATCACACAGACTTCTACCAACCTCAACTGTTTCCTGTACGATAGTTCTGACAAGGGAGTCATGTCTCATCACACATACTTCTACCAACCTCAACTGTTTCCTGTACGATAGTTCTGACAAGGGAGTCATGTCTCATCACACATACTTCTACCAACCTCAACTGTTTCCTGTACGATAGTTCTGACAAGGGAGTCATGTCTCATCACACATACTTCTACCAACCTCAACTGTTTCCTGTACGATAGTTCTGACAAGGGAGTCATGTCTCATCACACAGACTTCTACCAACCTCAACTGTTTCCTGTACGATAGTTCTGACAAGGGAGTCATGTCTCATCACACAGAGTTTACAGTAGATAGAACAAATCTATGTTTCAACTAAAAGGTCTTTATCAAGATACAGACAAACAAACAAAGAATAAAAAATCAATATGGAAGGAGACTACATGAAATTATGGCCATTGTCTATCCCCGTTGGTCTCAAGAGGTGTTGTCTATCCCCAGGTGGAAGCTGGTTGATAGCATGCACACTTACTGTTAAGTGTACGGGTGGGAACTGTAAGTTTCTGTTCAAGGCCTGATGTAACGCCTGAGTCGTACTGAGTCCGTGTTTATGGAGGGTGGTCATGATGTTATCGATCCATCTCTTTCTCAACCTTCCTGGTGGCTCTGTATCCAGTTGATCATTTGTTATAAGCTCTTGGTAGTAATTAGCTTGGGTACATTCTCATAAGATGACCAAATCACTTTATCTGCTGATGTTTTATATATTTGATACAAGGCATTATTCCCACTCCTTGTCTGACATCCTCGTTTCTTACTCTGTCTAGTTTGGCGACCATAGCTGTTTTTCTCAAGCACCTCTATCTCACAGATTGTCACATGGAATTAATGTAACTTCCTATAGACTAACACCAATTGAAAAACTAATAGGGCCTCTCCTCTAATAGATAAGAAAATGAGTACATACAAATGAGAAGTTATATTACAGGGGCATATAACAGAAAAGTGAAGTTAAAAGCATTAATATATCAATCAAGTGCCAAGTAGTGTACGTAATCAATCAAGTGCCAAGTAGTGTACGTAATCAATCAAGTGCCAAGTAGTGTACGTAATCAATCAAGTGCCAAGTAGTGTATGTAATCAATCAAGTGCCAAGTAGTGTACGTAATCAATCAAGGGCCAAGTAGTGTACGTAATCATGCTTCTCCACAACTCTCTGTCTTCTCTTGTGTTGTTAATCAGTTCAGTTGGTGACTTCTTTCTGTGCCTCAGTGACAACCCATTTCTCTGCGTGTGTTTCTCTGTCTCTTCTCCCCTTGATTTTTCCGGTGGTTGCTAAATTTTATCTTCTCATCCCATACCCTAAACATCTTGACTGTCTGCTTCAAATTTTTGCTATAAATTGTCTTTTTACTCAAGCATTTTCTGATGAAAACTAATTTATATGTTCTCATAGATGCTGTAATAAAACGACAAATTTATCATGAAAATTAGAAACAGGCAATCAAGATTTTTATGGCATGTGATGAGAAAAGTAAAACTTGAACATTTAATAATCACTGGAAAGATCAAAGGGAGAAGAGACAGAGGAAGACAAAGAGATACATTTTTGGATGGATTGTCACTGTGACACAAAAATAAGTCACCAACTGAACTTATTAACAACACACGAGACAGGGAGTTGTGGAGAAGCATGATCACCTATGCCACTCAGAATGGCACTTGATTGATTGATCTCTGCGAGGACTTCTACATTAGCTTTCTTGGCTGTCCATGGAATGTTCATCATTCTTCTCAAAAACCACATCTCAGTTGCCTCCAGCTCACCCTGAACTCTTCAATTGACCATCCATGTTTCACATTCATAAAGAAGAATTGTTTCAATATAACATCCTAGCATTCAAACTCACATAGGCATTGATAGTACTCCAATTGCATAGAGTGTTCCTCATCTTTTGAAATGCTGATTTGTACTGTGCTGTCCTTCTCTTTATGTCATTGTTTGATAATATACAATATAATATATTTATAGCTGTGTCAAATAATACAGATTTTCTGTATTGATACGGATTTCAGTCCCAAAAAAACATTTCTTTTTATAAATATGTTTTTTACGATAAAAAAGGTCATTAGATTTTAAATTTCCTAGTAATAATTACGAATTCTGCTGTTTTTATCTCGCGCGCACATATTGATGGCCCTCAAAAAATAATACAAATTTGTGTTTTTATCTGGTGTTAAATACTGCTGTTGTTTTTGAAATAGGATAATATATTGTTAAAAATATGGTTTTATGAACAAAATTAGTTGATAGTTATGTATATTGATAGAAAATATTTGACAGTATTTAGGCCTACATTTCATAAATTGCCATTGCTTTTTGAGCAGTCCAGATGGACAACTGGCTGAGGCAGAAATTAAACCAGGTACTTTGGCAATCTGAGACACACCTTCTGTACTTTTCCATCACAGAACTGGACTATTGGCTTGTGATAGTACATTCATTATCAATAAATCAAGTCCTTGCCTTTCAAGAACATAGAAAATGGACTAATCCTCCCCAATATACTCTGCCTTTAGTTTTGCTATCCAGTACTTTCTATATCAGGCCAATATCACTGAGAACTTTCTATATCAGGCCAATATCACTGTGAACTTTTCATTGCCTCAAAAAACCTGACTAAACCTATAACATGTCAGGATCATAAAGGTGCCACACTGGAGACATCAACACAAAAGGGTGCATTGTTGGACACATACCAATGAAAGGTCTTGACATCTTTACAAGGGGAGATCAAATGGAAGAGCACGATAACTCAAGTAACAGGGCCCAAAAACCACAAACAGGAGCAGTGGCATCTCCGTGCTGAAGGTTGAATGCGAGATCTGTTGGGTGACTCCACAAAGGCAGCAATACAGCATGGGTAAATTGTACGAGACCATAAGATAAGTACAAGTATTTACATCAATAATGAAGCAGGAAGAAATTGAAGATGCAGTCATGTAACCCACCTCCAGTAGTAGCTTAACCTCAGGCTAGTCTTGTAACTAGAAGACTACAACTACAGATCTCAGAAGTGATACATTCACCAAACAAGATTTTTATTCATTCTCTTGTACTTGTAACATGACATGATAGACTTGTTCTTGATTATTACCCACAATGACTGGATCTACAGGTGAAAACACACATCACAACTTTGTACAAAAACACATTGTCTCCTCACGGCAGACATCACAGTACTGTCTTACATTCTTGTCTTTTTTCTACACTTGCTTCTGATTGACTTCCCCCAATTCACTCAGAAAATCTCAACTTTTCCCTGAATCTCCCTTGACTTCCCCAATTCACTCAGAAAATCTCTACTTTTCCCTGAATCTTCCCTTGACTTCCCCAATTCACTCAGAAAATCTCAACTGTTCCCTGAATCTTCCCTTGACTTCCCCAATTCACTCAGAAAATCTCAACTGTTCCCTGAATCTTCCCTTGACTTCCCCAATTCACTCAGAAAATCTCAACTTTTCCCTGAATCTTCCCTTGACTTCCCCAATTCACTCAGAAAATCTCAACTTTTCCCTGAATCTTCCCTTGACTTCCCCAATTCACTCAGAAAATCTCAACTTTTCCCTGAATCTTCCCTTGACTTCCCCAATTCACTCAGAAAATCTCAACTTTTCCCTGAATCTTCCCTTGACTTCCCCAATTCACTCAGAAAAACTCAACTTTTCCCTGAATCTTCCCTTGACTTCCCCAATTCACTCAGAAAAACTCAACTTTTCCCTGAATCTTCCCTTGACTTGCTACAATAATTTCACTTGTTTCATTTACTGGTACACTCTCATTCAATATAAATGCACAGCTTAAACTCTAAACACACAGCTTAACTAAACACACAGCTTAAACTAAACACACAGCTTAAACTAAACACACAGCTTAACTAAACACACAGCTTAACTAAACACACAGCTTAAACTAAACACACAGCTTAACTAAACACACACATGCCATTTCATCACTGTTTCACTGTTTCGTCTCCCCTTTCTTTGTCTTCATTTGTTATTATCCCTATAGCCACATATCATTTGTTTGCATAACATCTAGTTTACGTGTGGATATAACATCTATTTTATGTATAGGGTATAACATCTATTTACATGTAGTACCGGAATATAAGATGCAATTTGTCATCCAGGATAAGGCATATATTTGACATCCTAGAAAACAATATCTATTTTCTAAATCTTAGCTACAACATCTACACATCTGGCTGCCTGACTCCGGAGCAGTACGCTAATGCCACACAGGGATCAGCTGAACTATTTTATCCATCAAACTAGTGATCAGTTGACTGAATACGATTCCACCTCACAACCTGCACAATGTGGAAATCTCACATCTTTATTAGAAGTGTATTAAAAATCATTCCAATTGTTGTACCTTTCTCTGGCATAATTACCCAAAAAATGAATATGTTTCCTTGAATTCTTCTGTTTGAGCATAAATTGTCTGTGTTGTGAATTCTTAGTTGGGTTGTTTAATTATTTGTAATTGTACATGTAGTGGTTATTGATTTTTGTACCACAGTGAGTATGATATTGTTTCCTAGATCTAATTTTGCTCCCCCATTTTGCACACTATTGATGAGTATTGGAGAAGCACAGTGCTAATTCTGTATTTCTCATTGACTAGTGGCATACCTAGGAGCCATAGTGTAGTGTATTAAGTCACTCACTTGCCAGAAGATCTAGTTTTTGAGTGTACTCGTTATTTGTGCTTTGACAATTAGACAATAGATAAACATTCAAACATAGACAATTTGACAAAAGATAAACATTTAAACATAGACAATTAGACAATAGATAAACATTCAAACATAGACAATTTGACAAAAGATAAACATTTAAACATAGACAATTAGACAATAGATAAACATTCAAACATAGACAATTTGACAAAAGATAAACATTTAAACATAGACAATTAGACAATAGATAAACATTCAAACATAGACAATTTGACAAAAGATAAACATTCAAACATAGACAATGTGACAATAGATAAACAATGACAATTAGAGAAAATATTAATCAAATATTGACAATTAAAGAATATATTAACAATCAAACAATGATAATTAGACAAATGATAATCAAACTTAAACAATTCGACAATAGATAAATATCATCATCATCAGGTGCCATGCCGGGTGGCGTAGGCGGTCATAGACAATAGATAAACAATGACAATTAGACAAAAGATAAATATTCAAGCAGACAATTTGTCAAAACAGAACCTGTGTATTGCTTGTTCCAAAAGGGAGATAAAGAAAAGCAACACTGCTACTTGCCATGTACTCACGTGACATTTTGCCACATACGACAAAATATACTCAAGGCAACCAATAAATATATAAGTCTACACAAGGCGACCAGTAAATATATAAGTCTACACAAGGCAACCAGTAAATATTGACAGGAGAAAAGTCAAATAGTCACTTTTAAAGGATGAGTCCACAGAACTGTATAATTGACGTGGCACTCGGATGGACAACATACAAGAATCTAGAGACCTTCATTGTGCTCGGATCCAAGCCTCCCTCCCCCCAAGTATGTAGATAAGGAAATGGGGGGGGGTGTATTCGAACCCCCTCTTAGAAAAATAAGGCATACCATTATGTAGTAATAAACAAGTAAAAAAAGAAGATGACTCCACCCAAGAAAAAAGGAAAAAAAAAACAAGAATAAAAAAAATGAAGTGATTTTAGTGAGTGTTTTCAAAGACCATTTTCTGAAAATACATCACCATCTCTAATATCTCCATACTGGCATATACTGTGGCCGCTCTATACGGGCCCTCCCCTGAAATACATCACCATCTCTAATATCTCCATACTGGCATATACTGTGGCCACTCTATACGGGCCCTCCCCTGAAATACATCACCATCTCTAATATCTCCATACTGGCATATACTGTGGCCACTCTATACGGGCCCTCCCCTGAAATACATCACCATCTCTAATATCTCCATACTGGCATATACTGTGGCCGCTCTATACGGGCCCTCCCCTGAAATACATCACCATCTCTAATATCTCCATACTGGCATATACTGTGGCCGCTCTATACGGGCCCTCCCCTGAAATACATCACCATCTCTAATATCTCCATACTGGCATATACTGTGGCCACTCTATACGGGCCCTCCCCTGAAATACATCACCATCTCTAATATCTCCATACTGGCATATACTGTGGCCACTCTATATGGGCCCTCCCCTGAAATACATCACCATCTCTAATATCTCCATACTGGCATATACTGTGGCCGCTCTATACGGGCCCTCCCCTGAAATACATCACCATCTCTAATATCTCCATACTGGCATATACTGTGGCCACTCTATACGGGCCCTCCCCTGAAATACATCACCATCTCTAATATCTCCATACTGGCATATACTGTGGCCACTCTATATGGGCCCTCCCCTGAAATACATCACCATCTCTAATATCTCCATACTGGCATATACTGTGGCCACTCTATACGGGCCCTCCCCTGAAATACATCACCATCTCTAATATCTCCATACTGGCATATACTGTGGCCACTCTATACGGGCCCTCCCCTGAAATACATCACCATCTCTAATATCTCCATACTGGCATATACTGTGGCCACTCTATACGGGCCCTCCCCTGAAATACATCACCATCTCTAATATCTCCATACTGGCATATACTGTGGCCACTCTATACGGGCCCTCCCCTGAAATACATCACCATCTCTAATATCTCCATACTGGCATATACTGTGGCCGCTCTATACGGGCCCTCCCCTGAAATACATCACCATCTCTAATATCTCCATACTGGCATATACTGTGGCCACTCTATACGGGCCCTCCCCTGGTCAATTACATTCACATTCACAGATCATCATACGACAATAAAATTTATGCAAATGAAACAAGTCCTGGTAGCAGATGTTGAATCAGAATGTCTCATTTATACAATCATCATATACTCCTGGTGCCATCTGCTGACAGAACCTATGCGCATATAGTCATCTTGTATTGCAATGGAAGCATTTGACAAATGTGAAATTCAAAACCGTTTTGTGTCTGTAGTCATATTTACACAGATGGTGACTTGGATAATTTATGGTCATTAAAAAAATCTGCTACATGCTTGAATGTTGGAAAGATTGAATATTTGGAAGATTGAATTTGAGATTGAATAAAGAGAAGATAAAACGTATAAAGGTGGTAGGACAGGAGTGTGTAGGGATAGAACCTCATGGTGGCAGCCACTTCCCTTGGGAAGGCCAATATCCTATTTGGTTCCCCCACTCCTGTCTAGCTCACGTATAGCTCGTGAGTCTGCTTGTGTACAATAGCACCATCCCCGAGCAACGACCTTAGCTAGTTGGCTGAACTACGCGAAGTTACTCAGCAAGGGGATGTCCTCCTCTACAGTACACACAGTTATTGGCGGAAGATTGTATTAACGGCAGCGGCTTCGAAGGCGGGTGTTGAAAAGGTTCTGTATTGGTAAAGGCCTATAAAACCTTTTCCTCAATGCAAAAAAGACAAAAATAATGCATGTAAGCAGAGATAAAATTACACATAAAATAGTCATTGACAAAGAACAACTAGAAAATGTACACAACTTTGAATATCTAGGATCTAACATCACAGGAGATTACTCGGCAGAGATAAGAAAGTGATTAGCAATGGCACTGCAAAAAACATCACAGATAAAAAGTTTATGGCAAGGAGCAAACAGGAAAACAAAGTTACAATTACTAAGAAGCTACATCTTTCCAGTGGCAACATACAGTTGTGAGACGGGTGCAATAACATCGACAATGGAAAAGAAATTATCTGCATGCGAAATGAAATGCTATAGAAAGGTCCTAAGAATAAATATCATGAACAGAAAAAAGAACTAACGCAGAGTCCGCAAAGATCTGAACATAGAAGAAGACTGGCTGCTCAAAACTATAAAAAAAACACAAACTAACATATTCCTGACGTATAAAAGACACAAACTAACATATTCCTGACGTATAAAAGACACAAACTAACATATTCCGGACGTATAAAAGACACAAACTAACATATTCCTGACGTATAAAAGACACAAACTAACATATTCTGGACGTATAAAAAACACAAACTAACATATTCCGGACGTATAAAAGACACAAACTAACATATTCCTGACGTATAAAAGACACAAACTAACATATTCCGGACGTATAAAAGACACAAACTAACATATTCCTGACGTATAAAAGACACAAACTAACATATTCCGGACGTATAAAAGACACAAACTAACATATTCCGGACGTATAAAAGACACAAACTAACATATTCCTGACGTATAAAAGACACAAACTAACATATTCTGGACGTATAAAAAACACAAACTAACATATTCCGGACGTATAAAAGACACAAACTAACATATTCCTGACGTATAAAAGACACAAACTAACATATTCCGGACGTATAAAAGACACAAACTAACATATTCCTGACGTATAAAAGACACAAACTAACATATTCCGGACGTATAAAAGACACAAACTAACATATTCCGGACGTATAAAAGACACAAACTAACATATTCCGGACGTATAAAAGACACAAGAGTTTTGAAAGATTAATCATGAAGGGGAAAGTTCCAGGCAAGAGAACAAGAGGCAGACCAAGACTACGATGGACACACGCCATCGAAGACCTTCTGAACATGACACTGGAAGAAGCTGGGCAGCTCGCACAGAATCGTAAGGCTTAGAGAGTAGCAGTGAGGACAATGTTCTACAAAGGACACGTCACATAGAAAGATAGATAGATAGATAAAACATATAATAATTAAATAGGCCTATTCAAAAAATATATAGGCATAGGCCTATATAATTATAAAATGTTACATCTATTCTGTAAAAAGGAAGGCCTATGGCTCAGAAACATGGACAATAAGCAAACAATTAGAAGACAGAATTCATGCCTTTCAGATGTGGGTATATAGAAGAATAGGTAGAACATCGTGGAAAGAGACAAACCAAACAAAGAGGTTCTAACAACACTTCATATGAAGAAAGAATGATTAAAGGAAATAAAGATCAGGCAAAAATATACTTTGGACAACATTCTTTATCGCGAGTTTTAGAAAAAAAATTTAAAATATAAAAATCAAAATTTTGAAATTGTATTGAAGTTTCTATAGCAGCTATAACCTTTTTCTATAATACAATTATAATGTTTTACTGAAATAATGAAGAAAAATAAAAAATTTTTATTATGTTCCCGGATCTTAAGTGTTAAAAGACGTGGCACTTTGTTGAAGACCTTACTTGAAGGTAAAGTTGTGGGGAGGCGAGTAAGAGGTATGGAGAGATACAAGTGGGAGAGAAACATCATGAGATGGACAGTTTAGCAGAGTGCACCACCAAAATAAGACACGATGGATTTTGGAGATCTATTGTAGCCAACCTTCGTAGCGGAGGCTGCACTTGTTGATGATGTTGAGGCCTATATAAAAAAACACAAGTTACATAATAGTTGTGCCTTGAACAATGGCGTTGTAAGTTTGGTTGTTTGCTGCAGACATCTTACTTCCACAGAATGACACCTGATTTCCTTCGCTTCCTCTATCTGAAACTGGGCGCATCTGTAACTGAGGACCTGCATGTTTTTAAGAATGCCATTGTGTTGACATTACATTCATTGTCGGAAGAATTATATACAAACAAGCAAGTAAAAGAAGACACCAAACAGCAAGTAAGAGAAGACACCAAACAGCAAGTAAGAGAAGACACCAAACAGCAAGTAAGAGAAGACACCAAACAGCAAGTAAGAGAAGACACCAAACAGCAAGTAAGAGAAGACACCAAACAGCAAGTAAGAGAAGACACCAAACAGCAAGTAAGATAAGACACCAAACAGCAAGTAAGAGAAGACACCAAACAGCAAGTAAGAGAAGACACCAAACAGCAAGTAAGAGAAGACACCAAACAGCAAGTAAGAGAAGACACCAAACAGCAAAAAATGTTTCTATAAAATAAAGAATACGGGGCATTATATAGAATAGGCCCCTATGCCCTATGTATTAAGAATGAATGAAGACAGACCGCCAGGACAAGCATTGAAATGGGTTCCAGATGCAAAAGAAAGACCAAGAGAGACTCTTCGCAGAGCAACAATCAAAAAGGGTATAACTATATGTCTCCACAACATGCAAGAGTTACAGAGTATCGTCACATCACTTGAACTGAAATGCTCTGGTTTCTACAGTATTCGGAGCTGACAAGAACATAGATTAAGTAGATTGTGCTGACAGGAACATAGATTAAGTAGATTGTGCTGACAGGAGTAGAACTGCTCAGCATCTTTTTGATATCGACAACAACGTTGAACAATAGGACCTACAGGTGAGTGTATTATGATATGGAAAGCTACATTTGCGTAAACATGCTATTGAACCATATATATATATATATATATATATACATATATATAAGGTAAATATATTTAAAAACCTTAACAAACGCCATACTTAAAGAAGGGAAAAAAACAGGCTGCAAAGCCATACAAAAACTAAAACTGCAGGCAGCGGACCGCAACACATGCAGAATCAAAACATCTGCCCTATGTGCCGCATGCCGCACGAAAGGAACAAACTAACTAGACAGGCGGTGCACAGTTTTACTAATTACTGCAGTCACCTGATCACTCGATAATCAATAGTAGAACAATATAAAAATCTCCGTTCCTTTTTGCAGAATAGCAAGTTGTAGTCCTGAGAAAGGAATGCGTTATATCAGTTTTACATCTCTTATGTATATCTGCGCCTTTAAGTCTGACAACGAAATAATATTCTTCACTATTATCAACAAATGATAATTATTGCCCGGTTTTAACATACAAGTGTGATAACTTGAAATCAACTACATCTTTAGAAAACACACTAAATGCTTTCGAAAACAAATGTCTCAGAAAAATCACAAACACAAACTGGAAAGACTAAGTCAAACGAAACACTAAGAAAATACAAGAGACACTAAGAAAAAAGACAAAACAAGAATACATCACAGGCGTTATTAGAAAAAGGCGTTGGGCATACATCGGTCACGGAATAAAAATGAACGAAGACAGAATACCACGTCAAGTCTTTACACACTCACCGAGCGGCAAGAGACAAAGGGGAAGACCAAAAACAACACTGAAAAGAATTATCGAAAAAGAAATCACAACAGCTGGTATGAAAATGAACAATCTGGAACAACTGGCTGTTGATCGACAAGTATAGAGAGCTATGACATCTGCCCTATGATATGGCTGTTAATCGACAAGTATAGAGAGCTATGACATCTGCCCTATGATATGGCTGGTAATCGACAAGTATAGAGAGCTATGACATCTGCCTTATGATGTGGCTGGTAATCGACAAGTATATAGAGCTATGACATCTGCCCTATGATCTGGCTGTTAATCGACAAGTATAGAGAGCTATGACATCTGCCCTATGATCTGGCTGTTAATCGACAAGTATAGAGAGCTATGACATCTGCCCTATGATCTGGCTGTTAATCGACAAGTATAGAGAGCTATGACATCTGCCCTATGATATGGCTGTTAATCGACAAGTATAGAGAGCTATGACATCTGCCCTATGATCTGGCTGTTAATCGACAAATATAGAGAGCTATGACATCTGCCCTATGATCTGGCTGTTAATCGACAAATATAGAGAGCTATGACATCTGCCCTATGAGGGAAATGATGATGCTGATTATCAATGAATCAATAAGTAAAAATAATTTGTATTAATATAAAAATGTTGATGATATGAAAAAATCTGCTCCAGGTGAGGATTGAACTCACAACCTCCGCATATCTTATCCCATGGTTCACATGGGGAAGGTACTGTCTATAAGTACGGCGCGCTAACCTATTGTGCCACTGGAGCTTCGAACGCCGAATTAGACTATTAAATACAATTGGACTACACTGTGTAACCTGCATGATGGATGTGGATGTACAACTTTACACATCAATAAATGTCAATACTGACAACACACATCAATCTAGGTTATCGTATGGAGACACTGGTAGATATACGGGGCAGAGTAAGTCCATAAATTACTCAAATAATTAAGTACGGTGGTTCTGAAAATGTTTCACAGTTGTTAACAGGAGGGAACAAAAATTGGTGTCAACAAAAAGTTACAATTGGTCAATTCTATTTGGAACAGCTCCCGGGTCGACCCAACCTTAAATGCGTACCGGATTAATCCGCGAAGTAAAGACTCCTCCTGTGGAAACAGGACTTCATTTCTATAATGATGTAGTAGACTCCTCTCAAAGTATTGTGCACCGCGGAGAGATGTCTACTTTCTGGGTATGAAGTAATGCTCTGGAAAAACTCTCTTCTGTACGGATGGGTGCCGGGAGTATGTTACTCCAATCAGGTCTGTAAATACCTATTCAGTAAGTTTTACATAAACAATAGGTCATTCGTAATTGTTCGTGTAAAATACGTACTCACTGCAGTAAAACTAAAATCCAACAGGCAGAGCTTGGAACATAGTAATGAAGATTTGTTAATCACTGAAAACACACATAATAATAATACACACAAATCGACGTTTCCACCAAAAGGCCTTTATCAAGACTACATGCGTACAAAACACGATGAGTAAGAACGGCACTATTGATGTTCACGTGTCATGTTCCTCTTATTTGTGTGTGATGACCTTTGTGTGAAAGATCGGTGCTTCACACTTCAAACCCCTTCCCCTCTTATATACGGGCTCTATTGCTCGTAATTCCTGGAGATTCAGACAAATACGTTTCTAGGTGGGAGTGGTGGAGAGCGTGAAATCCCTCCTCAATCTCCCCCTTTCCAGTATACGAACTTGAACGGGTAACAAAGATATCGGTTCATGACCAAGAAATCAACTGATATTGTTCACAAATATATGTGGAGAAAAGTGTATGTGCCGGTCCCAACAGTGCAGATATAACAGCAAGATTGTAAACCCGAAGCAAGCGAAAAGCAGACGATATTTGAAACATTGTCAAATTTCGTCTATTCATCATCATTAAGTGCCATCTCCGCAACGAAGGTTGGTTGCAACGTATCTCCAACATCTCCTGTCTCGGTAATGTACTCTGCTAGACTGTAACCTGTCCATCGTGTGATGTTACTCTCCCACTTGTATATCTGCCTACCTCTTGCTCGCTTCCCTTTGATTTTACCCGTTTTCGTCTGTTACCCAACAATTAATATAAAATAGCATAGAAGGCGTAGACAAGCCTCATTATACTCAGGTTTTCTCGCCTGCTGATAGTATGACTCATGGCACGTAGTACGTAGCAAGCGATACCAGAGATCTCCCCAAAAATACCACTTAGCAAACAAGATGTCGCCAGCCGGAATTGAAACCCTGCGACATCTTGGATACAAGGCAAAAGCTTACACACTACACCAATGAGATAAACACATTGTAACACTTTCCAATAATGGGACTACATCCTATTTATCAGTATGTGTACTGCAGATTATAAGCGTATCCTGGAATAAATTTGTGCACTGCAGTATATAAGCTTATCCTGGGATACGTTTCTGTACTGCATTATATAAGATTATCCTGGGATACGTTTCTGTACTGCATTATATAAGCTTATCCTGGTATAAGTTTGTGTACTGCAGTATATAAGCTTATCCTGGGAGTTAAAAAATATCAAATGTTTATAATTTCACAGATATTATTGTGATGTCACGAAGCTCTCAGCTGACTGCATGTCATGCACTCGCACCTCTCCCCCCCCCCCCCCCCCCAGTAGAAGGCTCCGCCAATAGGCACTGCACTAAGCCGGCAGGTGAAGCCTTCTGGATATGAAAGATAGCTCATAAACCTCACCACTGCACTGCACATATGAAGTAAGAGCTAATCGCTCGTAATTCCTAGGGTTCTCAAACAAACAAACTGCATGCCATAAGTATACACTGACATACGATGGCTGCGTGTCTTCATAAATGTTATATATTGCTCCAACGTGTAGTTAAATGTGTGCAGAATACGATCTGTGGGCCTAATTCGGCATGCCAAGCTATTTTTACTGGTCTACCAGACTAAAATTTATTATATGCACTGAGCAATGTGATATTTAAAAAAAAAAAAAAATAAATAAATAAATATCAAATCACAAACTGTTTGATCTAGAATTGTAAAATACAATCTAAACGGTGATAATCATGTAACTATTACCTGAAACATTTGATGTTACTAGCAGAAACACACGCGAATTTATCACATTCGGAAGACGCATTGACTCAAGTTGTGGGGTGAATAGGTGCCAGGTGAACGGAACTGGTTCATATACCTTCTGCGGCCATATGATTGCTTCTATAACACCTCAACGCTTCCTAGTAATTATTATATTAGACTGAAAAACTATACGGTACCACAATAATGGGGAAAAAAAAAAAAACTGGTTAGTTGACACAGAATCGACGTTTCGACCAAAATAACTTATCAAGCATGCTGTTTTCGTTCCTATCTTGACCTCTCAGCGCCCACATGGCCGACATGTAGTCTCCGCTTGACTTATTGGTTCTTATTCTGTGTTTTCCCCTATATTAATGTTTGTGAGTTCTTATTGCACATATAGGCAAATGATATTCTATTTATCTGACTTTGTACAGACAAAAAGGTAAGTGAGAAATTAGAGGAAGTAGAGATATAGTTCTACAGAAGAATGTTGAGAATACCATGGACTACCAGGAAAACGAATGTGGAGGTGCTGAAAGAATCAAATTCGAGTCGGAGCTTAGGCAATAATATTTAAAAAAGACAATCTTCATTTTTTGGCCTCTTCGTGAGACAGGGAGGTGTAAACATAGTCACAACAGGAAAGATTCAAGGCAACAGAGACAGAGGGCGACAACGTGAGAAAATATTAGACAGTTTAACAACCTGGCACGGCATGGAAACAACAACAATCCTGATACACAATACTGAAGATAGAGAGCTGTGGAGAGCGATGATCGCCTACGCCAGCAGGCATGGCACCTGATGATGATGATGATGATGTTGAGAGACACATTTTTTGGGTAAATCATCAAACTTTCGATATTTAAATATGTCGACAGATTACTTCTAAGATTACTTCTAAAACATATGTAAAATATGAGGTAATTATTTTGTAAGATTTCGGGAAAAGATGATATTTCTTGGAAATGCATTCTTTTATTGGAATCGTGTCCTAAGAAATTAAGAACTAAGAAATTAGGACTAAGTACCGCAACTACAATAATAAGGAATAAACAAAAAATCTGCTCCAGGTGAGGATTGAACTCACAACCTCCGCATATCTTATCCCATGGTTCACATGGGGAAGGTACTGTCTATAAGTACGGCGCGCTAACCTATTGTGCCACTGGAGCTTCGAGAGTTCATCAAAACTATCGAATACCATGTGACCTTATTTTTTTAATGATAGATTAGCTTTCTGATCAATCGCTGGCCTATAATTGTGTTAATCAGTTTCAGCCATTGCACAACATAATCTAAACGTAGGCCTATTGCATATTTTTTATTTGTGCAATGTTTTCAAGTTTTGTGTGTAGATTATAGTCAGTCCAGGGCCGTCGACACAATTTCCGTAAGAAGGGGGGTTCTACAAAAAAAAAAAAGATCATTTACTCGTTTTCGTGACAAATTTCTTCTTTTTGATGATAAATAATATAATATAGAAGCATGAGGATTTATTAATACAGGAAAAAAAAACATGTACCACACAGGATTTAAACCAGCTCCAATCAGATAGCACCAACTCACCTCGTAACTTGAGTCAACAAGATTTCCCGCCTGTGTGTCACCGAGGCCCGAAAGGGGAGCAAAGAATAGTAACACTTTTTACCTTCCACGCATGTCGTAAAAGGCGACTAAAGAGGTTATGGGATGGAGTTGGCTGTCCCATCCCATACAGGGTTAGTGACCCAAAGCCATGCTGAAGTCGGATGTGTCAGGTCGAAAGGCGCAGATATCGCAGCAATGCTGTAAACCATGACACAGCGCATTCCGTTCTCCGGACTACATCCTGGTAATCTGCAGGAGTTAGAGAACGAACGCAGAAGAAGAAGAAGAAGAAACAAGAATTCCGTGCTCGATGAGGCGGTGCGGTGTGTCTGCTTACTCAGAGGATTTTGGAATAAACGAGCATGAGTCATTATAGAGAATGGGCTATTTGGGAGTGAGAAAATGCGTGGTCTGTAGAGAACACCTAATAAAGATCTTATATTTCACAAAGTGCAGTGAACCAACATAAAACCGGAACCATCAGCCTTTATACCCTGAGATATTTACTGAAGCGGAGAACTGAACACATAGGGCATGTCATGTGTGCAAAGTGAGCAATCAACATAATTAATCTAAGTATAACTGAATTCAACTGTGGTAAATATTACTCAATTCAAATTTGGAAAAATTGATTTTAACTAGGGTCGACACGTAGATAAAGGAGAGGGGTTGGGTGTTCAAAACCCTTAGCAAATCGGAACACGATTTTTAGCACTAGAAACTTGGCAAAAATACCGATAGAAAGCTAAATAAAAACACTCCCTTGGTGGTAGATAATCATGTTTACATCAAAAAGGAATGATCTGGCACTCGAGAACAAACATATTTTTTTTTTTAAGGTAAACCTTTAAGACAGTGTTTCCCAACGTTTTTTCCTACCATTCCCCACCTAAATCTTTCTAACATTCTGGCGCCACTCTATGTAATATATATATATATATACATTTTTTAAATATTAAAAATGTAACTATTTCCTAACTCAAGCCTGATTACAACTTTCAAATAGCCCCCCTGAATAATCAAATCCCCCCTCCCTGTGGGCGTAGACCCCACGTTGTGAAACACTGCTTAAGAGGTCATATCTTCTGCCCTGAACTAGTGTAAATATTGCTGAATTCAACTAGAGTAAATATGAATGTATGGGATAGAACTGTTTGATGACCAACGAGACAAAAAACCTACAATTACACAACAATGATGGACCATCAATACTGAAATCAGAAGTATAAAACGTTATAGTATCAATCAAATGTGGAAAGGTCGCAGGCTCCGACAACATAACAGCAGATATAATAAAATTAGATGAATTTGGTGTGGAAACTACACAGAACTTTGGAATAACATATATGAAACAGGAAAAAAATGCATGACACCTTGTTGAAGACCATATTTGAAGGTAAAGTCGAAGGGAGGCGAGTAAGATGTAGGCAGAGATACAAGTCAGAGAGTAACATCACAAGATCTCGCAGAGTGCACCATGAAAACAAGAGACATGAGATGTTGGACGTCTGTTGCACCAACCTTCGTTGCGGAGACGACACTTAATGATGATGAAATATTACTGAATTCATTTCAGCTTTAGTAAATAAGCGAAACCTGGAAACAGGCTATGGCTAATTTCAACTAGAGTAAATATTGCTCATCATTTCCGGTAGTGACGTCCGTTGATGGGGGTGTTTCTCTAACCAAGTTTGGGTCATTCCGTCGATCGTTGGATTAATCAATTAACATCGTAAAGTCCAGACCGATTTGTGTAACAGAAATCAGTTCATTCCCAACCAATATTCATACTATTCAATAACTGCACAGAATAGCTCTGAACAGACAGAATTGGAGAGATCTGACCTCTGCCCTATGCGCTAACTTCAGCGCAAACGGAAAATGAATGAAAGAAATATTGCTGATTTCAACTTTGGTAAAGGTATGTCCCATGGCAGCAACCTGCCGTCGGGGATGAAGATAACTCTTCATGTACTAAGCCGCGGCAACTATTAGGTGGGGTAGCCAGTTCCCTTCGTTGTTGTGTTTACCTCCCCTAACTCATGGTACTCATTTACAGCTGAGTCGACTGGAGGAGCGGGGAATCACAATCCAGATTTTTTCTTTTGCGTGGTTTCGAACCTGGCACGCTGTAACACGGTAGCAAGCAAGCTCACTTTAAACTAGGCTACCACTCTCCCAACTAAATATTGCTGAATTCAACTTTGGTAAGTATTTTTGATTTATCAATTTATCCATTGAAAGATTTCGGGAAAAGATGATATTTCGTGGAAATGCATTCTTTTATTGGAATCGTGTCCTAAGAAATTAAACAAAATATGGGACTACAAAATAAGTACCGCAACTACAATAATAAGGAATAAACAAAAAATCTGCTCCAGGTGAGGATTGAACTCACAACCTCCGCATATCTTATCCCATGGTTCACATGGGGAAGGTACTGTCTATAAGTACGGCGCGCTAGCCTATTGTGCCACTGGAGCTTCGAGAGTTCATCAAAACTATTGACACCCGATATCACCTTATATATGTTCAGAGATTGTGACTTTTGACGAAACGCTGACATATATTTGCTGGTAAAATCACTGATATTTGTTATTTTTTTTAAAATCATTATCGTAAATATAGACGTTATGTTGCATGCATATGTTCAATAACCTGTACTGTTGTTGTGCAGAGCTCGCTGTGTTTAAGTGTGTCTAAAGTTTACTGTTTCTATGTAAAGTTTTCTTTTATAGAGTGTCATGTCTCATTTCATTTAATATTTAACGCTCAATGGTCATGTGAATGTGGATAGTGTCGTTCGTACTCGTCGTTTGTTATGTTTCAAGTTTGTTATGTTATGTTTCAAGTTTGTTATGTTGTGTTTCAAGTTTGTTATGTTGTGTTTCAAGTTTGTTATGTTGTGTTTCAAGTTTGTTAATATTATGTTATTTTTGAAGATTGTGTTGGTTCACGTTTGTTTTGACACAAGTTTGTTATGTTATCAGTCGGTAGAAGGTAGCAGCAAAGCTAAAATCCAACAGGTGAAACTTGGAAACGGGGATGAAGTTTTGCTAATCACTGGTAACATTAGGTATATCATATACTATATGCTTATCATTGGAATATCATTGATAGTCCTATCTACCAAAACTATGATATGATAATAAATGGGTAAATATTTCTGAATTCAACATTGGTAAATAGGCCTATTACTGAATTCAACGTTGGTAAATATTACTGAATTCAACTTTGGTAATATTACTGAATTCAACTTTAGTAAATATTACTGAATTCAACTTTGGTAAATATTACTGAATTCAACTTTAGTAAATATTACTGAATTCAACTTTGGTAAATATTACTGAATTCAACTTTAGTAAATATTACTGAATTCAACTTTGGTAAATATTAATAAATTAAATTTTGGTAAATATTACTTAATTCAACTTCGGTAAAAATTGCTGAATTAAATTTTGGTAAATATTACTGAATTCAACTTTGGTAAATATTACTGAATTAAATGTTGGCAAATAGGCCTATTACTGAATTCAACTTTGGTAAATAAAAATGAATTAAATTTTGGTAAATATTACTGAATTCAACTTTTGTTAAACAATATTTACTCTCGTAAATAATTCAAAAATAATCAGTCAATAATAAAGATCAAACAAAAACAATGCTCCAGGTGAGGATTGAACTCACAACCTCCGCATATCTTATCCCATGGTTCACATGGGGAAGGTACTGTCTATAAGTACGGCGCGCTAACCTATTGTGCCACTGGAGCTTCGAACTTTAATAAAGTTCGATTGAACCGAATGTCACCTATGTTCAGAGATTGGACTTGTGATGAAACGCTGACATATATTGCTGGTAAAATCACTGATGCTGTATCATTATCGTAATTTTATATACGTTATGTTGTATGAGTTTAATGAATGTGTACTTTTATTTTCTCTATCAATATACGGAGTACCAGAACATTTAATCAATATATGCAAGGGCATTTATATTAATATCCAATGTGAAGTAAGAATAAATACAGGAGTGTCCAATCAGTTCCAAATCTAATCAGGAGTTCGCCAAGGGTGTTGTCATATCCCTCTAATTTTTATAACATATGATATATCGACCACATCTGTAAACTAATAAGTACCAACGAAGAAGATAGAATGAAATGGGCAAATTTAACGTATTACTCTTTGCAGACGATCAAGTACTAATAGCGACATCAGAGGAACAATTGCAAGAACATATGAACAGAATCCACACAACATGCCAAAAATTCAACATAATACGTGGAAGAAGACAGGTAATGAAGTCCTACTGAATGACGACTAAAACACTACACACTATCACTAACGGATGTAAATATGGTACATATAACAAAACAAAACACATAATATAATCTACAAATGACAATACACAGGACAAAGTCGACGTTTCAGACCAATAGGCCTTTTTCAAGATACGGACATAACAGACAAACATAAAAAAACCACAAGTAGAAATGAATGCGTATCCGAGTGAAATGTGGTAGTAAGATAGATCGAAAATACACGAGGAAAATACACTGGCCCATAGAAACAACATTGAAAGACAAAACATTACGAACCTCTGTATGAGATAAAAACACATTATGTTGGACATAACTTCAGATATAAGCACAGTTCAGGAGAACGAAAGAAGAAGGATAAGCTGTACACGTTGGGAGCATGTGCACTCTGAACACCAAACTAAAGCTATTCAACTCCTGTATAGTCTCAGTATTGACGTATGGAAGTGAAAGCTGAAAATCAACTCAAGCAACAGAACAAAAATTAAACAGCTTCGAAAACAAATGTCTCCGGAAAGTGATGAACATAAAATGGAGTGATTTCGTCACAAATAATTATTTAAGAAACAAAACACAACAGGAATATGTTTCAAACGTCATAAGAAAACGCAGATGGAAATACCTGGTCCACGTTTTAAGACTAGATGAAAACATTATAAACCAACAAGCCCTTTTGTGGACACATGAGGGTAAAAGAAAACGAGGAAAACCTATAGCAAGCCTAAAAAACACCACACATAAAGAAGGGGAAATAATAGGCCACAAGACCATACAAGAACTAAAACTGTAGTCAGCGGACTGCAACACACGGAGAACTAAAACCTCTGCTTTATGTACCGCCTGCAGCAAAAAAGGAAAAAACTAACGTGTTGGCGCCAAGTCGGAAGATGCTAGTGTGGTATTTACTTGTCAGGAGGTTGATATTGTGATTAATTCACTGTAACATTTGAGGACACACCTTTTCATTTCTAGCGACATAGACTTGCAACACAACTGGAATGTGATGGTCTTTTGCATATTTACAGAGTTAAAGGAATTCTTACGTCAGTCTACGAATCACAAATGGATTTCGCAGCCCTCAATTTGCAGCCTCTTTCGTATCTGGTATGACTAATTTTTATACGCAGGGACGAGAATTTAGTATACATAACAAATCTGTGTTTAAGGATACATGTGTTTTTTGTCTACGACGCTTGCCTTCTGATTACTCTCTCAGACGATTGAATAGGCTCTTCACAAACGCTGTACTCCATGCTGTACGATTCGGCCAGTTCTCACCAAGAATTTCGATTGCTCATGAAATCGTTCACGAGTGTTTTGCAGACGTCCTGTGTCTCATTATTTGGTTTGCCTCTTTGCTGTTCATCAGATGACAGATTGCTTTAGATTTTCACCGGGAATGCGATTATTTCACAGTATTTTACGTGACCAAGCAATCTTAAATGCATAGACTATCTGAGAATCGTATTCAGAAAGTTATGTTCGTGTTGACAGCATTGTCCTGCCATCGAATGCTAAGTATTTTTTGGAAACACGGCATATGAAATCTGCTTAACCTCTTTTCGTAAAACGATTAAAGTATTCCTTATTCTAAATGATACACAGCTGGGATATCCATCATTCTAAATGATACAAAGCTGGGATATCCATCATTCTACATTGTTACACAGCTGGGATATCCACCATTCTACATGATACACAGCTGGGATATCCATCATTCTGCATTGATACACAGCTGAGATATCCGTCATTCTGCATTGATACACAGCTGGGATATCCGTCATTCTGCATTGATACACAGCTGGGATATCCGTCATTCTGCATTGATACACAGCTGGGATATCCGTCATTCTGCATTGATACACAGCTGGGATATCCGTCATTCTGCATTGATACACAGCTGGAATTTAATCTCATTTCAGCAACAATAAAAAATTTTAATAAGACATTGTGCGCATGCGCAGAAGAGAGAGAATAACTCGGAAATAGATTTCTTGTAATCATTGAATCACCTATCGCTTCCGTCTTCCTCCTAAGGAAAGTACTCCCCTCACAAAGATACCGGTTATAAATTAAATACTCACACGCTTCAGTTAGGAGCTACCATGGCTCGAGAATATGATCATCTTTTCAAATTACTTATTATCGGTGACAGCGGTAAGATAATATTTTCTGTTGTATCAGCATTTGTGTTTCTGCATACAAGCTGCTGTTTCCTTTCTTAACTTTTGGAATTTTGTTGTCAAAATACATTAGCTTTTCTTAGCACTACACAGTAGACTGGTAGGCTTACAACACAACGTAAACACTCACTGTTTAAGTTATCGTGGTATCGTTTAGTCTGAGGCCGAAATACAGCGCAAAGTTACTTTCATATTGAATAGGTGGGCATGCCCAGTAGCTTAGCAAACTGAAGACATCAGAATCATCCTTATACTGTGGTGATAGTACTCCGATATCGGCGATAGTGATAGTACGAAATAACAATAACATAATTAACTTAACAACACATATAAATTACCGTTAGTCTTCGTTCATGCTAGAGAGAGATAAAAGCAAAAGTTGATTTTAAGAAACAAAATTGGCACCTACATTAGACTTATATTGGCTGTTCGAGTAATCAACTTGCTCAAGTTTAGAATGAGACCTAGTTTATTAACTCACTGATGACTCACTATAACTATATATAGGGCTAAGTAGTTAGTAGTAGGCCCCTATAATAATATAGAGTATAGATAGGCATAAATGGCATTTTTGCTTAGGGATGGACAGTCATCAGACATAAGCAAATAATTATAAAACATTGTTTTAATAAAAGCGGCTTAGTAGGTTGAGTAGGTCTATTTTTAATGAATGAACCTTCTGTGCTATCACTTTTCTCATCATAGCCACATAACAATAAAAATCACATTAAAGTAGTGTGTAATGAGTCCGGTTCTGTGGAGGTGTGATACATAATGTGTCTGTGAAGGCCAGAGTAGCGGATTCGAATCCCACCACAGGCAATTGTGCATCCAGACTTCAGTAAGCAATAGCAAACTATTAGCATATTTATATTGCCTAGAAGATCACTACAGCCAAAAATTGCTAGGTTGATGGCTACGTCCTGAATAGGATACACTAGCAATTAACAATTTAAAGAAATAATGCACAGAGATGGTCTCACATGCTATAAATAGAAGACATTTTATTTAGGTCTGAGGCAGTAAAACAGTCTTACATGCAATTAGGCTAATGCCTAGAATATATTATTTTTCAACTTCAATGTTTGTTAATTTTATTCAATCATTCAATAATTGTAAATGTTATTTACAATTATATTTACAAGTATCAGTGAGTGTATCATTATTTTATAAGTCAACTCCTTATCTTTGGCAAGTCACTAAACAGCCAGCTAACGTTCTGCTGGTAAGCCGGTAAAACCTCCATTTGATAGTTATTTAAAATACATTGTGGCAGGGTAGGAAAACCACAGGTAGATAAAGAGTTAAATGTATATTATTTACAATTTCCGCCGAAGACGGATGTATCGGGCCATTGGCACAAATAAAACGGCAACACAACGCATTTCCATTCTCTGGACTACATTCTTCTTGAAATCTAATAGGACCATGGTCCTGCTACAAGAGATATCCAGTGGGAGTTTGAGAATGAATGCTGAAGAATAAGAATTTGCAGTGTATATATTTAGTGCTTCCTTCTTTTTACATACAAGTTCCTAATAAATCTAGGATTGTAGAACAACAAATAGAATAGTAGAGCCCTGATTTGTTAAGACTAATAATCTACTGTAGGTACAAGTGCTAAGCTAGTGCTTACTTGCTGCAGTTAAAGTGCTGACTTGTTTAATTATAGTGCTGACTGCTGGTAAAGTAGCGGCTAGAAGACATATTTTGAAATATATACATATAAAAAGAAATATTTGTGTTTCGATACTTGTTAGTAAAGTGCTGATTTGATGATGCTATTAAAGGGCTTACTCACTGCAGTTAAAGTTCTGACTTCCAACAGTTAAAATATTCACTTGCAATGAAAGTGCTCACTCGCTGCTGTTAAAGTGCTGGGTTGCTGGGATTAGAAGTGCCAAAATATTACAATTTTGGAGGATAAACAATATTATAGCAAAATATTTTATCATAGTGTATGCTATCCAAGTATGAATTTTTTAATGTAGTATCTTGCCTGTAGTGTCGTCAGAGAATGTAGTATCTTGCCTGTAGTGTCGTCAGAGAATGTAGTATCTTGCCTGTAGTGTCGTCAGAGAATGTAGTATCTTGCCTGTAGTGTCATCAGAGCTCAAAAGGGGAGCAAAGAATAGCAACACTCTTACCTTCCATACATACTGTAAGAGGTGATTAAGGAAGTTGTGACGATGGGGTTGGTTACTCCATCAAATAAAGGCTCAAAGTGACCCAGAAAGTCAAGCTGAAGCCAGATGTGTCATGCTGAAAGGCATACATATCACAGTAAATCTGTAAACCATAACACAACATATTCCATTGTTTGGACTGCATTCACCTAATCTTCAGTAGTTTGACAATGGACCCAAAAAAAAAGAAGAAGAAAATCCGCTTTTATAACCTTCGTCCAGTTAGAACTGTCTTTGGCAGGCTCCTCCCAGTACCCTGTATTTAAGTCTTCTAATCATGTTTGCAGGAACTTTTGATTTACTGCATAGAACTGTACTGCATACAGTAGAATTCAAAGTCTATCTACACATGTGGTTGCATCTGTGGGTCTCACCAATGGCCCATGCAACAGAAAACCTTAGTAGATAACATGCCGTTATATTGAGGCTCTTATGGAAGCTTTGTAGCATGTCATCTATACAGTTATAGATCCCCCTCTGAGTAGAAGGCTCCTTCAATAAGTATTGCATTAAAGCGAAAGCTGAAGTCTCCTGGGTATGAAGGAAAGCTTAGAAAAACCACTCCACTGCACATAGGAATTAAGAGCCAATCGCTCACAATTCCTGGGGTTCTCAATCAATCAATCAAAGTCTATCTCTTTTAATATTCTTCTGCAGTTAGTAAATACTATCAACAAGCTCTTTTTATTCATATTCAGTAGATGATCAAGGTAATTAGAAAGCCAACTCCATTGCAAGATGGCTACCAAATTATGAACAGACCAGACCAATTTGTCATTCTACGTCTCAGAACAGCACAGAACCAACTCTGCAGCCACATGTACACATAGTTCAAGATTAGCAATACAGCATATGTACATGTGGACAGGCACTACAGACAGCAGAACATATTCTTCAGGAATACCCAGAGAAAATGAAATTCTGAGGCAAATACACTGGCCGTGAGAAACAACAGTTGAAGAAAAAACTCTATGGGCTTCTGTATGAGCTAGAAAACACAGTCAAGTTTATAGAAAAGACAAAACTTCAGATATAAGCACATTGCAGGTGAACGAAAGAAGAAGAATCTGTATTCAAAGTCTGAAGAAAATTGTATAGATTAGTTTGAGTCTAATTGCTCCCAAATCTCCGAGCTCTGTAAACTTTGAGTGCTAGTTATCATCAACAGAAATGAGATAACTCTGTAGGTGCTTCGAGTCCTGTCTCAATAAATTCCTCAGAGTGACAGTTCCTTGCTTATTTATCAGTCTCTATATTTCTATATTTATTTATTATGTGTCTCTTTACGGGCCATTTCAATCTTTACACCAATTTCACGCAGTCTTGCGAGTGATCATGATTCACACGTCTGAAGATCTTCTGAAGGGAAAGGTCCCTTAATGCACTGATTATGTCAAAAGGATTCGTAGATGTATGTTTTGATACTAGCCATGGTCACTAGTATATCAGCTCGCCCGAAACCTTCAACACCCACTATCTTGAGGAAATATTCCCTTGGAAGGATTATAAAGGGGATATTTCTGGTCAATTGTGTCAATGACTCCACAAAGTGACTCACAAACTGACTCAGAATTCACTCAGTGTAAATGTCTTCAACCTGTTGATTGTGGTTTCACCACCTTATTTACTTTCAGGTGTTGGGAAGAGCAGTTTACTTCTAAGATTTGCTGACAATGTATTTTCAGGTATGTTAGAATTCTGTGTTATTATGTAATAAGTGTGTAGTTTTATGTCAATTGACGTTGTGTTTCACGTAATTTTTGTTTTCTCTCTCATCCGTGAGCATCTTCATGGCAAAGTGTCCAAACCACTTGCCTTGTATCCATGAAGTGGTTGTTTTAGCTGTTTATTGAAGACAAAGAGTATAAAACATAGAGGATTGATTTAATTCAACTCATGTTTCCCCCATATGTGCCTTTTCAACAGAGCAGCAAGCCCCCTGCCAAAAGTAGAATTTGTGAGTACGTAACTCCGTAGCGTAAGCAGTAAATCACAGGGATCCTCCACAAAAATCACACTTGTGAACTAGATATCACTGCCTGATTTTGAACCCTCATAAAGGCAAAGCAAATGGTGAACGGTTAAGCCACATACATCCCATGTCTTTCTTTTCTGTGTTCATTCTCAAACTCCCACCACTGCCGAGACAGATGTACAGAGGTATTGGTTTAAGTAAAACAGCGGCATAGCGCATTTCCATTCTCTAGACTATATCATGCTGGAAATCTAGTAGGACCACAGCCCTTGTTACAAGAGAGATGCAGCGGGAGTTTGAGATCAGATCAGTCTGGGTATTAACAACTTTGAACAGGTAGAGCACTCTAGGTGATTCAAAATAGACAAAAAAGAAAGGTGAAGGTCAGACTGATTTTTTCCTTATCTCAAGACCTACTACATTCCTGCACACACTGCGACAGGTTTTCTCTTATCTCAAGACTTACTACAGGTTTTCTCTTATCTCAAGACTTACTACAGGTTTTCTCTTATCTCAAGACTTACTACAGGTTTTCTCTTATCTCAAGACTTACTACAGGTTTTCCCTATCTAAAGACTTAGTACATTCCTGCACACACTGTGACAGGTTTCTGAGGCTGGATTGGACTTCTCAACCATCTGAGAATTCATAAACAAACAAACATAATTTGACCTTTTTTCAATGCATGCACACTGGGCAGGTCTTAGGCTATTGCAACCTATGCGGGCGCAGTGGGCCCCGCACTTCATAGGCCCATAAATTCATATTAGAATTTATTTTATTATCCTCTTCCCTACCCAGACTGGGCCCCACAATTGTTAGGGCCGGCCCTGCATGCGCACCTTCACTTGCAAAGTAGAAACTTCAGCAACTTTCAGTCAATATTTATTCTTCCATAACAAAACCTGTCCATATTTTATTCATCAAAGGAAAGTTATTGATTACAATTTTTAATAATTAATTAATTAAAAATCTGCAGTCCTAATTTACATGAATGCAGCTTTGTTAGACTCATGTTCTTGTACATTTTTTAGTGACATGTTCTTGCGTGTGGCCTTGTGTTTCACTTGTGTGTACTTGTACACACTCTTGTGTTACATGTGTTCTTGTACACAATCTTGTGTAACAGGTGTTCTTGTACAAAGATTTGTTTCTTTTGTGTGTTCTGGTATACAGCTTTCTGTATTCACTAACATACGTGTTACATGTGTACTCAAAACATACGTGACCATGTGTACTCAAAACATTTACGAACATGTGTACTCAAAACATACACGACCATGTGTACTCAAAACATACACGACCATGTGTACTCAAAACATACACGACCATGTGTACTCAAAACATACATGACCATGTGTACTCAAAACATACACGACCATGTGTACTCAAAACATCCGTGTTACATGTGTATTTACCAACACCCTTAGACAACAGAGTGAAAAATCAATTTAATATGACAAAAAAAATAAACATCAGAAATATACGAAATCAAGGGACAACTACTACACAACATCACAACATTATAAAAAAAAGACAAAGCAAGGTGACATTAACTCACTATCAAGAACATGCAATAAATACAACATGTGGATTAACACAAAAGACAGAAACTATGCAAGTAATGAGATGAACACAAAAGACAGAAACTATGCAAGTAATGAGATTAACAGACCACTTACACATCCAGATAGAGAACACAAAAATAAAACAAGTCAAAGAGTTCAAGTGCCTAGGAAGTATCTTCACAGGAGACAGATGAATCAATAGATAGAAACAAGATGCCAGAAGATAAATGATGTGACATACCAGCTTTTCATCTTTGCTATTGCACCCAAAAATCAACATGGAAGTAAAGAAACAAATGTTTAAGAACATCTTTATACCAACACTATGCTACCAATGTCAGACTTGGCAACTGACATCTACACATAAGAGAAAAATAGAGACTTATGAAATGTCTAAGGAAGGCTATTGGAGTCACCAGACTGGACAAAATGCGCAGTGAGAACATCAGAAAGATAATAGATATAACATCATGCATCAAATATATAGAGAAACAACATACAAATGGTTTTGATATTTTATGAGGATGAAATTAATTTCCCATAAGAGCTTATAACATAATGGAATCAAGATACAGCCAAGGGCAGACCTAGGAAATGATGGATCGACAACATCAAGACCATCTTGAATAAACATGACTACACATCTTGCTCTGACATGTAGATATCTCCATCACGAACCCCTACACTCAACGACAAGTATGGAAGCTACGACAACACCACCTGGGGATAGACAATTCCCCAAACGTACATGACTATGTGTATCCACCATCTGTAACAATAACTTGACTAACGTACATGACTATGTGTATCCACCATCTGTAACAATAACTTGACTAACGTACATGACTATGTGTATCCACCATCTGTAACAATAACTTGACTAACGTCCATGACTATGTGTATCCACCATCTGTAACAATAACTTGACTAACGTACATAACTGTATACATAACTATAAACGTACACAACATACACAATTGTGTTTGTTCACCAACATAAAGAACTGTGCATTCATGAACATATGTAACTATGTCTATTCACAAACATAACTCTAAGTTGACATCTTTTTTTCAGGAACATATATAACTACTATTGGTGTTGACTTTAAAATTCGAACCATTGATGTTAATGGTGAGCGAGTGAAACTTCAGATTTGGGACACTGCTGGCCAGGAGCGATTTAGGACAATAACTTCGACGTGAGTACCTTATGCACGCACACCCATCCACCCCACGCTCGCACATGCACACACAGAGCACTTGCTTCTCTCTCTCTCTCTCTCTCTCTCTCTCTCTCTGAACCTCAAGTTCAGTGTGGCTACCAGGACCGTGACCTTCTAGTTCAGGGTGCAAAGAATAGGGACACTGTGTTCTTTCCAAGCAAGCACAAGTGCTGAAGAAGGATATACCAGGTCGAGAGAAGCAATGGTGTGAATTTTATACGGGTGTGACCCGAAAACAAAACCATGAATTCATGTCCGTGATAATCGCTGGTAAGCTGGGTGTATGGGTGCGATCCGGACAAAACAACAGCAAATTCATGTCCGCAATAATCGCTGGTAAGCTGCGCGTACGGGTGTGAGCTGAAAACAAAACAGTCCTCCCAGTGACATACATCATCTTGACTGAAAAAAATGATGACAGGTCAAACCACATTCGTTGAATGCTTCAATATTGATAGGCTGGTGTATTGGTGAATGAATATATCCCTAGAAAACAATGTGAGTGCCACTGCAGAATTCTACAATGCAGTCCTGCAGCACCTACATTATGCAGTTCATAGAAATCCCTTGGTAAAATGGTCATTCACCTTATGAGGATTAACCTTATGGGAATGAACCCAAATGAAATACCTATAAGAGCATTTAACCAAAGAATGCCAGGAGATAAAGCCAAAGGTAGACTAAGAAAACTGTGGATAGAAAACATCAAGATAACCTTGAACAAACATGGACTTAACACAACCATGGTGACATATCTGGTCTTGGAACGACAGCTGAATCTTTCACCCTTACGCTTAACAGCAAATGTAGATACTTACATATATCATTCACCTGAAGAAAGACGATAGACATCCGCGCAGTGGCAACTATTTATCTATAAACCAGTAACCCGTCAGGGTTTAGGAGTACCACATTGGATGCATCAACACACAGATGCATCTTCAATGATGCAGACAAGTGAGGAAAAAATCTTGTCTTCTCCAGTCCTTCATGTTGTCTGTGGATGCTTTTATTTGTCCTTTTCTGCTTCTTCCACCTTCCACGGTTTCCTCTAGTATTGTTTTTGACAAGGAAGGAATCATGTCTGCATACATGTTCAAACGATACAGGTTTTCATCGTTTCACTATTGAAAGCAAATGATTAAGTGACAAGCGGGCAATTGCATTTGTTACATCATAGCAATACTACTACACACAAGTCTGTCGCAATAAGCACACTTTTGACAACACATTTCATATCTCTCACACCCTCCACACATACCTGAACTTGCTCCGTGTGACTTTTTTCCCCACAACTAAAGAGTATTAGAACGCATGTGGTTGAGTCTGTGGGTCTCACCAATGGCCCACTAGACATACAACAGAAAACCTTAGTGGATGACATGCCGTTATATTGAGGTTATCTTCTTAGAAAAGCTTCATGGCACGTCATCTATACATTTGTGTTTTTATTTTGTTGTTGAAGTGTGTTTCATGTTTACCTGAATATATATGTATGCACCCTTTGTGGTTGGGAGGGAGCCAGAGATGTACTGTGCAGCACTGAGGAGGAGGAAACTGAATCACTGTTTTTCCTATGGCTGAAACCCATCATAGAGGCACAGTGACTCAGGACGTGACAATCCTTTTGACTTAAACATTTGGTTGCATGCCTGGAGCAATAGAGAAGTTCAGCATAACCAGTTGTCAATTGGTGGCGGGGAATGAGCACAGTGAACCCTATCTTGGCTACAATGGCTAGGAGCAGTGCATAGGTTGAAACCTACCTTCCTGGAGATGTGATAGTTATTCTCTGGCTTTGTCCTGGGGTGGGCCGAAAATCCACAGACTTCCCAGCAATATGATGGCATTAGGTCAAATGGAATGAGTCCATGGACCGCTGGATCAGTAACCAACCAACAGTATTAGAAGATCAAAGGATCAATGTAACTGAGGTGATTCAAGCCAATGCGACAAGACGAGTGTTCTAAAAAGTACCTTCCGGATGCAAGGTGTGCTTCCTTCAGTGTCAGAAGTGTTATAATATATGTACACAATCACCACACAAGGAAACTACTTTGTTGGTATAAGTTTACACAATCAGCACACAAGGAAACTACTTTGTTGGTATAAGTTTACACAATCAGCACACAAGGAAACTACTTTGTTGGAATAAGTGTACACAATCACCACACAAGGAAACTACTTTGTTGGAATAAGTGTACACAATTACCACACAAGGAAACTACTTTGAAAGACATATATTCCACTATTCTGTTGTTAAGTCAACCACCCCTCCCCCTCTCCAGTGTCTGTCCTGAAACTTAGGGAACAATCTTTGTATATATATATATGTGTATGTCGATGTATGTATGTTGATGTATGTATGTATGTGATATGACATCTAACGTCATAGCTACAGTTCATCTTGACTGTGTTTATGAACCAGGATGTTTAAACGACACTTAAGTATTTCAGAGGATGTGTCGTCCACAAACGTCAGTGACCTATATTGTTTAGTTCAAACTTCTTATGTAGTTTCTATACTTCACTGATTCTGTTCATGGCTATTTGTTCATCCCTTCTTGTTTCGTGCTCCATTAGAAGAATGAGATTACAGCAGAAATGACATTCTGTCAGACAGAATGGCGTACTTGCAGCCACCATCTCTGTATCCATTTGTATTATTGAGACACATTTACCGTTTATTCATTGGATTATTTTGCTTACTTGAAATGTCTATATTTGCAATGTTGTCAGTTTTCTAGGTTCTTATTCTTTCATTCTCAAACTCCTGCTGGCTAGCAGAATATAGCTTGGAGAATAGAATGTGTTGTATCATGGCTTACAGTTTGGCTGTGATATCTGCGCATTTTGGACTGACACATCCAACTTCAGATTGTTTTTCTAGCCTAATCTATTGTCGCCAGTGTTGTGATGCTGGGTTTATAATAATAATTCATTACATGTGTAATATATGGTCACAGTATAATCTATATTTTATTGCAGATATTACAGAGGAACACATGGTGTTTTAGTAGTTTATGATGTAACCAGCGGTGAATCCTTTGCAAATGTGCAGAGGTGGCTCCATGAAATAGATCAGAACTGTGATGTTGTCAATAGAATTTTAGGTAAGTGGTAAACTATAAAATAGAATTTTAGGTAAGTGGTAAACTATAAAATAGAATTTTAGGTAAGTGGTAAACTATAAAATAGAATTTTAGGTAAGTGGTAAACTATAAAATAGAATTTTAGGTAAGTGGTAAACTTATAAAATAGAATTTTAGGTAAGTGGTAAACTTATAAAATAGAATTTTAGGTAAGTGGTAAACTATAAAATAGAATTTTAGGTAAGTGGTAAACTTATAAAATAGAATTTTAGGTAAGTGGTAAACTTATAAAATAGAATTTTAGGTAAGTGGTAAACTATAAAATAGAATTTTAGGTAAGTGGTAAACTATAAAATAGAATTTTAGGTAAGTGGTAAACTATAAAATAGAATTTTAGGTAAGTGGTAAACTATAAAATAGAATTTTAGGTAAGTGGTAAACTTATAAAATAGAATTTTAGGTAAGTGGTAAACTTATAAAATAGAATTTTAGGTAAGTGGTAAACTTATAAAATAGAATTTTAGGTAAGTGGTAAACTATAAAATAGAATTTTAGGTAAGTGGTAAACTATAAAATAGAATTTTAGGTAAGTGGTAAACTTATAAAATAGAATTTTAGGTAAGTGGTAAACTTATAAAATAGAATTTTAGGTAAGTGGTAAACTATAAAATAGAATTTTAGGTAAGTGGTAAACTATAAAATAGAATTTTAGGTAAGTGGTAAACTATAAAATAGAATTTTAGGTAAGTGGTAAACTATAAAATAGAATTTTAGGTAAGTGGCAAACTATAAAATAGAATTTGAGCTAAGTGGCAAACTATAAAATAGAATGTTAGGTAAGTGGCAAACTGTAAAATATAATTTTAGGTAAGTGGGAGAACTCTAAAAACATGTGTATTGTTTGGGAATTTGAGGAAAGTGTATATGACATTTAGGTAATATGTAAAAGTGTATAATAATAGTACTTGCATACAACTCTAGATTGATCATCTGTACAATGACAGCACAGACTAACAGACTATAGGGTATGGGTATACAAATATAATACAGATAACAGTATACAAGACAGTTTTAATATTTCAAGCTTAAGTAATCCTTGTAAATGTCTACAGAAACCGGCATCAACTTAAAAAAGACTTGAAGGTTGAAACTGTTTTGAATACTGTAGTTAATTGCCCTTAAGAAAAATCAACATGTCTTCCATTTTTGACCAGACTGCATCACTAAAAAAAAAGATGAGATTGTAGTCCAGACTTTCAACGTGTATATTCCAAGCTACTATGAATATGTACCATTTGATCGACACACAGACAACACCAATGATCACACATTGTACATGTATGTAAAATCCTCTAGAACTACAAACATTTAACATTGTCATGTGCCAGAAGGCTTCAATACTACAATGACCAAATTAGGCTTACCTGTAAACATAAACACGGTTGCATCAGATGTGACATGGGTAGATGAATAATATAACATAGATAATGCACCGAAGATGGATTTGTCGGGCCATTGGCACAAATAAAACAGCGACACATCGCATTTCCATTCTCTGGACTACATCCTGCTGGAAATCTAGTAGGACCATGGTGCTTCTGTAAGGGAGATCCAGCGGGAGTTTAAATATGAATACAGAAGAAGAAGAAGATATAGAAACATCAAGGATTTATTAGTAAAGAAAATTGGAACTGTACAATATCAAGGGCCTACCTAATAAGTGGAATGTGAGCGAACTTAGATACCATGCACGGGTTCATTACAAGCACATTATGGTTTGCACAGTTTTTACGTGGTCAATGAAATTCCATCATATGCAGAGCATTTTGCCAAAAATAACGAAAATGGCTAATGTTAGCATAGGTTATGTAATGCCACTTTTGTGCAACAAAAGTGATGGGATTCTGCTAGAATTTAGATTGGGGGGGGGGAGGTGTGGGTTAGTCATAGTGCTAGAACTAAATCTAACCCTACTATACAACCCCCGTTTCTAAACTAAAGTGTGCATGCATCAGAAGAGATGGAATACTGCTAGAGTTTAGTGAGGGCGGTGAGGAGGAGGGTTGGGTGTTAGGAGTAGTGTTAGAACTAAATGTAACCCTACTACGTGACGTTACTCCTAAACATACTGCACCCGTATCAGTTGAAGGCACGTTCAATATGCAGCAACAGGAGTTGGAAAACATAATAATCACCAGTATTCATCTATAATTGCCAGAGTCAAAAACTTTACCTACCTGGGCAGTAAAATATCAATTGATGGAGATGCAACAAAATAAATAATAACATGCATAGCGCTTACAGTGAGTGCCTTCAATAAACTTGTTAACATCTGGCAGACAGAACCCTTAAAGACATGTATCAAGATCCAACTTTCAACTCCTGCGTGATCCCTGTACTAAACTACGGATGAGAAATCTGGAAGTCCACTCACATTATAGAAAAAAGACTGGATAATTTTGAGAATAAATGTCTATGAAAAATCCTGGACATAGATTGGAAAAACTTTGTGACAAATTAATTAACCTTTAGGGCCCTGAATTAAAAATTAAGAAACATCCCCTTGGGCCTGAATTCTATTTTGGAAAATTTTCGTTATTGATGGTGGGTGTTTTGAAAACGTGATAACTTTTTTATTTTAAAATATATCAAAATAATTGTTGCATATCTAAATAAAGGAGTGAATAGTGAATATAGTCATGTTTTTATTGTTGTTGTATGTGTGATATGACAGTTGTGAGCTAGTTGTGAAGTTGTTAATTCGGGGGGAAAATCGCAAAACGCAATTTTCAAATCCCACATGTAACTTCTTGACGACCCTAATACTTGAGCAATGCGTGGAATCATTGATAAAATCCTCATAAATACCTATACTTATTGTATATATATTGTTTTATATCAAAACTAGTATAAGATGAACTAAAAAACTAATAAAACGTGAAGAAATTGCATATAACGTCCGCCCGGTAAACACTAGGTCTAGCCCGACACGCAGCGTAATTATTGTCTAAGCACACACGTGGCACCCCTGATACATATTATTTTTGTGCTTTTGAACGACTACACAAACATTCTTATCAAATAACAACATATTAAACATAAAAAACAACAATTAAAACATGTATTCACGATCACTTAGCCATGCCACGCGGTACTCAATTTGATAGTAAAATATGGCTAAAAATTGGCCAACGTCGTTCCAGAAATTCGCGGACAAAACCAGCCGGTTTTCTCTCTTCTTGCAGTCGTAATGAGTAAAGTAACTTGACCTTTAAACTGCGACGTATTCCTAGCATCCTTTGGCGTGTTTTATACGTCACGGGATCATTACTTTGGGAAGTTCCGTACTCAGGAATCGGGCGATATCCTATATAGCGGGATTGTGCCTGCAGGCACAACGGAGCTGTTCTCATAGGCGCATTGTTGCGACCGCAGAGTTGTAAAGGTTAAGAAGAGACATATCCAAACAAGAATATGTGTCAAACAAGGTGGCAGTGCAGAAGTTAATCTCCTTCTGGAATTTGTGTTTTCATTAAGCAGCACAATATGTCACGGATGGTTGCATGTTTACACACATGCATAGTGCTTGGCCGTCACAGTTCAGTCTGTGGAAGACCAATCTAGTAGAGTTGTGTATTGACTGTGACTACAAGCAGATTGTGGCAGTGACAAATGCCTTGAACTTGGTGAATTCACAGACGGCAACTCACGTCTGATTCTTTAGTGGCTCCATGAGCAAGATCATAAACATACAAATGGTTTGCATTTGAAAACAGCGGCTTGAGGCAGTTGAGAGGTCGAAGTTCGGCTTGAGGCAGTTGAGAGGTCGAAGTTCGGCTTGAGGCAGTTGAGAGGTTGAAGTTCGGCTTGAGGCAGTTGAGAGGTCGAAGTTCGGCTTGAGGCAGTTGAGAGGTTGAAGTTCGGCTTGAGGCAGTTGAGAGGTCGAAGTTCTGCTTGAGGCAGTTGAGAGGTTGAAATTCGGCTTGAGGCACGAGTTGTCAAAGTTTGGCTAGAGGCAATTGAGAGGTCAAAGTTGGAATGTGTCACATTAATTTTTTGAGCCTAGCCATGTGGGTGTTCACGATAACAAAAGAGTGGACTGACTTGCACTGCTACTGTGCCTGGGGGTAAAGCACTGGATCGTGCAGACAGTTTTTACTTGAAATATCTGTACATTGAAATAGTAGATCACTAGTTTTTAGGGGGGGGGGCCTGAATAGGAAAAAAAAATACCATTGTGACCACCTTCCATGTTGATATCTTCTGCAGTTCTGCATGTTTCCATTCATATTGGCATTACTTTATTTCTTGGATCTAATCAAAAGAGCCAAGAGAGAGTTAGTGTAAATATCAAGAGAGAGTTTGTGTAAATATCAAGAGAGAGTTTGTGTAAATATCAAGAGAGAGTTTGTGTAAAAAGGCAAAGCACTTTCTCCATAAAACTTGCCAGGGGAAGCAATCATGTATGAAATGTAGGGACTGTGTGTCTGTGCAATTCATTTGATGGCCTGATAGTTCATTTGATGGCCCGATAGTTCATTTGATGGCCTGATAGTTCATTTGATGGCCCGATAGTTCATTTGATGGCCTGATAGTTCATTTGATGGCCTGATAGTTCATTTGATGGCCCGATAGTTCATTTGATGGCCCGATAGTTCATTTGATGGCCCGATAGTTCATTTGATGGCCTGATAGTTCATTTGATGGCCTGATAGTTCATTTGATGGCCCGATAGTTCATTTGATGGCCCGATAGTTCATTTGATGGCCCGATAGTTCATTTGATGGCCCGATAGTTCATTTGATGGCCCGATAGTTCATTTGATGGCCCGATAGTTCATTTGATGGCCTGATAGTTCATTTTAATTTGTATGTTGACCATCTTCCTGACCTTCTGTAAAGACGTACAAGGCCATCAGTATACCATGACACTGCATCTCATTCTCATCCTGTTCCATCTACATAACAATGGACATCCAACATCATCTTTCTCTTGCCTTGGTGGTGCACTCTGTTAGACTAGACTATAACCTGTCCATCTCATGATATTTCCCTCCCACTTGTATCGCTGCCTATACCTTGATCACCACCCTCTCTACCTTCAATAAGACTTTTAATATATCCAGAATATTGGGTTTCTTTCTTCTTTCTTTAATAGTTCTCTGGACCACATCCTGATAACGGGCAGGTTTTGACAATAGACACAGAAGAAGAAGACACCTTTTCTGTGAAAGATAACACTAGCTACACTAATCATGTTTCTGTTTTGACATGGTGTATTCTTTATTAATTAATACCAGTTGGCAACAAAGATGACGACCCGGACAGAAAAGTTGTGCTGACGCAAGATGCACAGAGGTTTGCGGAGCGTATGCAGATTCAATTGTTTGAAACTAGTGCCAAAGACAATAAAAATGTGGAAGAGGTATTGTCTTCTTTTTTTTAAAAACAAGTTTTATATGTTTTAAATTTTTTTTTAAATGTGGAAGCTAGTTGGTATTTTATATTTTCATTATATGTTTTGAGTTCATTAGCGTAGCTTTTTTTTTTTAGGTCAGTGTTGCCAATTTGGCTATTTTGAAACATCACTGGCTGTATAATTTTCATTTTGGCCAGTTATTTATTTTTGGTATATTTGAAAATGTATTAAATTGTACATATTTTGTTGTTTAAATTGATATAAATATTAACAGTCTGGTTACACCAGCAATTAATGTGGTACTTTCCTGTTAAGTGGGAACACACATTTGTGTTATGTCTATGTAATTATACTTGTTAGATAAATGTTGTGTTGATGACAGTGCATGGTCAATATAATGTCATTTTTCATTCACAAAACAATGGCTTCTTTGAATGTTGCTAACGTGGATATTATGAACAGAGAAATTTCTACTTGACAAATGAGTTAAAATAGTTGACTTTTAAAACTTGGAATTCAATAACCGATACAACTTTATGGACAGACAAGAAACCGAGTTGTACATGTAGACAATACCTGGACAGTTATCTCGCTGAATTCATGCGGAGGTCATGGATAGCAGCTGAGCAAAGCCCATTTGATGCTGTTTTGAATAAAATAAAAGAATACTGGACCCAAGATTATGTTGTACTCTTAATTCAATTTTGTATTCTCGTTTTAAATAAATGTCTATTTCTGAATTTATTATTTCCACCCGTTATATTTGTATTCTAAATTGTTCCCCTTTTCTCCTTGGTTACAATATGTTTCGTTTCATGTTACAGTTTGTTTTATTAAATGTGTGTGCCCTCCAAACAGCAAAGTACCATTAATATTATTGGTAGAATTATTTCTCGTGTAACTGCTGCCAAAACACAACCCAGCAATAGAATGCAACTTCGTTTCCTAGTTGAGCTTATTAGAATAAATGTTTTTGGTGCATGCTAATGAATTCAAGCTAATTTTATTATGTTCTTAGTGTTTGCACACAATTTTGTTGCTCTGATATTTTAAAAAATACTTTTAATTTGGTCACAAACACCTTCAACTATCTGGTAACCTTGTTGTGGGTTCAAATTTGTCTGCGAGCAGTTATTGAAGCCAGTAAATATTGTAAATTAGTAACTATGTTGCATAAACTTACTACTGCTAACAAAACATTACTAGAAATAATTATAATAAAATTAATAAGTGGTAAGCTAATGTGCTAGCAACTGAACTAATGTGCTAGGAACTGAACTAATGCTACCTACAACTTTTTAAAATGAGGTTACACAGATTTATTATATATTAATCCGACAGCAGTTTTTTTTACTTATTTTATAGAAATTTTGTTATTTAAATTTAATATTTTGACAGTTAAATTTTGGTTATTTAAAAAAATAAAAATTGGGTTCTATATTGCATACCTCAGTCTGTTTAATTATATTGTATTGATGAACACATATTTGCGCACATGCATGGCTACCACATTCTTATGTTTTTTTTTTATTTTTAAATTTGTGTGTGTACACCACATGATCACCTCATCCTCTACCACTTCCAGTTTATTTGATGTGTTTATACTTTAGTTAATATTTTGTTTTGTATAATATGGGGGGGGGGGGGATTTGTCATAAAAGAACAGGAAAGAATAAGCTAGTGTGTGTGTGTGTATAAAATTTATTTGACAACGGCTGAATAAATTATTGAGAATAGGGGCTGTGTAATAAACAGAATAATAATAAACAGGAGCTGTATAATAAACAGAATAATAATAAACAGGTATTTTAACAAATAGAAGCAGTTTAATAAACAGAATCAGTATAATAACAAGCATTTCAATAAACAGAAACATAGTAAACAGAAGTATTATAACAAACAGAAACATAATAAAATGTAAGCATTTTAATAAACAGAAGTAGAATAGAAATAATGGACTAGTATTTAAAGGATGAAAACTAGGGACAAAATAAAATAATTGTTTTTTTGACATTATTGAGGCATATTAGGGAATTAATATTTTTGGATTAACTAATGACAAGCCCCTACCTAGGTTACACAAGTATTGATACTTATAATAGTAAAACGGCAAAAATGTACATGGTTTGTAGTTCTATGCCGATGTGATTCTCAGTATAAAAGGATCTTGCAGAGAACAGTTGAAGATGGAAGAAGCAGATTGGGGAAAGATAATCATGAATATGCAAAATAAGAAACTGGGCAGGTAAATATTTTTCCACACTGATCTGCATCGTTGAAGTTATAAATTGCTGAAGAACTGTGTGCGTTGGTGCATCTATTGTGATATCCCTGCAGATAAGCTGGAAGTATTCCGGAAAATGAAATGCACTGTGTCATAGTTTACTTAACTGTGTCATAGTTTACTTAACTGTGTCATAGTTTACTTAACTGTGTCATAGTTTACTAATAAACTTAACTGCACTTTTTGGCCAGACACATCAAACTTCAGCATGACTTCTAGATACTGTGACTATATATGGGATGTGGCAGCCAACTTCACTACATAACCTCCTTAATGTCCTTTAACAACATACATAAATGGTAAACAGTGTTGCTATTATTTGCTTCTCTTTCGGTCACGGCACAACATGGTCAATGGGTCTTCAACAGGCTGAGAGCATAGAGAGATTACAGAAATGATTTTCAAATAAAAATGAACCAAGGAAGAAAAGACATTGAATTGAATGGACAGGGTACAAAGGATTCAGCATTTTTTTGTTTTTGCATCTATGTTAGAACTCTCTTCCTGATCTTTAATTACAAGGATATATTATACAGTATATTTTTTTATTATTTTGAATGCTGCCTTTGCTGCCCTATTCTGTTTCTTATCTCCGTTGAAATTCTTTCATTTGACGTCTTGGTTGTTCCCAAATACTTGAATTAGTGGAACATGTTTGAGTATTGAGTCAATCGCCGTAATCTTGCACCGATTAGGGGTTTTTGCTTCTTACTAACAATCATCACGTGTGACTTATTGTTATTTAAGAAAAGATCTTTGTCTTTGCTTTTTTGATACTACTTTGTTGATTAGTTCTTGTAGATCTTTCTCAGTTTTGGCAATCAGAACAGTATCATCTACATATCTTTGAAGTTCTGAAATATTATTAATTGTGTGCAACATTTTCACTGCATCAAATCTGGTGAGTTTACATTCCTTTCTTGAGGCAGCTGACAGTCTGGCAAAAACAAGAACAAAAAAGGGAAAATTCACAGAATATCATTGACTTAAGCAAAAACTCTCATCCAAAGAAGATACAAACATACATGGAGTCAGAGAACATACATGGAGTCAGAGAACATACATGGAGTCAGAGAACATACATGGAGTCAGAGAACAGGCAGCAACTTTTCATGAGACCCACATCTTAAAGCTGAATATATCACAGCAAGCTAACATTTTTAGGCTCTGCACAGGACACTGTAGACTACAATCACACCTCCACACAATAAAGCTTGTCCAAACTGACCAATAGCTATGTCAATGTCAAACGGTCCCCAGACTCCAGAACACATTCTGCAAACTTGTCCAATCTTTGATGACTTGATTACTAAAACCTGGCCCCAAGAGACAGATCTGAAAGTGAAGCTGTGGAACAGCAGTGAGGACCTCCTGCTGACGGCTGAATTCATGGAGGTGATCCTCCTGTCTGTATAGACTTCTGAGCATAGGAAGCTGATTACAAAAGAACAGTCCTTGTCTGACACCTTGTTTTATTGATCAAAAGGGTCCAATTTGTTTACCCGCTCATTATCTGCTGTTTGTTGTCAATACATGTGTTTGAAAAGAAAAGTTCATCTGTTTGACACACAGAAAGTGAAATGAAGCTTACAAGCGTGTACAATTACAAAATCTCAATTGTTCGATGACATTTGACAGCTTGAACTAGCCAATCAGAGTATTTGAACACTTTGAGGTGCTTTCAGGGATAAATTATATGCATATATGTCCCATCGCTCCATAAGGAGATGTCAGCAACATGGAAGGAAATGTTCATCTTATCCTTAAGGATACCTCTGCAGCCAAGAGTTAAAAATATAGAGTTTAAAACATAGTTCACATGAATGGAATTCATTAAGAAATAAAATGATGTGTTAATCTGTCAGATGTAGTCACAGAATAACAAAGACTTGTTAAAATGAGAGACAAACGAGACAGTTGAAGGGATAATAGAACCAATATTATTATATAATAAAATAGATGATAGGCCGATATGTTTTCTGGACAGTCGTGTATGTAATATGTGTTATGTATTTTATTATTGTTTCTTACGTGTGATGTTTTACCACCGTTTGCTTGACCTGTGTTCACATTTGCTCTCTTTTATTAATTTTTCCCTTGCTTATGTTCATTCCTTCGTTTTGTTTATTTTGATTCCCTCCTTTACTTTGAGCAGATGTTTAGGTCAATTACCAAACTTGCTCTGGACACCAAGAAAAAGCAGCAACGAGAAGCACAGAAAGCTGGCGAAAACACGATACAGTTGGGCTCAACCAGAACATCAAAGAAGAAAAAATGTTGCTAGCATGGGCTGTTTGCTTAGAATGTAATTCCTGTTTATTTCTTTGAACATTATAAAGAAAAAATATAATGATTTATCTGCAAGTTTTAGTACGAATTTTCACAAAATGGAATCTGTGTGAACACTTGTTACATTTTATTTTTCTTTTTTTTTCTAGAAATGTACTTATCAGGATTAACATGTAGATGGGGAAAGAGTTAGAGTTAGGGGGAGTTTAATGTATTCATCCCTAGACCTAAAATACTATATCCACCAGCATTGCAAACCATTTGTAACCCCCACACCCACCACAAGACTAATGTTAATATTGTTGTTTCCCTAAAATTAAAACAGCATGGCCTTCCGTCTTAGTAAAGCAGTATCTAAATTAATTCTTGATTAGAAATCAGTATCAGATGGGATAATCCCATACGTGCCCTGCTCTTCACTCCAGTCAGATGTTGTTTATGTGATCTTCAGATCTTACCAGATCTTACACTTTCTCCCATCACCCCTGGTCATGCGTATATCTTTCTTTGTGTGTAAAGATTAGTAAGTATTAGTAAGACGATGACTGCGATATTAGATCTGCCGTTTCTTGTTTTAGTAGTGCCATCAACCGCAGCATTTAATAGGTCTGCCGTTTCTTGTTTTAGTAGTGCCATCAACCGCAGCATTAATAGGTCTGCAGTTTCCTGTTTTAGTAGTGCCATCAACCGCAGCATTTATTAGGTCTGCCGTTTCTTGTTTTAGTAGTGCCATCAACCGCAGCATTTATTAGGTCTGCCGTTTCTTTTTTTAGTAGTGCCATGAACCGCAGCATTTATTAGGTCTGCCGTTTCTTGTTTTAGTAGTGCCATGAACCGCAGCATTTATTAGGTCGGCCGTTTCTTGTTTTAGTAGTGCCATCAACCGCAGCATTTCCCACCAATGAGTCTGCTCTTGGTTGCCTCAGACCTCTGCATGACCAGAATTAGTATATCCATGCATCTATTGCCCTGTATAAATAATACTAGACTGCATTAGAGAATCCTGCTCCGGATTATTTCTACATAGTTTACTCACCAAGCCTGTCCTGTAAACACTCATCCTGCAAAATGGTGGATGGATTAAAGCGTTTTTTACATTTTATTACCAGGAGTCTGTGGTAAATTAATAAAACTAATAAATAGATGATAACAATAATAATAAAATGAATACTGATGAAAACAGATGACATTTATCTTATATGGAATCATTTATCTTTGATCAAAATATTTATCTTAGATACAAATATTTATGGTATCATTTATCTTTGATCAAAATATTTATCTTAGATCGAAACATTTATCTTTGATGGAAATGTCAACAGTTTTCTTCCTTATTCATGTTATCACAATTGTTTTTATCATTTATCACACATTTACTTATTCACTATTATTACTTTAACTTTTTTGTGTTACCATTACTCATACCTGATTGTTGGATCCTCTCTGGCAATTTGGTAATTATACAGACAAGTAAAACTGTGTAATAATAATAAAACCCATAATCCGTCATGTTGTAGGGGTGTCAAACTGGAGATATCAGCACGAAACACTCTCCAAACATCACTATCCTCAGCCAGTTGGATTAGTGTAAAAAAAAATCATGCCCAGACAATTCCTTGATGTTATCACTCCAGGATTTTGAAAGTGAAATGAAGCTTACAAGCGTGTACAATTACAAAATCTCAATTGTTCGATGACATTTGACAGCTTGAACTGGCCAATCAGAGTATTTGAACACTTTGAGGTGCTTTCAGGGATAAATTATATGCATATATGTCCCATCGCTCCATAAGGAGATGTCAGCAACATGGAAGGAAATGTTCATCTTATCCTTAAGGATACCTCTGCAGCCAAGAGTTAAAAATATAGAGTTTAAAACATAGTTCACATGAATGGAATTCATTAAGAAATAAAAAGAAGTGTTAAATCTGTGAGATGTAGTCACAGAATAACAAAGACTTGTTAAAATGAGAGACAAACAAGACAGTTGAAGGGATAATAGATCTACTCCTTCCATCCTCAACTCCCTTGCAAAATAAATTTTAGAAAGTGAGTCGTATCGTGTTACATATCGAAACAGAACAATATGTACCATATAGTAAATAAAACCGTGAACCGTATCGTAAATAAAATAATTTTTTTTTAAAACAAGAAAGGTAACTGTAACATGGTTAGAAAAACAATGATTAAAATGGGCTAAATAACAGTTTTATTTGACACAAAAATGCATGGAATCTATATTTCTACCAAAAGTTCATCAAGTTAGGAACAAATTAATGTAGAATATATATTGACATGTAACTTCCCATGTTTCCATTGTATTCCTATTTTGTTACTATCATTCCTATATCAGTCAGTTTCCATCACATAACTTCATGTAAGCTGTCACCTACATTAACCTTTACCGCGTCGTGTTTACAATTACGTAATTTCTCTCCTGCCGCCGACTGCAGCGGAATCCACTTTTGAAAATGTTACACAATCGTTGGTGGCTGTTTTGAAATTGCGATAACTTTTTTGTTGTTACAGATATTTAAATAATATTTGCCCATATAAATAAAGAATTAACCTCGAGGGCTCTGAATTAAAAATTAATAAACATCCCCTTGGGCCTGAATTCTTTTTTGGAAAATTTGCGTTATTGATGGTGGGTGTTTTGAAAACATGATAACATTTTTGTTTTAAAAGATATCAAAATAATTTTTGCATATCTAAATAAAGGAGTGAATAGTGAATATAATCGTGTTTTTTTGGTTCTGTATGTATGATATGACAGTTGTGAGCAAGTTATGAAGTTGAAAATTCGGGGAAAGAATTGCAAAACGCCATTTTCAAATCGCACATATAACTTCTTGACGACCCTAAAACTTGAGCAATGTGTGGAAACATTGATAAAATCCTCATAAATACCTATACTTATTGTATATATATTGTTTTATATCAAAACTAATATAATATGAACTAAAAAAACTAATAAAACGTGAAGAAATCGCATATAACGTCCGTCCTATCAACACTAGGTCTAGGCCGACACGCAGCGTAATTATGTCTATGCACACACGTGGCACCCCTGATACATATTATTTTTGTGTTTTTGAATGACTACACAAACATTCTTATCAAATAACAAGATATTAAACACAAAAAACAACAATTAAAACATGTAGTCACGATCACTTAGCCATGCCACGCGGTACTCAATTTGATAGTAAAATATGGCTACAAAATGGCCAACGTAGCTCTAGAAATTCGTTGACAAAACCAGCCAGCTTCCTCCGTTCTTGCAATTGTAATGAGTAAAGGAATTTGACCTTTAAACTGTGGCGTATTCCTAGCTTCGTTTGGCGGGTCTTATACATCACAGGATCATTACTTCGTGAAGTTCTGGAATCAGGACGATGTCGTATGTAGTGGGATTGCGCCCGCAGGCACAATGTAGCCTGTGCTCATAGGCGCAATATTGCGACCGCAGAGCCATAAAGGTTAAATTCTGCATATATTGGTGTAAGTTTTGTTTGTGTGTATGTGATACAAGACGTGTGAGAAAGTGATAAAGACAGATTTAGACTTATCTAGAGCTAGGCTTACTATATTTTTCATCGATCGACAGCTGTGAAATCTGTTGACTATTATATATTTTACATAATGGAAACCTCGTGGTATATTTTAAATAATGTATTTGAAGAACTTACCTTTCAAGTTTTCCAATTTTCCATCTGAATAAATAATGATTTCACTGAATATACGATGAACGAAAAGTATAATAAACTCGATTCACTGTCATGTCACTTCGCTGCAAAGCCGATGCCTACAGATTGCTCAGATTTCCATTTTATAATCAGACAGCATCGTCTATTGCCATTTTAACAATAGAAACAGGAAGTTAGATGAAATGTCTACTTTATGTTGCCAGAACATTCTGTCAAAAAATTACCAATCTGGATATTTTAGTTTGGTTTCGGGTTAAGCGCACTGGGCGACAAATTTCACCTTCCGCAATCAAGACACAACACAATTTGGACGAAATGCATCACTCAAAATGTAAACACAGCGTGCTAAATGTTAAAATTGCATTCTGTATGTGTTCATCTCTATCCTGATCATTTTTTTAAAAAGGGTTTGGTCAAAATGTTGATTAAAATGTTGATTTTGTGTTTGTTGCACATACACATTTTCTTTTTAATGTTATAAAATGTGCTTCTTATATTTTATTTGTTCACATTTCACTCACTCCCTGTGGAGCATATGTCCTGACCAAACCTCCTCCATCTTGTTCTATATTTAGCTATTGCTTCCAGCTCCTTCCATGTTCTACCATAGCTGCTATTATTATTAGTGGGTCACAAAGATAGTTAACGGTCGTGAAACTTTGTAAACTCCTGTGGTACGGGCACATGATGAGACACTCCTTGATGACAAAAGATATTCTTTAAGGTATGGTGGAGGGTAGAAGAACATGAGGTAGCCTGGAAAAGACATGATAATATCAAGGACTGGACAGGGTATGAAGTTTCCAAACTCATCAGGATGGTAGAGATGTATAGAGATCTTTCTGGATCAAATTTCTCAATGTGATACCCCTACGACCGCAATCGTTTATGGATTTTGTTATTATTATTATTATTATTATGTTCTACCAAACCTTTTTTCTCTGCATCTAATTCTTTCCTCCAGATATTTCTTACGCTTCCTCTTTTCCTCTTTCCCTGTGTGTTCCAGAACATTGCTTCTTATATTCAAGTGTAAATTTAATGGCTATATTTGCATATAGAGTTTAAAATGAATCTACACTATCGGTCATGAAATATTTGCTAAATCATGTAATATATTAATTTATACATTTTTCTTTCAAAGGATTGATTGATTTATTGATTAAATGCTTCGTGTTAATAGTTTGTTCATTTTAAACCCACAAGTCTACATTCTCCACTCTACCTCTCCACTTATAATGACAGTTAAAAATTTACTTTCTCCCTACAAATACATGACTGTATCAATGTATGTGATTTGATGCTCCTAAGCTTTTAATTTCCCTGATGAGTGGTTAAGCTAATTAGGTAGTTTTTGATCAGCCACTAACTAGGCTGAGGCCCTTATGGAAAAACCGTTTGCTATGACGATGGTTCATGACTCATGTAATATTCAACTTATGAGGTAATGTACTCCGCTATATATATATATTTTACGATTTACTATTATGAGTTATGACTGATTGCAGGTTATCATCAGTGCACACAGAACAAGTCCATAGATTATCCGATCTCGGCCTCAATAACTTCATATATCTATTACGTTTTTCTGTGCGGGCTGTTCCAATCTTACACCAATCTCACATGGTTTTGAGAGTGACCATGATTCACATTTTTGAAAATCTTCTGAGCGGATGAGGTCCCTTAACATTAACATTACCAGATCAATCCATTGATGTACCTATGATGATTCGATCCCTTTCGCTGTGAGCAGGCTGCTCTTGACAACCCATAGCCCTTCTGATGAATGCATAGGTTTTCCCAGCTGTGTTGCAGTTGTGTAGAGTGTGTTGTGTATAGTTGGAAGCGGTGGTAGTAGTTCTTGTCAAATTTCTGTTAGCTTTGGGCACTGCAGTAGTAAGTGTTCGACAGTCTCTTCTTGTACGTTAAAAGGTCTGCAATTTGGTTCATGTAATAGATTTATTCTGTTCAGGTGTTTATTAACGGGGGCATGGCCTTTTTTTTGGAATGTGAGACTCTGGTTTGCTCGCTCGAGTTGTCTCAGAGGGTCCATTGGTACCTATTGACTTTGTGGGCATGCTTGCTCGTGTATCTTCTCATCCATTACCCTCAACACCCTCATGTCCTGGCTTGAATATAAAGGTACTCATTCTAGTCATAGAAAGTAGTATCAATAACTCCACCAATTGATTTACTATTATACACAAGGGTAGTGATCACCCAGTTGTTATATATTGTGGCCTTCTTTTTTTGCACACTACCACTATAACCTCACTCAGGTTGTTACACACAGATGCTTTAACATAACTGCATCCAGCTGCACTCACGTAAGTACACAGATGGTTAGAATAAAACATTTTCTAGAATGTAAATTAATTGGTGAAGGTTTTTAGTTCCTCATAATTTGTGTGTACGGGTAGGATGGTATCATCTGCAAACTCTGTGTCCCTAACAATTGTCTGTCATCTTTCATGTGTGTTTACTATCACACACATTCAATTAAACAGTCTCTGGTCAGACTAGGTGTACACACTGCACTTATATAAAATGAACTAGTGTGCTAGTGTGTTTAAGATAAATTACTATTCACTGTGTCATACAAGATAACATATGTGATACGAATAACAGATGTTAGAAAGATTTCAGTTTTGATAACAGCATTATCAGTCATAAGCAATTTTAAATTATACAAATAAATTGTAAAAAGAAAACATTCTTATAGAAGTTGGAAAAAAGAAAACAGTCTTATAGACATTGGAAAAAAGGAAACAAACTATTTGTCCACAGTTTAACAGAAGTTTACCATGTATGTATTGTTGGGACCTGAAATGAAGCAAATAATAGCAATACAATTTATCTTTCTTCCACATTGTGACAAAGAACCAGGGAGGTTAAAGGGTGGATCTTGCTGTCCTATTCCATATAGGGTCAAAGTAACCCAGAAGCGTGCTGAAGTCATTCTTCTTTTTTTCCATCATGTAAAACCATTGTTTTATTTTTCACTGTTGTTGTTCGACCATCACATGATGATGATGAACATTTGTTACATTCGCTTTTGAAATTTAGAGTTATGTCCTTGACTTTGAGGTCATTGATGGTAAATAAGACCTATTCTGGTCGCAAATGTCCTTGGGCATGGGATGACCACTTTAGATGGTTTTTGGTCTTCTCATACCTTTCTAGCTACCCATCGTTGTTCAGCAGCTGTTTTTTTCTTTGCAAGATGATGCACATTTTTCACTGTAGAGCACCAGGAAGCTCTATTTTGTAAAAGTTCTTCATATAAATCTTGGTCTAGTTCAAAATCTTTCAATGAGGTCCTCAACTAGTCTTTGCAGAACGAATAATTGGAGAACGGTAGTTGTAGCCCTATGATCCACAGGGAACTGAAAGGAAATAGATGGATGTAGGAATAGCCGTAATATTGTGTGCCAAGTCATTCACCTGCTGTTCCTGCATTATGAGTTTACTCATAGTTTGTACTTACACACAAATCACACTGGTCTACCTGGTTACAAGAGTACCAGGGTTCAAACTCTGATAAAGCATGAACATTCAGCATTGCTATTTAGTGCTGATGGTGGCACTAATCAGGCTGTTTCTGGTAAACCACTGACTAAGCGCCAGCAGCCGAACCACTGCAGATTCATAACACAGCTTACCTTCTACTGACCACTTTACATGGTATTAAACCCATAAGCCCTCAGTGGCATAGCTGTGCCACTCTGGAAACATTAAAACCTATAAGCCAGGGCTATTCAATTGGCGGCCCGCGGGCCATATTTGGCCTGCGGAGCCCTATTAACTGGCCCGCAGATCATTGCTAAAACAGTGAAACAAAGTTATAAAAAAACTACATGTATAAAATCATTCAATTTGTTTTTCTATAAATCTGGCCCGTGATGATCCCAATTTTCTACATTTTGGCCCCCGAGTAAATACAGTTGAATAGCCCTGCTATAAGCCCTCAGTGTCATAGCTGTGCCACTCTGGAAACATCAAAACAAATATCCCACCATGCCACTCTGTTAAAGAACAGTTGATTATAAAAATGGTGGAATTATAAAAATAAAATTAGATCATTTTAGTCCAACATATTCCCATGCTAATCATCAACACCATACGTTGCTGTTTTGTCAGTCAAACCATATGTTTACTGGTTAAGCATGTCAGTCAAACCATATGTTTACTGGTTAAGCATGTCAGTCAAACCATATGTTTACTGGTTAAGCATGTGGGAATATATGGAGAAATTATGAAAAAAACTATGCTATGATGCATATTCATAACATTGACCTTGTTTGTCTGTGTCACTCTTGATGGTTGCTACACTGCCAAGATACGTAAAACTTCTTAATTTGCAAAGACTGGCTATATTATATTTATTTTGACTATTTGTGATATATTTTTGTGCGTTATTACATACTAAGTATCCCCTTTTTATCAGATTTTGATGTAATTTTTCTGTTATTTGTACCAATATTATCACATTGTCATTGTTTCTACAGATGTTTAATGCTATAACTAGACTTGTTCTGGAGTCGAAACGTAAGATGCAAGAAGAAGCCAGAAAGCAACCAACAAACACGATACGTGTCGGCCCCAGTGCAGCGAACAAGAAGAAGAAGTGCTGTTAATCCATCATCATTCTTATAAATAGTAATCCAGTATATTCATTGTAATTTGTTTCGTAATATTTGTAATGTAGAAATTTGAATGTGCTAGCTATGATTCTGCAGCCTCCTGTATCGTCAGTTGGCTCCAGTATTGAAATACATCGGCTTTTACATTGGCAACAAAACGGGAGATTATTCATTTTCTTTTTCTTTTGATGTGATCAACTAATTAAATGATTTGGAACTAGCTAACATCATTATAAAATGTAACTATTTCACTTCAACTATTGCGACATGTTGTCTATCTGTAGAGTATTCACAACACTGATCAGTCGACTTTGTGACAGTTTAGAAAAACATTTGCATCAAATAATTTCCACCACAGAGTGAATACGATTATATATAATATATTAGAGAAGATGGTAGGAATTTTACGTTTGGAAATAGATCTTTTATAGAAAGATTTAAAAATTTGAACTTTGTTATAAAAAATACACAAATATTGTTGGCGACCAACCTAAGATTAATTTATGAAATATGAAGTGATTTTTCTAGAAAATTTGAAAGAGTGGTTAATAGAAACCACTTATAAACTAAAATAAAATTAGTAATGCTGGTTCACAAAAATGATTTATGTAGTAATATTCTAAAATAACTATGTGGTGAAAGTAGTAGAAGTGTTAATATGCGTTGGTGTCATTTGTATTATGTGTCAAATCATCAGAATACGTGTATAGAGAAATGGACCAGTGTAGTGCCTTTATTTTTCTTATCAATGTGTATTTGTGTCAAGACGAGCTCTCATTCAACCATAGACTAAAATTGTACGGTTATTTTAACTGTTTGTGGTCAATGCTTTATGATATGAAGTTTGTTGTGAGAAATATTAAGTTGCTTAATCGCTGCACTAGTTGCTTGCACATTTCAAGGTGGGGGGAGAATAGCTATGACTAGTTAAAATCTTAAAATAAAAAACGCAACATGAAGTGGCTCTTAGTTGTCTCGATTTTTACTAGAAGCCACCTAAACGGCTATAAATAGTAAATAGTGGTTTTTCATAAAGCAGTTCATAAAATGTGGTTTTAGTCTAAATATACTAAGAGTTGAGACAGGTTGACAGAAAAATAACACCATTTTCCCACCATTTTTGACAGAAAAATAACAATGAAAGATGGTTTCATTTATTGGAATTAGACAATACTGTCAGCAAAACTATACAACACAATTTCTTCACCTGCATTCTGGTATAGACTGATTTATATTTCTAATCTCAGCCTATTTAATGCTGCTAGTTCATAAATCAATCTAATACCTCAGCAATCTTAGTTGCTTCTTACCACTTGCATGGCATGTCACTAGTGTTGTTATTCTGCCTTGTCGAAACCAGCTAACACTGTTGCTGCAATATAAAACATTGCATGTTTTATTGTATTGAAAATTATTTATAAAACATTGTTTAATGATGCAATTAGCACTAAAATTACAACTGTGATTGTGTGCATCTGTGACTATGTCTATAGCGATACAGGACACTGGCAAAATGGTCAAGCATTAGTGGCCACAGTTAGCTTTGAGCTTGGTGATCAGCGTGTATATATGAGAACCAGTTGTCTTGTATGGCTGGTTTACTGTACTAGCGATATGATTACAGACTTGCACCATTCAGCGTGGAAGTGCTGAAAGTACAAATGGTATTAGTTATCAATAACAAAGTTAGGTGTGTCAGTTCCACAAATAAAATGTCCTATCTATCTATTCGCTAAACCCTTTATTGCCTTTTAGCGTCAGGGGTAGAAGAGTTTTCTGGAGATGGCCCTCGTGTGTGCTGAGTATATTGTGGAAATTTTTTCACCTCTTTTATTTCAGTGGTCCATTGTATTCGTGGTCTGCCTTCACTCTGTGTAGCATAGCCTGCTGTCTGGTGGTAGTCTGCTGATGTGTGCAAACCATTAGATCTGTTGTCACTTAATATATTCCAAGATTGGGGTGGTTTTTTTTTTTGTCGAATGTCCTCATTCCTCATCCTGTCTCTTAGCGATATTCCTAGGATTCTGCGTAAGCATGCCATTTCAGCTGTCACAAGTTTACGTTTATCTTGTGCTGTCGTTGAGATGGTAACACAATGTATTTCTGTTCAAAACCTCCATCGTTCTGAAAATCTACAACTATTGTCTACTATAATTGAGATCTGGTGGGAGTTTGAGAATGAATGCAAAAAATACTGCTATTTATACACTCATATTGCTCTCTATTGATATTTATCTCCATTCATCAAGTCGAAAGTATCGCATTGGTAGAGCACATGCAATGTATTTCCAGTGACAATTTTGAATTTTGATTTATACCCCCCAAATGAAATCCTGGTTTCCATTTTTAGCTGAGTTTGTTGATTATTGTGAATCCCTAGGGCAGTGTTCCAGAATTTTGGACAAATTGTCAAAAGGGAGATTATTGTGAAATTTATCTCCACCTATAATTCTGGTTCACATTTACAAGATAAGTATTGACAGAAAAGCATGTGTTTGTACAGTTCAACTAAACAAACAGACATGAAAAGCATGTGTTTGTACAGTTCAACTAAACAAACAGACATGAAAAGCATGTGTTTGTATAGTTCAACTAAACAGACATGAAAAATATAGTTAACATTTTACAAAATCGATAACTAAGATAAAATACAGGGCAGAGAAGAAAAACTTATAATAATAGCATCACAAATGGACCAGACTGCAGACATTTGACAACAGAACAAAATTAAAACAGCAATAATGTGTTGTATAAACCTCACCCCTAATGAACTGTTTTATTTTTATTCAAATGACTCAAGTGTACCATACGACAATACAGTGGAAACCCTTTATAAAAAAATTGTCAGGATTTATACATATTTATGTAGCAACAAAAATTTGCATAAATTAGCAATAAAGAATAGCCAGAAACTAATTGGGGATTTTAAAAAGTATTGTTAAATAGGGTATTGAATTCTGATATGAAAGTATGCATTTTAAAGGATTCTATTGTATATAATGTATCTCAAGGGTGTACTAAGCCCTATCATTAGCAGAGCAATATTTTTTTGTAGTGATTTTGATGTCACAAGCATCAACATGCTTGTCATTGAGATGCATAGCAAACATGAGTAAGAGATTTGTGATGAATAGCATGAAGATGTGACAGAAACGAACACTTATCACTTGCCAGTTTGTTTATAATATTAATAATGTTGCATTTGTTAAATATTGGCATAAAGGATATTATGGGACTCGCAGGTAAAGATGTCTTTTATAGTAACATACCCATTGACTATCTACAAGGAAAATTGATGACCTATGGGTGTGTCTGGAGGTGCTGTGATGTTCGTTGATAAACCAATAACCAATCAAGAAAACCAACTGTTCCGGGTAATCAACTTCTATACTTTAGTGATAGTTTATTGGATACACAGGAATTGCCAGCGAAGATGAATTTGATTGTTAATGCAATTGTGGGGGGGGGGGGGGGGAATTCAACGTCTCTATAACGTTTTTTGTAATACATAGAAGCCCCCCCCCCCCCTCAACTCCTGGTGGTATGCAATGACTTTAAAAGAAGCCTTGTACTGAAATGGGGGTTTTGTGTGAGTAGAAGGCTTGTTTCACCATTGCGTGCGCATCTAAAGTCAGCTAAAAGCATATAATCAGCTAGTGGTCTTCTTCATCGTTTATTCTCAAACTCCCGTTAGATCTCTCTTGTAGCAGGACAATGGTCCTACTAGATTTCCAGCAGGATTTAGTCCAAAGAATGAAAATGCACTATGTCGCAGTGTTATTTATGCCAACGGCCGGACTATTTGTCTTCGGTGGGTGTTAGTGGTCTAAAATTGTATCCTGTTGAACTGGAAATTTCACTTTTATACTAATTTTATAAGTTCAAATACTATAAAAAATGAAAAGAAATGTGTAGAAAACAAAATTGGATTATTTTCATGTGAATATATTGAAATATTGTCATTTTATATTAGTGTTTTTGTTAGTCTGGCTCTGTGGTGATGTAGTACAGAGCACATCTGTGATGGAAAAGGTACCGGGTTCAAATCCCACCACACTCAATTGTGCATCAGGACCGTTCAGAAAGCAATTGCAAACTATTGAATGTATTTATATTGCCTTGAAAATCACTACAGCCAAGGATTGCTGGGTTGATGGCTACTTCCTGAAAAGGATATGCTACCAAAAATGTTTGTTTTATTTTGTGGGAAAATTTATGCTTATTTTTTCAACTGCTGCTCATGTTTGTGTGTGTGTGTGTGTCTGAATAATGAGATGAAGCATTAGTCATGTCTATGACACCTCTTTATTGTGATGGTTGTCAGAATTTGTCAATGATTTTAAGTTTGTATATAACATGATATATCTTCATACAATGTAGTTCCCATGTCTTGTCTGTTATTCCCTGACAGCATTTGATTTGCATTTGGGTTTAAAATTCTGGGTTCAATGTTTGATATAACGATAAAGTCGAATGTGTTGGACTCTTAGCACAAATAAAATTGGAGCACAGCACCTGTTCTCTGGTCTACGTCCTGCTGGAAATCTTGTGGGACCATTGTCCTGCTACAAGAGAGATCCGGTGGGAGTTTGAGAACATTGTCCTGCTACAAGAGAGATCCGGTGGGAGTTTGAGAACATTGTCCTGCTACAAGAGAGATCCGGTGGGAGTTTGAGAACATTGTCCTGCTACAAGAGAGATCCGGTGGGAGTTTTAGAACATTGTCCTGCTACAAAAGAGATCCGGTGGGAGTTTGAGAACATTGTCCTGCTACAAGAGAGATCCGGTGGGAGTTTGAGAACATTGTCCTGCTACAAGAGAGATCCGGTGGGAGTTTGAGAACATTGTCCTGCTACAAAAGAGATCCGGTGGGAGTTTGAAAATGAACGACCACAAAAAATGTGTTTTGATATTGTGGATGGAGCTGTCTGTCTCATCCTATAGATCAAAGTGACCCTTGCTGAATTTGAGTGTGTCAGCGCAAAAGTCACAGCTAAGCTGTAAACCATGATACGAAACATTCGATTCTCTGGACTATATTCTGCTAACCATCAAGAGTTTGAGAATGAAAAATATTGAAGAAGAAGAGATTTTTACTACTAAATCAATAGTTTGTTATTGCTACAGTTTGTTATTACTATTAAATCAATAGTTTGTTATTGCTACCGTTAAACACATTTTTGTTATTGCTACAGTTAAACACATTTATGGCTATTTTTTAATGTCCGTTTTATCTTATGTCTGTTTTGATCTCCAAAAATTGCAATTCTGTGGTTCCATTCTGTGCTTGTTTGTCCCTTTCTTGATAAAGACCTTTTGGTAGACATGTCGATTCTGTGTATGTTCAACATAAAACTGCGTTTTAAATATTTAGATATATTTTTCAATATTTACTTACAAAAAATTACAAGCAATAAAGCTGATGTATCCTTGTGTGTTATTGGGAGCAGGAGGGGTTTCAAGAGTTTTAATTCATCCCTAGTAGACTCGAACTCTCACCAGGTGGTGTGCAATGCTTCCAGAAAAAGATTTCTATTTTTAAAAACATATTTATAAAGATGGAGTACTGTGGGGACTTGTAAAAAAGAAAGCATGATTATTTATATGAATATGTTGTCCACTAAAATTTTCTGTTGCATGGTCGATGGTTTTATTGGCTCTGGCACGACCTTCCGCAAGCAGTTGTGTCTGTAATACAAGCACCACCGATATCGTCTCTGATCTAACGTTCCCACATTGCACGGGTGATTAGATACATGGGTACATCAAAATTCAACAATTGTTGGATAACAATGTTCTCTTTCATTTATTACTATTTTATTTATCTTTAGAGAAGTACTTTCTATCTATCTATTGTCCTCGTAACCCATCAGATTGGATGCATCAACACACAGTCCTCTAGCGATTTCTGTTAAATTATGCAGAAGAATAAGGAAAAATCTTAACCTGTCCAGTCCTTGATGTTGTCTGTCCATGCTTTATTTTGCCCTTCTCAGCATCTTTCACAACACTGATGCTGCTTTTCCAAATTAAGTTTAGTCTTGACATAGAAACTAAAGCTATCTTCAGCCTTATCTTTAATTCTGCCTTGATTCTTGATTAGAAACTGACCTCACGGCACGTGGGGCATTCCCATAAGTGCTCTGCCCTCTGTTCCAGCAGCCATTCGAGTCAATGATGTTTCGAGTCTAATATTGCCGAAACAGATGTCGACATCAGGGCACAACTCTGGCCCCTGCGACAGGTTTCTTTGTTGTTCCGCCCACCCACGCCGTGCCCGTAACTAGTTCAAGCACGTCGGCCTGTCGGAACAACATGGTAACGTTATTGGAGGTTACGACTATGATATTCAAAAATTAAATTATTATCTAAATGAAGCCTAATTACAACTTGTTCAAATTACCCCCCTGGACAATCAAATGGCCCCCCTCCCTTTGGGACGTGGGCCCCACACTGGGAAACACTGATCTTGACCAAAAAAACTGTCCTGCTTTCTTTTGTGTGCGCAGTTAACTTCAGCATTATAGTTATACTCTGTCTGTGGTAATGAGAAATGTTGGTGTTTCTTCTTCATTAATTCTCACACTCCTAAAGGCTAGTAGGATGAAGTCCAGAGAACTGAATGAATTGTATCATGGTTTACAACTTGGCTGCGATTTCTGTTTAAAAAAATTTTTTAATTAGACACATTTAACCTTAACATGGCTTTTGAGTCAGATTGATTCTCAAGTCAGATTGATTCTCAATGGTTGGGTCAGTTAACTCAACTCCCAATATCTTTTTAGTATGGACATGTCACAATGTTGCTTTTATTTACTCCCTTTTCAGACCCCCTTTGACAGACAAGACTAATTTTGTTGGGTTGTATCACAGGATTGCTATGACTTTGTTAATTTACAATGTGTGGTGTTTCTTATCGATACAATTAATGTGAACAAAGACATTAGTTAATGCAGTTTCCCATCTAAATTATGCATTCATTTTGTGTGTGTGATGAGATATAAACTCTAGGAATTTAAGGCTCCTCTTAATATGGCTTTCATTCGTTAAGTCATTTTGTAGAAGCCACCTGAAGTGGCTTTTAAATAGTAGTCTCTCGTAAAACACGGTGTAAAAATATGATCTTAGTAAAAATATGATTTTAGTCAGAGTAAACTAAGAGTATTGTGAATAATGATGAAAATTGCATGGATAGTCAAGAAAACTAATGTATAAGTCATCAAAGAGGCTGGAGTAAAATGACAAGTTATAGCAAAACAAGAAGCAAACAATCCAGATATTTAGGACACGCGATGAGAAGAGTAAAATGTGAACATTTAGAAACCACTAGAAAGATCATGGGGAGACGAGACAGGAAGACAAAAAGAGAAGATGCTAGATGGGTTGTCACTAGAGAATGTCACTGGTCTGAACAAACAAGAGTTATAGAAAAACATGATTGTCTACACAAATTGCCATGGCACTTGATCGATTGATTGTTGATACCACTTGCCATGACACTTGATTGGTTAGTTGATTGATACTTAGAGTTAATGGTACTGTTATCATCCATAAAATTGGTGCATTGATTTTTGTGTAAAGTTTTATTATTGGGTGATTTGTAGACGGTCTTCCTCCTCATATGCAGTGGGAACATTGATATTTATGTGAAGCAAAGGTAGTGAAAATCCTACCAAAAACCATTTTTTACTTGGTCTGTCAGACTGATTTTAAATTAATATATACACTGGTCCTTGAGCTCACAAAATATGAAATTACAAGTTGCCACAGCTTAGCTGTAAACTGCAACACTAAACAGTGATGAATATGAAATGATTTATCAAATCTTTGATGTTGCACATACATGTTCTATCTATATTACATCCTGCTATTCTACAGGTGTTTGATAATGAGCACAGAAGAAGAATACATGTTCAGAACTAAAATAAACTTTGGGAGACTGTCTAACAGCATCTGTTGATGATAGGAATAAGAGGCAGAAAAAGCTGTGACTTTGAATGTAGGATGCACTTCAGAAGACAGATGTATGGGGCCCTTGAAATGGGGCAAATGAAATGGTGACATTGTATTTTAATTCTCTGGACTACATCCTGCTTGAAATTTAATAAGACCAATGCCCTACTTTAAGAGAAAACCAGTGGGAGTTTGAGAATGAAATCTGAAGAAGAAAATTGGAGGAAATATTTTTATCTGGATTAAAGAACTCTGTAACTTCAAAAAGATCCGATATGACCAGATCCTAGGAAAATATACTTTAATTTGACCATCACACTACAAAATTATAACCACACTGGTGTAAAGTCATACTAATAGTGGGATTTTTCGATTCTGTTGTCATTCATGTATAGTCATGCATTCATATTTGTGTAAAACCAAATTAATGGTTTTACTGTTAATGATGTATTCATGTTTTTGTAAAACCAAATTAATAGTTTTACTGTTAATGACACATTCATGTTTGTGTAAAACCAAATTAATGGTTTTACAGTTAATGACACATTCATGTTTGTGTAAAACCCAATTAATAGTTTTACTGTTAATGACGCATTCATGTTTGTGTAAAACCAAATTAATAGTTTTACTGTTAATGACACATTCATGTTTGTGTAAAACCAAATTAATTGTTTTACTGCTAATGACACATTCATGTTTTACATGTCACCAAGACATGGTTGACTAGATGATGATGTAGTGTATATGTCTTATTACTGCCACAGTAGACTTGTGCTTTCAGATCAGCTCACGATTATATATACTTGACTCTCAATAAAACATGATTGCTCATTAGTTTATTTAATTACAGTGCTCTTCAATCTTGGAGATATCGCAAACATGCAAAAATTTTGGAGATTGAAATAGTACAGAAATGGGGTTGGAGGGGGGGGCTCCCCATCAACGCACATACTATGTGGATCAAACACTGAAGTTAGATGTGTTCGGTCTTTGATGCAAATAAAACAGCGACAAAATGTATTCCTGTTTTCTGGACCATATCCTGTTTTAAATTTTGTAGGACCGTAGTCCTGCTATAAGAACGATCTGGTGGGAGTTACAACTCCTGGTAAGAGAATGAACAGGAAAAAAAATATGGATGTGACCTTGTAGAGGGGTGTTAAATGTTGATCTTAGACACTTCAACTTATAAATTAATGTTGCAGGTCTGACAGAATGGCACTCATCGACACAAGCACTGGTCATATGTATGTGGATTCATGTGGAGACTGGTCTGTCATGAGTTAACAAATACAGTTCAATCCTGTTATAACAACATGGTCTGAAAAGACAAAATATGTATGTAATAACAGAACTATGCTATATACAGTACAAATAATAAAGAATAAATATAATTGGGGATTTTGAAAAGTGTTGTTATAAAGGGAAATTTGTTATAAGAGGATGCGCTATAGAGGGATTCCTCTTTAGTGACTTACATGTCACTTTACTGACTTACATGTCACTTTACTTAACAGCTTTCTAAAAGGTCGTATCCATGTAGAACGAGCGCTAATGGGGAACGGTCCCAAAAATGTACTGTTTTTTCAAGTATGTGGGTGCTAGGGTGCAGTATGTGGATGCTGGGGTGCACTTTAAACATTAGTACTGTACTTATGTAGAACACAAATCTTGTTGTTTTTTCATTGTGTTTTAATTTCCCATTTCCTGTTTAAGAAAACACGCCTCCATGACAATACTTGTATACACGTGTATGTCATTGTCACCTTGAATGTTGTGCTGTTCAATGTCTGCATTCTAGTGCCTCTGTGATAGTACCATTGTTTTTATTGTTTGTTCTGTATTTTCTTGAAAAAGACCTTACGGTTGAAACATTGACAATGTCTGGTATATTGTTATTTGTATGTCTTCGTACCTATACTGTACAGTCTAGTAGTCTTTTAGTCATTGTAAAACTACAACAGAACTTGTGTTTTGCGTAATAACTGTTGTTATAATAGTCTTATCGATTGTCACTTTAAATATATACGCATTAGCAAAGTCAAGTATCACATTTCTACATCATGTAGAGAAATATGGTGTGTATATGTTTTGTAACCAATGATACATCTTGATATGATGTAATTAGCATTACGTTTGCTGTCATTTACTTTTCCAGAATATCTCCATTTCCTAAGGTTGGGTCGGTAGCTGGGCTATCGCTGTTTCACGAACATGTACATATATAGATTAAAAACCGAGTGATAATTGAAAAGGGTGAAAACCAATGGTTTGTTGTATAATCTAGTTACTTCTGCGTTTCTTTTTAAGCCCCTACAGGTTATCAGGATATGTTGTTCGTTCGTTGTAGTCAATGATGAAGAATCAGATTAACTGGGATGATGATGTCTGCGGTGCACCTGACTGTGACTAAGATTAAAAAGTTGTAGAGACTTGCTTTCATTGTACTCAGGTTACTCTGCATGTACTCTGTCCCTATCAATGAAATGGAATGCCGCCTGCCGAGAGTATCACCAATAGAGAGTATCACCCATAGCACATAACTCCGTAGCTTAAAGTGATAATCCCCAGGGATCTCAGAAAGAATCCACATTATGAACAAGACAATGTGAGAGGGATTCAAACCAGCAACTTTGTGAGCACAAAACGGATGGCTTAACCACTACTTCCGGGAGACCTCCTACTGTGACTAATGAAGCCTAAGCAGAGTTTAGTCTGTTGAACATAATTTTATAATGGTTTACAGCTTGACTGCAATATCCGCGCCTTCAGCCTGACATATCCAACTTCAGTGGGGTTTCTGAGTCATTTCAACCGTTTATGTGATGAGACAGCCAAAGCCACCCCCAATCTTCCTTAGTCACCTCTTCTGACATGCATGAAAGGTCATTGTGTTGTTATTCTTTGCTCCCATTTTGGGACGCCACAAGATACAGGCGAGGAATAATGTGACTACTGAGCTGTTGTCATTGTCTACAGCTGAGGCGATCTCAACCTTGCAGAGCTGTTGTCATTGTCTACAGCTGAGGCGATCTCAACCTTGCAGAGCTGTTGTCATTGTCTACAGCTGAGGCGATCTCAACCTTGCAGAGCTGTTGTCATTGTCTATAGCTGAGGCGATCTCAACCTTGCAGAGCTGTTGTCATTGTCTACAGCTGAGGCGATCTCAACCTTGCAGAGCTGTTGTCATTGTCTACAGCTGAGGCGATCTCAACCTTGCAGAGCTGTTGTTATTGTCTACAGCTGAGGCGATCTCAACCTTGCAGAGCTGTTGTCATTGTCTACAGCTGAGGCGATCTCAACCTTGCAGAGTATTCTCAATGTGTCACTGGTTGCATTCACAGCTCTTCCGATCAAAATGGTGTATTATAGCAGATGTGTTTTTCTGTTTGCCAATGAGTTTAGTTTTTGAAGAGGTGTTGGGCGCCATCTAGTCAAATTCTATCCATGGAAATGCTACACTGGATTATCAGCACAAATTAATAATATTGTTAAATGCCTCCTCCGAGTTGCTATGGATAGAGATGTTTGGAGTGATTTTTGTGCTGATGTCTCCAGTGTGGCACCCCTACGACCCTAACCGGTTATGAAACATATTATGTATTATTCCTGTAGTTTCTTTACTGACACAAGAAAATATTGTGTGTTACTGCCAGCGTATCCATTATCAAATTTCATTGGAGTTATCACCACTTGATAATTTTGATGGTTAGACAAGATTGTGTACTGTCACCGGATCTGTTCGATGTATACAGTGAAATAATAATGAGATACATACAAGATATTCTAGGAATATCAGTTGGAGAGTATATATTATAAACAACACATGATACAGTTTTGATAGCCGTAAATGGAACACAGTTATAAGAAATGGTGAATTACCATTGCACAAGAATGTCAAAACAAAGAGCTTAGTCTGAATAGCAGAAAAACAGAAGTAATGGTAATATCAAAGAATAAATGTCCTCCAGACAGCAAAATCAAAGTAGATTGGATTAGTCTGAAGCAAGTCAATAAATTCAAATATTTGGGTGCATTAATAACATCAGATGGAAGATGTATTAAAGAAGTCAAATGTAGAATTGCCCAGGCAAAGACAAAATTTCACAAGATGAAGACCATCTTATGTAATATACCTTTGTCAGTTGAAGTGAGAAAGAGAGTTCTTAGAAGTTATATAGAACCAATTCTGATGTAAGGAAGTGAATCTTGGACGCTCAGCATAACAGTGAAAAATTATATTGAGGCAGCAGAGATGTGGTTTTATAGAAGAATGTATCGCCAACTCCACCCCTAAACCTCCTTTCACTTGCAACATACATAGAAGGTAAACAATCTTGTTATTCTTTGCTCCTCTTTTGGCCCTTCAACTCAAGGATGCCTGAGAAAATCACATCATTCTCACACATCTCCCCTTGTACATGTCAGTGGGAATCAATAGGATGGGACAGCCAACTTAGCTGCCTCATATAACATGCATGGTGGGCAACAGTGTTGATATCCTTTGATCCCCTTTCAGGCCCTGACGACAAAGTGGATTTATGTTTTTGAGTGATCCCTGAGGATTATCGCTTGAAACTACGGAATTATGTGCTATGAGTGGTACATTTTTCAGACCGAATGCTACTTCGCTGATGATGAAGTACATATAAGTAACCTGAGTACAATGAAATCAATCCTCTACTGTATTTTGAAAGACAAAATGGACATAGGTTCTGGAAAAGGTCAAAAGGATTTGAACACAGTCCATTTATATTTTGAATTGCTTGTTTTTTGTAGACGCATCACAGTTACTGTACTGAATTCATGTATACATTGCCAAATTATTGTGCTGAATTCCTTTTTTTTTTAGATTTATAGTTCAATTGTTGTACTGAATTCATGGTTTCTTAGATGCATAGAACAGTTATTATACTGAAATCAGGGTTTCTTAGATATACTGAACAGTTATTGTTCTGAATTTGTGTTTTTTTATAGATATATAACAGTTAAAACTGTCATACTGTATTTTTCCCGTTAGGGAGTTACAAAGAATATCTGGGCATAAGGCCAAAGGTAGACCAAGAAAACTGTGGATAGAAAACATCAAGATAGCCTTGAACACACATGGACTTAATGCAACCAAGATGACACATCTGGCCTTGGAACGACAATTTAAGCTTCCATCCCTACACTTAACGGCAAGTGTGAATACGATCAACCACCATTCACCTGGGGACAGACAATATGGAGTTACAGGTAGTAGTCAAGTGGCGTATGTGATAACGGCTGCATGCCTTTGCTGTCACTACATCATGTTCAGGATGAGATTTTAATTTACACTCCGACCGAAAAAAAAACCAAGTCTTACCCGGGGATCAAACTCTGGACCTCACAGGTGTGGGACCAAAGCTTTAACTTCTAGGCCATGTGTCACACTACAGCACAGTTATAATACAGAATTCATGGTTTCACAGACTTGATTATAATCAAGGCATATATAACATTCTCATAAGTGCTCCACTCTCTCTTCCAGCAGACATAAGTGCTCCACTCTCAGTTCCAGCAGACATAAGTGCTCCACTCTCTCTTCCAGCAGACATAAGTGCTCCACTCTCTCTTCCAGCAGACATAAGTGCTCCACTCTCTGTTCCAGCAGACATAAGTGCTCCACTCTCTGTTCCAGCAGACATAAGTGCTCCACTCTCTGTTCCAGCAGACATAAGTGCTCCACTCTCTGTTCCAGCAGACATAAGTGCTCCACTCTCTGTTCCAGCAGACATAAGTGCTCCACTCTCTGTTCCAGCAGACATAAGTGCTCCACTCTCTGTTCCAGCAGACATCCAAGAGTATGAAGATTCACTGTTGATTATGTGATCTTCAGATCTTTTCAGAGAGGACACACTTTCTCCTGTCAGTCAGTACTGGTGCTATCAACCACAGCATTGCCCACCAATAAACCTGTTCTTTCATTACCTCTGAAATTTACTTGAAGCCATTATGTAATACAGAGGAATCCCTCTATAGCACATTCTGTTATAACAAATTTCCCTATATAACAACACTTCATAAACCCCATTTCTGTTTATTCTATATTTTTTGTACAGTATATAGCAAATTTCTGTTATTACATACATATTTTGTTGGTCCGGACCAAGTTGTTATAACGGGATTCCACTGTACTATGGACAACTAAATTGTGTTCGGTAATGTGACCATACCTTTTCTTAACATGCACCTTTTATCTGACATACTTTGGGAGTCTGAGAGCATTACCATGTGAATTGGTCTTGTAGACTACATCTTCCAACATTTATCTACAGTGTCAGAAGAATTGATGCTGAAATTGTGGTTAGGTTCATTCGAAGAGCCGATGCTTACATCTTGAACATGTTTTTAGTTTCATTGTACATCTTTATTTTTAAAATATGCCAAGAGGAACATTGACATGATTAAAGAAATATGTACTGTAATCACACATTGAGAGCTTTAATCATTAATAACAAAGTAGACACAACAGAGTACTGGTATGTGAAATTATTTCTCACTTTAACTCATCTTTTTCAGTAATCTTTTCATTTAAGAATCATCTAAAAATCATCATTTAAGAAATATTCAGTAATCTTAGCACCATATATCTGCCGAAGATGGATGTGCCGGGCTATTGGCGCAAATAAAACGGCGACACATCGCATTTCCATTTTCTGGACTACATCCTGCTGGAAATCTAGTTGGACCATTGTCCTGCTACAAGACAGATCGAGTGGGAGTTTAAGAATGAACGCTGAAGAAGAAGAAGAATTACCATATATCTGTAATTAAATCTTCGAACTCCCATTATCATCATCTACTCTGCAAAATCTTATCTCTTTCTTTCTTTCATTTTTTATTTGTAGTGTGTGTTCATTCTCAATCTTCCGTTGAATATCTCTTGTAGGCGGACAATACTTCTACTAGATTTCCATGCAGGATGTAGTCCAGAGAATGGATATGCATTGTGTCACCATTTTATTTTTGTCCTAATGGGCAGACACATCTGACTTTGACGGTGGTGTCTAATACATTCAATGTTTTTATCACTAATACATAATGGTGGTCATCTGTACCCACATTGCTAGTTAACCAGCTGTATGAGAGAACTGGTTTCCGTAGTATGCGCTAGTCACCAACCTCAAACCTAATTGCTGTCAAACATGCTTGACCTTTTTTCTTGCTGTCTGCATTGCTATCAACATAGCCATAGACGCCAACTATTATTTTGTTGATTCATTTTGTAATCTTGTTCATTAATCTGTTAGCTTCATTGCTCTTCCAATATCTTCATCAACTATCTACTATCTCATCTTCTTCATTAACCTCATCTAGTATTCATCTTATTTTATATTTCATTAACGCTGTTACCTCCTGTAGTTTACCATCACTACAAATGGACGTAAACGCTGTTACCTCCTGTAGTTTACCATCACTGCAAATGGACGTAAACGCTGTTACCTCCTGTAGTTTACCATCACTACAAATGGACGTAAACGCTGTTACCTCCTGTAGTTTACCATCACTACAAATGGACGTAAACGCTGTTACCTCCTGTAGTTTACCATCACTGCAAATGGACGTAAACGCTGTTACCTCCTGTAGTTTACCATCACTGCAAATGGACGTAAACGCTGTTACCTCCTGTAGTTTACCATCACTACAAATGGACGTAAACGCTGTTACCTCCTGTAGTTTACCATCACTACAAATGGACGTAAACGCTGTTACCTCCTGTAGTTTACCATCACTGCAAATGGACGTAAACGCTGTTATCTCCTGTAGTTTACCATCACTGCAAATGGACGTAAACGCTGTTATCTCCTGTAGTTTACCATCACTGCAAATGGACGTAAAGAGCTGACAGTAGAATGACAATAAATTTAGCCCAGATGTACATGCTATGATCCTGGTAAGACATGACAATCCTAGGTTATTGCTCAACTAATGCTCCTGGTAAGACGTGACAATCCTAGGATACTGCTGAACTAATACTCCTGGTAGGACGTGGCAATCCTAGGATACTGCTGAACTAATACTCCTGGCAGGACGTGGCAATCCTAGGATACTGCTGAACTAATACTCCTGGCAGGACGTGGCAATCCTAGGATACTGCTGAACTAGAAAGCCTCCCTTCAGGGACCAATCATGCATCAATAAATCACCCAAAACTGACCTACTGTAATGTCCTCATTCCCTTTAATTGGTCATCCCATTTCTGATATATTGCCTCCATTAACAATCAGTTTAATAATTAACCCTACCATCTGCATTATTAAATCACCATTTGGGTCCCCATAATTAACCCTGTCATCTACACTATTATGGAATATGGTAGATTTAATGATGGAGTTCTGTCTTCTCGAACATTAACTCTACCATCACTAATCCCACCATCTCCATCATTAACCCTGCCTATCTTCTCTATCATTAACCCTATCTCCATCTTAACTCTACCATCATTAATTGCACCATCTTTATCATTAACTCTACAATCTCCATCATTAACCCTATCTTCATTATTAACCCTATCCCCATCATTAACCCCTATCATCTTCATCATGATACCTCTATTTTCCATCAACCTATATCTATGTTATCTTGATACCTCTATTTTCCATCAACCTATATCTATGTTATCTTGATACCTCTATTTTCCATCAACCTATATCTATGTTATAATTTGGCATATTATTTCCTCTGCATATTCAATGTGAGACCAATGAACAAAAATCATGAGACTGCAGGCAATTGTTAACACAATCATGAGACTGCAGGCAATTGTTAACACAATCATGAGACTGCAGGCAATTGTTAACACAATCATGAGACTGCAGGCAATTGTTAACAAAATCATGAGACTGCAGGCAATTGTTAACAAAAAATTTGCTTTTGTGCTGCAGTTTTCATTCACTGTACACATCTCATGTTTGAATTAACTAATAAAATATGTAACTTTATATGCTGAAAATATTTTATAATACATCTGTATTACATCTCTCGTGAAACTTGTAAGGACAGACAATTAGTTTTCTAAATCTGTTACAGTGGAATTTGGTTTATAAATCTTTTACAGGGGTGGTTTCTAAATTTTCACAGTGGAATTTGGTTTCTAAATATTTCACAGTGAAATTTGGTTTCTAAATCTTTCTCAGTGGAATTTGGTTTCTAAATCTTTCACAGTGCAATATAGTTTCTAAATCTTTCACAGTGGAATTTGGTTTCTAAATCTTTCACAGTGGAATTTGGTTTCTAAATCTGTCACAGTGGAATTTGGTTTCTAAATCTTTCACAGTAGAATTTGGTTTCTAAATCTTTCTCATTGAAATTATGTTTCTAAATCTTTCACAGTGGAATTTGGTTTCTAAATCTTTCTTAGTGGAATTTGGTTTCTAAATCTTTCACAGTGCAATATGGTTTCTAAACCTTTCACAGTGCAATATAGTTTCTAAATCTTTCACAGTGGAATTTGGTTTCTAAATCTGTCACAGTGGAATTTGGCTTCAATTACTAACAATAATTATTTAATAATTATTACTAAACATTTTGTCAAAACAAAGTAAATTTTAGAAAATTTACTGGTAATTATGAACACTTCAGAAACAAGAAGGATATAATGTTTGGATAAATATTCTGTTTGAGACCAGACATTGCACAGCAATTATTATAGCCAGATCACAGAGAAATACTGGTAACCACATCATAAAACAGTTATGATAGCCACATCACAAAACAGTTATGATAGCCACATCACAAAACAGTTATGATAACCACATCATAAAACAGTTATGATAGCCACATCACAAAACAGTTATGATAACCACATCACAAAACAGTTATGATAACCACATCATAAAACAGGTATGATAACCACATCATAAAACAGTTATGATAGCCTCTGATCACTAACATCTACACCCCTACTGCAGTTAAATGTTATGGGTTACTTTTTACTGGCACTACAATTGGATGTTTTAGATGTGCCTGCAAACTCAACAAAATTTGTAGGGCAAACCCCATCAAGGCCAACTCCTTGAAGTGAAAATGGGGCTTAGTCCAGCTAACAGAGGCTGGAAACTAAGATTAGTCAGACTATCTCCTATATCAAGCAGGACCACAATCCTGCCCAAGCAAGCACAGGTGCTGAAATCAACAATACTGGTCACATAGGAGCACCCCCAACTATAGTATTATGCGAAACGCAACATGAATACACTGTCTTATGGCAATGTCTATATAAATATGCTGCAAATAATAGTATGTGGTGGGATAGTCAAATCCACACCCATCTCTCTGTAGCCACTTCTTATAATCTGTAGAGAAGATTGTGGTGTTACTATACTTTCTACTCCATTGGGTCCTGGCAACCAATGAATGTGAGAATATATTAGCCAGTTATGCTATACTTCCACACTCCAGCGCTTGTTAACCCATTATTTTCTAACTGGCAACTCACTGGAAGATTATATGTAGCCAGACACTGTAAAGCTGTTTTTATTGGATGATTTATAAACTGAAAACGACCAGGATCACCGATAAGGATGGTTGTATCCAGTGTGAAATTCTTCATCCAGTTGCCGATGAGATAGCTAAAGTCTTGATCATAAAACAAATCACCAAGAAGAACAATATCAAAATGTTGATCAGACTGAGCTGATATCAAGTTGGTTGTGTTGATATGGAAAGATACATTATTCCTCTGCATGTTCATTTCAATAGCCACGGATGCAACTGTTGATAAATAAATTACAGCAGAATATATATTATTAGAAATAGAGCACAATAAAACCTTCTTCATCCTCTACCACCATCACAATCACTGCCATTACACCATTACTACGAAACCTTCTTCCTCTACCACCATTACTACGAAACCTCTGTTTCCAATGAAACATAGGGCTGCAACTGACAGTCTCAAACACTCTTTATCTCTCTCTCTCTCTCTCTCTCTATATATATATATATATATATATATATATATATATATATATATATATATATATATATATATATATATATATATATAAAATATGGCTTAATCTTCTAGATCAGTGTATCCCAACGTGAGACCCTCCCCACAGGGGCAATTTGATTCTTCAGGGGGGGGGGGGCAATTTTGGGGGAAATAATACAATTTTTGAGTATTAAAAAATATATGTATAAGTTACATGGGGGGGGGTCCAGAATTTTAAAGACAGGTGGGGAATGGTTTAAAAAAAGGTTGGGAAACATCGTTCGAGACAGTTTAATGGGAAGGTTCACATGTTTGGATATAGAAGGTCTATTGTAAACATGGGAGGGGGATCCATGTCATCGGAAAAAAATTTGGCCATTTTCATGTGTAAATATTAAATATGCAATCTCTTTTTCTTGAGAAAGTTTACCTTTTATGGGGAAAAAAATCAACTCACCTTTCAGATAAATTTCTAGTACCAAAAGCCATGTTCTGATTTCCTAAAAGGGGAAGGGTTTAACACACTGACCCACTTATCTATAGACTTGATATAGAGTCCGCAGTGACATTTGCTTTAGGTGTCTTTTGTGATCTAGTCTTGTCCTTCGGAAGTGTTTCTGAAAAGTTTCTCCACCTTTTTTGTGAAAAGTCCCATCATCTTTGTGAAACGTTTTTTTCATCTTTGTGAAGAGTTTCTTCACCTTTGTGAAAAGTTTCTCCACCTTTTTTTGTGAAAAGTCCCTTCACCTTTGTGAAGTTTCTCTACCTTTGTAAAAAATTCCTTCACTTTTGTGAAAAGTTCCTTCACCTTTGTGAAAAGTTTCTCCACTTTTGTTTGTGGATATTTTTTTTTTTGGTTTAATGTTGACCTCCATGCACTTCTGTCTTCTGCCACATTTTCCAAGCTATTATGGTCAATAGAGAAATTGTCCCTCGAGGCCTTGCATATTTTGAACCAGAGATAAATGATTACTGTCACAAGCTGGAAGTTAGGAGTGGTGATAACACAAGACATATACCAGTATAAACGTAATAAATTAAAGTATACCAAAAATAAACAATAGATTCAATCTAACAATAGAATTCAAGTAAAGACAATGTTTAGACTAAAAAGCCTTCATTAGGAAGGAAAAAAAAGACACATAACAATGAACTTCACTGTGTGTTCCTTCACTGGAACACACATAACCTATGGTAATAAACTGTACAAGGGAAGGCTGGTAAGTAAAGTATGAGATTAAGGAGTTGTTAGGGCACAGTATAAACACATGATGGGAGATTAGTGGTTGTTAGAGCACAGTAGGAACATATGATGGGAGACTGAAAATGAAATGATAGGAAAATCAGGATAAATAAATAAAAGAGAGAAGATAGACCATGGTTGCCAGAATTACATCATTTTATGGCCAAATTTCATATGTTTGCCCATGACGCTTCATAAATGTAGTCATTTTAAAATGTCATTTGCCATTAAATTATATTTTAACAATTTTTAATGTGGCCAATTTTTAAATGTATTAAAAGTTAAAATATTGACCATAATTTATCTGAAATTTGACTAATATATTTAAACTATCTGCCAACCCTGATATAGAACACTCATAGAGAGTAAAAGAACACGTTCAGAAGACATAGGAATGGGTGGGGGGAGTAAACCAAAAGAAAAGATGCTGGGCAGTTTGGCATTGTGACTTTGGGGAACATATTGAAAATTATTGGCAGCTGACAAGACAGAAGGCTGTGGCCAGTTCTAACCAATACCGCACACTATTCATTCACCATACCTGGGTCTATGTCATTAGCAACAACCTGGGTTGCTCCCACTAATTTTGATGCTATTGCTGCTGAACCACATCCGCTGCCAACATCAAGAATACTTTTGAACTGAAATGATTTAGGGTTGTCTAGAATGTACCTGTTAATTGAAACATTGAAGAGAAATACTATCAAAATTGTCGAGAGTATTTCTTCTACATCATTCATTCTCAAACTCCCACTAGATCTCTCTTGTAGCAGGACAATGATACTACTAGAATTCCAGCAGAATGTAGTCTAGAGAATGGAAATATGTTGTATTAACATTTTATTTATGCCAATGATCCAACACATCCGTCTTTTCCTGGGTCTAGAATATGCATGCATGTCTCTTCATCTTCTTGTTCATAAGATGCTCACAACCTTCTGCTGTTTCGCTGAATGTAGCCAGGAGAATGGAATGCATTGTGTTGTGTTTTACAGCTTGACTGTGATATTTGCACCTTCAGGTCTACCACATTTAGGTCCAATATGGCTTTTGAGTTACTTCAACCTATGGGATAGAACAATCAACTCAACCTCGTGAGTTACTTCAACCTATGGGATAGAACAATCAACTCAACCTCGTGAGTTACTTCAACCTATGGGATAGAACAATCAACTCAACCTCGTGAGTTACTTCAACCTATGAGATAGAACAATCAACTCAACCTCGTGAGTTGCTTCAACCTATAGGATAGGACAATCAAATCAACCTCTAAGCATCCTTAGTCACTGCTTAAGCATGTCAGTAACCATGTCACTATTCTTTGCCCCCTAACCCTACCATCTTAATGCATAGTCAGTTCTGATAGCATTTGATTTTCTTCAATGCTTCACCAGTACTATATGAGACAAAAAAGTTATGAACATCCGATGGTTGGTTGCTGATCCAGGGTCTATGGGATCATGCCATTTGATGCAGAACATCAGATAGTAAGACAAGATTTTTTATAATTACAGTTTTTGACAGATCTGGTATCTGTAGCATTGACACTATTCTGATGCAGATACAGATTCGTTGGACATTCGTATGGTACATATGCCAGATCATCGCCTGCCAAAGATACTTCTCTATAGTAAATTGTAGAAGGGCATACATTATCAAAGTGGCCACATGAAGCACTACATTTATTGGATATATTGGATAGAAGATTGGATATATCCGCACAGATTCCTCCAGTAATTTATATCTTCAGCAATGCAGATCTATCTATACGTCGTGTCCCTTCTTTGCCTTGCGGCGTCAAGGGTGGAAGAGTTCTCTGGAGATGGCCTTTTTGTGTACTGTTTGTAAGCTTGTTCCTGTGGTTTCTTTGATTTCTGTGATTCATCTTTTGCATGGTCTGTCTCTGGCTTTATAACTGTTATGTTTATGTGTCATGGCTATTTGTGGCATGCTATCTGTCTGTAGTCTGGAAGTGTGTGAAAACCACTTGATCTGTTGTCTTTTGATGTGTTCCAATACTGGTATTGTTTTGGTTATCTGTCTGATGTTATCGTTTCTAATTCTATCTCTTAATGACACTCCGAGTATTCTTCGTAGACATGTCATTTATGTTGTCACTAGTTTTCTTTTGTCTTGTGCCGTCTTTGTCCAGGTTTGGCACTGGTAGCATAGTGATGGAATAATAATAGTCTTGTATAATGCAACTTTAGTGTCTATGTTTACATTTTTGTTCATGAAAATACGTGTCATCTGTCCTAGGATCTGCAGATGAGTGTAGAAAAATCATGACCTGTCCAGTATGATATTTTTTACCCATGATTTTCTGTCCCCTTCTGATCATGACTTGTCCAGTCTATGATATTTTCACCCATGATTTTCTGTCCCCTTCTGCTGCTTCCAAATTCAACTATTTCTTATAATATCATTTAAAAAAAATAAGGAATCATGTACAAACTGAAACAAATACTTGTTGCGTAACTATCTACAGTTATTGGAGGAAAGGAAGAGGGTGTGTGTACAGTGAAGTGAAGATAGTTATATGACTAGTTTACACTTTCTGTGTTGGTTCATTCATTGTTGAATCCTGATAACTTGAATTTGATTTTAGTTTATTGTCATAGTTTGTTGTCACAGTTTGTTGTCACAGTTTCTTGTCACAGTTTCTTGTCACAGTTTGTTGTTAGATTTAATGGCCTCAGTTATGCAATGCGAATATTGTTGTCAGAGTTTGCTGTCACAGTTTGTTGTCAGAGTTTGCTGTCACAGTTTGTTGTCAGAGTTTGCTGTCAGAGTTTGCTGTCACAGTTTGTTGTCAGAGTTTGCTGTCACAGTTTATTGTCATAGTTTGTTGTCACAGTTTGTTGTCACAGTTTGTTGTTAGATTTAATGGCCTCAGTTATGCAATGCGAATATTGTTGTCAGAGTTTGTTGTCATAGTTTGCTGTCACAGTTTGTTGTCACAGTTTGTTGTCAGAGTTTGCTGTCAGAGTTTGCTGTCACAGTTTGTTGTCAGAGTTTGCTGTCACAGTTTGTTGTCAGAGTTTGCTGTCAGCGTTTGCTGTCACAGTTTGTTGTCACAGTTTGTTGTTAGATTTAATGGCCTCAGTTATGCAATGTGAATATTGTTGTCATAGTTTGCTGTCACAGTTTGTTGTCAGAGTTTGCTGTCACAGTTTGTTGTCAGAGTTTGCTGTCAGATAAAGATAAAACAAAAGATGTACATCATGGACTAATGTATTGTGCATAAATGCTGTGGGGAGGATTTGACAAACATGGAAATATCTTCACTGAAAAAAGATGAAACACACCAGTTATGCAGTGAATCAGTTATGCAGTGAATCAGTTATGCAGTGAATCAGTTATGCAGTGAATCACGAAGAAATAATACTGTGTATTTCAAATAACTGGGAAAAGGGAATTTTTGGTTGTAAATAATGACAATACAGGAATGGTTTGCTGTGTGTGCCATGCTTTTTTTGTCAGGGTTCAGGAAAGCAAATTGTCAAAGACATTATAAAATACACCATAATGCGTGTGGCGAGGTGTACCACATCAGGTCAGATGGCAATGTGTACTACACGGGGTCAGACACAAGAATATATAAATTAGCATGGTGAGTATTTTAAATATATAAATATGTATATTTACTATTTTCTTTTATAGTGCACACACACAGTTAGTGGTGCTTGCTATCTTATAAGGTTGAGAACTAATTTTAGGCCATAATCCATCACAGATTGTACCACTGCCTGTATCAGCGCAAAAAATAGTCCATCACAGATTGTACCACTGCTTGTATAAGCACAAAAAATAGTCCATCACAGATTGTACCACTGCTTGTATAAGCACAAAAAATAGTCCATCACAGATTGTACCACTGCTTGTATAAGCACAAAAAATAGTCCATCACAGATTGTACCACTGCTTGTATCAGCACAAAAAATAGTCCATCACAGATTGTACCACTGCTTGTATAAGCACAAAAAATAGTCCATCACAGATTGTACCACTGCTTGTATCAGCACAAAAAATAGTCCATCACAGATTGTACCACTGCCTATATCAGCTCAAAAAAACAATTTGGCTGTTTCATCTCCATGAATGCTATCTGTTGTCCATTTTGGCTTTTTAGTTGGATGATCTAACATTCAATTTTCAGTTCAATTGGAAATGCATTTCATTCTCCGGACTATATTATGCAGAAGTTTAAGAACAAATTATTTAATTACTGTGATGTCTATTAAAAAACAGATAACCCACCTTGTAAGCGCCTGTCCACCAGGCCAATAAAATGCCCAAAATGGATCATCAAATGGGCAGTTTTCAACAGGAGACTTCCAGAGATGACAGCTTGGAGTGATGAGATGAAGGCATAGCTCTGGGGTCAGGTGACTCCTAGACAACTGTGTATGCTGGTTTATTAAAGCTCTCATGAATAACTTGTTCATTTTTTTGTATTTAAACTCTGCATACTTAATTTCTGAAATGAATTTGTTCAAAAACCAAGTCAGTGTAATGAAACATAGACCTAATCTATTGTCTGTTGTCTTTCCCCAGGTGAATGATTGTTGATCGCATTCACACTTGCTGTTAAGCATAGTGGTAGGAACTTAAGCTGTCGTTCCATTCCAAGGCCAGATGTGTAAACTGTCAATACTGCATTTTATCAGTTCAGGCGTTGCCTGAATAAGGTAATACTGCGTGAAACGTAACAACAATGACAATAGTACTTAAGTAAAACACAGGTTATTAGAACGTTTCATTTAGACATGACGGACTATCACTAAAACTAGGGGGGTTATGATGTTTAAACAAGACAACATACAAATTCACAATGCATGAAGCATGTTCAACGTTTCGATCAAAAGGCCTTATCAAGATACGCACAAAAGCACCAAAAGACGACTAATAGAAATGATCACAACAAACAAACGTGTCCAATCGAAATATGGAAATAATTTTATACGGAAGTTGACAGATATAATGTCTCGTGCGGAGGAGGTCTATTATCTATCCCCAGGTGGATGATATTGTCTATCCCCAGGTGGATATTGTCTATCACAGCGGAGGAGGCAGGATATACACAAATTATACCAGCGATGCCACAGCTGTGGTTTTTTCCACTTGATTTTAGGGTTGATTTTATGTTTCTGGAGTGCTGGGGTTATTTTGGCTTAATAATCTAGGGGTATTTTATTTAAGGAAACACAAGGAATTTAGCCAAAGATATGCAAATCATCCTTACCGGTAACGATTTTTTTTTTAAAGTATAAAAGAAATGCGTGCGAAATTTGGCGAATGTCCATATTTATAGTGAATTATATAGTCTTTTGTTATCTGGGGTTTTTTACTGGGCAGTCTATGGATATTTAAAAGATGTCAGTGGTAACACTAGACAAGATAGAATTAGGCATAGTACGAACTCGCCCGACTACACTCGAAACCACAAGACATAATTACATACACAGATGGCTCCGTTAACAGAAACACAAATAAAAGCGGTTGGGGTTTTGTTGCCCACAGAAACAGCGTGAAGTTGGTTGATAAATCTGTAGCAGGCCCTATATTCTACTGTCACATCGAGCATGAGGGTGGAGATAGAGGGAGTTACAGCAGCACTCTCAAAGCATGCTGCGCAAGATAGAAAAGTTCATGCTCAGAAAAGAATGGCGGGATTTATTGAACAACTCATTTGTCCAGAGCATTACATGGATATACTGCCCTGGTCATGCTGGGGTGAGAGGAAATGAGAGAGTCGACTTATTGGCAGGCAATGCGGCGATAGACGGCACATTGCTGAGAAGAGATAAAGCAGACTTAATGAAAGCAGTAATAAATTCATTTCAAGATGCAGATGATGTCAATGAGGTTGACAACGTACACATACAGAGAATGTTAGAAATGGGAGTAGGCCTATTCAGAGGTGAGGGAAGGAAAGGTAATTTTTTTTGGAAAATCCCGAAGATCACACAATCAACACCTGACCGGGACTCTGAGTCTACGTACACTGGGATAGCTGCTGGAGCGGAGCACTTATGGGAACAGACTCCTAGAGTATGTTGAAAAATTAGCTCTGGTTTCTGCCCTTTGCACCGCATTTGCGCTGAAAAAACATAAATAGATAGTACCGCTGGAACCTTTAAAATTGGTAGCATATCATATTCAGGACGTAGCTATCAATCTATCAACCCATAATTTTTAAATCTGTGGTGATTTTCTAGGCAATATAAATACGTTCAGTAGTTTGCCATTTCTTTCTGAGCGATCTAGATGCACAATTGCCAATGGCGGGGAACGAACTCGGTAACTCGGCCGTCACAGACGCGTTCTGTAGCACTTCGCCACAGAGCCGGACAGGAGACTGGGAACCTATGTATCTGTTAGTAGTTCCATTATGTCAGTTTATAACTCATTATTCATCATCATGATGTGCCATCTTAGCAACAAAGATTGGCTGTAACGTACCTACAACATCCCCTGTCTCTGACAGACATTAACCTGTCAATCTCGTGATATTTCTCCCCCACTTGTATCTCTGCCTACCCTTGCTCGCCTCCCCTCAACACTACCCTTAATCAAGTAAGGTCTGCGGTAAGGTGTCATGTCTTTTAATATGTTCAAAATACATTATTTGTTTTATCTTTATTTCTTTTAATAGTTTTTCCCCCATACAAAGTATTAAAAGGAAATTACGAAGTTAAGTATACAAGTTACTGAATATAACTATCAATATAAAATGATCAGAAAAAAACAATAAAACAAAGAACAAAGACAATTATCGACGTGTCGGTCCTACTGGGACCTTTATCAAGAAACAAAAACCAATTAAGACAACACAACTATAAAAAAAAACAAAGAATGGTTTTCCTTCAAAAACTATTGCCAAAGTGGTTACTTATCTACTAAAGTATTAAAAGCTTTTTTGTTAGTTTTCTTATCTTTCCACGAAGTTTCCCCTATTCTTATACACACACATACATGCATACACACACATACATACACATATACGTATGTGCGTGGGCGCGCGTGCGCATTATTACTTGATGGTCAAACAGTTCCGTATGTAAGCTTAAATATATGTATTCAATGAATAATTTTGATCAAAACGTGTTTATGTAATTAATCTACGTTTTGTGATCCTCATGTTTTATTATTACATTGTTTATATTCACTATTTTATTATTATAATTATTTTAAAAAATACCTTTAGGCCTATGGTTTATGTGTTTGTTTGTTTGAGAACCCCAGGAATTGCGAGCTATTATCTCTTACTTCCTATGTATAGTGGGATGGTTTTTCTTAGCTTTCTTTCATACTCAGGAGACTTCAGCTTTCGGTTTAGTACAATGCCTATTTAAAGAGATTTCTACTCAGAGAGTGTCTATAATTGTATAGATGACATGATACAAAGCTTCCATAAGAGTCTTAATATAACGGCATGTCATCTACTAAGGATTACTGTTGCATTGTTGGTACCCTTATGGTAAGGTGCTCTTATTTCAACCGCGGACATGATCCAATTTCGCTCTTGTTCTTCTGCGTTAGTTCTCAGATTCCTGATCAGCGTTATGTAGTTCGGAGAACGAAATGCATTGTGTTATAGCTTACATCTTAGCTGCGATATCTGCGCTTTTTGGTCTGCCAGATCCTACTTCAGCATAGCTTCTGCATCACTTTGACTCTTTTGGGGATGAAACAACCAACGTGAGTCCAAGACCTGCTTAGTCGCCTCTTACAACATGATTGGCAGGTAGCAATGTCGCCTTTCTTTACTCCAATTTATGACTCCGGAAATACCCGGGGGAAAATTTGGTTATATCATCAAAGTATTTAACCACCAGATGATAATAATAGAGGTCACGTTCTGGTAATCCAGCCACCACAAATTCAAGAGTATGTATTTAAGAGTGTGTTGCTGAGCCAAAATTGCCGGGGTATATAATACATCAAGTTTTTATCATCCCTATTTTTATTATTAGAGTCATGTTCACAGGATTATCTGAACCAGTGCCCCCATGATTTTTTATGTTCAAAAACCTCTGATATAACTAAATTGGACTCACCCTCGTAGTTTAAAGAGGCGTACCTCGCCACAAGGGTATCAACACGTGACATATTCTTTTCAGAACGTGGTCATCCTTATGGCTCTATTGAATTCTCCTCGGTCTTGAGTAGGGTTTACCACCTCCTTAAGGGCATAGATTCATGTATGTCATCTGTCCAACGGCGTCTTCATCGGCCTTTACCCCTGTTACCTTCTATCATCCCTCAAATACCACTATCTGCGTACAATCATGTCTCTTAACATGACCGAAAAAACGAGTTTTTCATTTAATATGGTTTTCATAAGCCTGATTGAAAGACCTGGCAACACAAAGACAGAAATGGAAAGCTATGGTTTCTGCCCTATGCGCCGCCTATGGCCCTGGAGAAACATAACATAAGCCAGCCCTCTAGGGCGATGATTGTGCTTTGCACCTCCTGGTTTGTTTTCTTTGCTGTCCCTGGTTTTCTCAGAACTCTTCTGTAGCACTTTAATTCAAATGATGTTATTAAATTGGAAAATTTGTATTTAGTGCCCATGCTTTGCATTCGTCGTTACTGGAAACACGCATGTTTGTAATGAACACAATTTGGTTCACAAGGGGATATCACCCTAATTTCCAGTTTTTGCACACAGGAATCATGGCCGACCTATGTATAACGTATGTGATTCTCATAATAATATTTTAGACATACAACATAAAAAGAACAAACTATTTGTTTAATTCATGAGTGTCAATTCATGTTTAAATTGAAAATGTAGTAGGAGTAGATTTCTTCACTTTATTTTGACACAATAATTAGTAGTATTCTTCTTCTTCTCGTCCGCAGTTTGACATGTCTACAGTCTACACTAGTCTACAGACTACTCTCTCTACACTTAACTGTCTTAACACAGCAACTGAGCAAGTCCTGTTTTCTTAATAAATGCTGCTGTATTTGAAAGCTCCTCAGTGCTCCCATAATCTTTCTGTGGATATCCATCTCTGTGGACCAGTGTTCTTCCCTTAACTGGTTTAGTGTATTGCAGTCTTGCAGGGTATGTTCAGCGGTCTGAATCTAGTTAGCAACAGCAAAGTGATGCAGCAAGGCTCAAAATCTTTCCCAATTGTAAACAAGACCAAGATAATGCAGATCAACAGAAAAACGGACTCGCAGGTGAGTAGGCCTACTATTATATTTATCTATGTAGGTATACTATATTCCTTCGGGGCGCATCTTGCTTTCTGGCGTCAACTGCGAAGTTTGACCTAGTTTTGAGGTATTCCCTAAAGCTTAACCTGCGTTGATCTGCAGTTTGGCTTGTGAGAGGTACTGGCGACAAGGTTCGCGCGAAATTGTTGGCACGTTTTAGGGTTTGGTGGATCTGAGGTTTTTAAAATGATGAAAAGGGAGGGGGGGGGGGGAGAGGGACATAGTTATTATTTTTACCATAATTTATATATAATTTATTAGAAAGTAATATATTTATTATTGAGAGAGGGGTGGTATAAAAAATAATAGGAAAAGGAGGGGGGGCGTTGAGGGAGGTCTCCCCCCTCATTACATCTGGATGTTGCGGGAAAGGGGGGAGGTTGAGGGGGGAAGACCCCCTCTCATTACATTTGAACTTTTTAAAAAGGGGGCCTGGGGTGTTTGAAATTTGAAAAAATAATTCGGTCTATGGCGAGAGCAGGGTTGCCATTTTGATGCTTTTCGCTCTACATTTGATGCTTTCTGATGCTTATTAGGGACGTTTCTGTTGCTTTTATGATGAAATGAGTTGGCAACACTGGGCTTGGCGTGATCGGAAACCAATTAAATCTGTGCATTTCTACAGTAGAGCTTGTGATGTGTGCTGTGTATTATTTGAGATTTGTATTATAAATAATGCATGGTTTACGTAGAGTTTATCCACGGTGAATAAGGTAAGTACTTCATTTTACTCATTTCATATTGTTTGCATTGTTAATTAGGCGATTTCCATTGATTTCCACTAGTAAAACCACTGGTCAAATCGATCAAATATTTAAAAAAAAAGTCAGCCGAGCATACAGTCGCTTGACGTCACTGCGCGCAGCATATCATTTGCAGACAGTTTTTTCTAGCGGGACTCCGTGACCTTGCCTGTTCGAGCTATGTGATTCTACTGTGTGTAATTCTTGTATGTTGATGAGACCTATAGTCATATCTTCTTTGATAGTTGTTCAGCAAAGCATCTCTCTTGGTCTTCCTCTTTTTCTTTTGCCATCTGGTATCCAAATTAATGCTTATAGTGGCAGTCTGCTTTCATTAATTATTCTAAGTACATGTCCATTATTTTATTTATATTGTTGTAGAAAAATATTGCTGTTTGGTGTCTTCTCTTACTTGTTTGTTTGACTTGAATTCTTCCCAACCAATATTTAAGTGTTTTCTAAGACGTTTATTTTCAATTGAATTTAATTTATTCTCCAGTGCTTTTGTTATCTTCCAGTGTACTATTATCGAATATATACTATTACATGAAGATATATGATATATCTTCATATACTCAGTGTACTATTAGCAATCAAAAATGGCAAATCATTCGAATAATAATCTTCGAACGATACAAAAACATTTTAAAACTGTTCTCACATTTAGTTTCGTCCGTGTTCATGCTCAGATAGAACAGGTTCTATCCCAAAAAGTGGAATGCGGTGTTTACAGCAAGGAAGGGAACTGGCCATGCCACTTAAAAGTTGCTGCGGCTTAGTACATGAAGAGTTATCTCAATATATATACTATCGAATATATCGATACATTTCCATATACTGAAATAAAATATTTGAATGTATCGAATATATACTATTACAGATATATCGAATGATTTGCCATTTTTGATTGATCATTAACAACACAGAACACTTTTCGGTACAGTTCAGAAAATGACTGATAATGACCTTACGTAAACATAAATCTAAAATGTTTGTCACTAAATATAGCATAGGAGAAAGTGAGTTCAGCTTGCATAGAACTAAGATGCTTGCATTGTGACATTGAGAAGAATGTTCTATAAAGGATGCATCACATGGAAGAATAATGTTCCATCAAGAAAGGTAATATTCGGTGATGTCATGTAAAATTAAGAAAGTAACCTACAAATTAAGTTTTAATCTTGAAATATGTTAGTTGCAATCAGTGCTGTGTTTAATCTTGAAGTATGTTAGTTGCAATCAGTGCTGTGTTTAATCTTGAAGTATGTTAGTTGCAATCAGTGCTGTGTTTAATCTTGAAGTATGTTAGTTGCAATCAGTGCTGTGTTTAATCTTGAAGTATGTTAGTTGCAATCAGTGCTGTGTTTAATCTTGAAGTATTGTTAGTTGCAATCAGTGCTGTGTTGTGTACAGTTATTTTTTCCAATTCCAGAATGAAAGCTAAATCTGGGTTGCAGTTGGATGTGTCTGGCCGAAGAAAACTAAATCTGGGTTGCAGTTGGATGTGTCTGGCTGAAGAAAGATGCATATATCAAGCTGTAAAGGTCAATGTAGGTCCCATGGCAGCAACCTGCTGTTGAAAATTGAGATAACTCTTCATGTACTAAGCCGCAGCAACTTTTAAGTGGCATGGCCAGTTCTCTTCCTTGCTGTAAACACCGCATTCCACTTTTTGGGATAAAACCTGTTCTATCTGAGCATGAACACGGACGAAACTAAATGTGAGAACAGTTTTAAAATGTTTTTGTATCGTTCGAAGATTATCATTCATTTGTATATGAATAGCTGATGATGATGACATGTATCTGAAGCCCATGAAGCATCACATGTCCCTCTAATCTGAAGCTTTCATTATTACTTATAAGCTATGTTCTAATCTGAAGATTTCATTATTACTTATAAGCTACTGTAAAGATCCGACTATAAACCCATCCGATTATAGGTCGAGAAGGTGACTATGCCTTCCCGAAAGTGTCGTTATTCCAAGATCCGACTATAGACTGACATCCCAAAAATGTAAAAAAGCCCATGAAGCAACACATGTACCTCTAATCTGAAGTTTTAATTATTATTTATAAATTATTTTCTAATTAGCAAATATATTTCTCAGTCTTTAGTGAAGTCAGCTGTTCATCCAACATCTGATGGTTCTCCTTCACAAACGAAGGCAAGCATAGCATTAACTTTTAGCACGCTATCAGTGACCGTAAGACATAAGGTGAGTCTTCCGGTATAAAACGGTCAGTAATACCAGTCACCCGTTGCTATGCACTCATTTATTGACAATGAACTACAAGATGTTAGGCTCACATGTTAGGCCCACAAGATGTTAGACTCTCAATAACAAGCTTATAAAGCTAGGACTATATCACGTCCTTCGTGCTCAATTCCATCTTTTCGCTCGAAAGAATCCTATTGAAATAGACGACATCTTTCATGAAATTTTAATGGATTCTGATTCCAAAGATGATGAATTCTTGGGAATTACATTTGTTTTCAAAGAAAATATTATTAACATGTTAGTTTCGGAGAATGGATCCAGATAATTCACAGCATTATATTATATAACATTTAGTATTATTGGAATGGGGCCATCACACCTAGCCATACAATATCAGAAAAAATGACTACAAAGCAAGAGGAAGATTAAAAACAAGATTGGTAGATTTAGGGTTACCGTACGTCCGGGTTTCCCCAGACATGTCCTCTTTTTATGCCCCTGTCCGGGCGGCTTTCCAGAAAAATGGCTTTTGTCCGGGTTTTCTCTGATGCAAAGTCAATGGACAAAGGAAAGAGATAAGTTGCTCATTGAATCTGTCACTGGAATTCTGTTTGTGAAGCATAGCTTGGGCTCAGCCCCAGGCGCAAATATGATCCCAACGTCAATTTCCTCAAATGCTGACAATGTTGATGATAATGACTCAGAATAAGATACTTTCACTACTGTTTGGTAAACTTGAGTAATTTAGTTACTGAGATACTTTCACTACTGTTTGGTAAACTTCAGTAATTTAGTGACTGAGATACTTTCACTATTGTTTGGTAAACTTCAGTAATTTAGTGACTAACTAAATATAACATTACCAAAATACAATAGGCCTATTAGAAGGATTTTATCAGGGGTGTCACACATCAGAAAAGTATGTTCATGTGTGTCGAGTAAATATTCTGAGATCTAAGTAAGAATAGACAGACAAAGTTAGGGACATCCATATGTTTTGTTTTCACAAGTGATATTATGTTAGTTTTGTTATGAAATAACATAAATACAATAGGCCTAGGTATTTAGAAGAATCTTTTAGGAGTACCACATCAGAAAAGTATAGGTGAGTCAGTAAATAATTAAAAATTTTTTTTTTAAATGTCTCGATTGTCACGTACCATACATGCACAAACAAATCTCACATCCTTAGATTCAGTATTCAATTCTTTATTTACGTGTAAAACATTAATTTGAAAATGTCTAAAACCACAAATTTTTTCAATCTGGTAAATGGATCTACCTGTTTTTCGGAATGCGAAATGAAATAAAATTGTTCACAATTATTTTCCTTGTCTATTGTCTTTCCCCAGGTGGTTTGTCATCCACTCTTGCCGTTAAGCGTAGAGGTGATTGAAGCTCCAGCTTGCGTTCTAAAGCCACATGTGTGGACTCAGCTGTGCTATGTCTGTCTGTTCAGGATGTCCCTGACGTTTTCTATCCATCTTTTCCGTGGTCTTCCTCTGGCTTTGTACCCTGATCTCATTTGGTTATATGCCTGTAAGGGCAACTTTTCGTGATGCTTTCTCATAATGTGGCCAAACCACTTGATCTGTTCTCTATGTAATCTGTACAAGGTATTATACCTATGTTTTCCCAAATATCTTCATTTCGTAATCTATCGAGCCTGGTAACCCGGACAGTTTTCCTCAAGCATTTCATCTCACGTCACTATCTTTCTGTAATGTGAAGATGAGAGAGACCAGGTTTGGCACTGGTAACACAGTGTTGGTAGGAATATACTGCCGTATATTCCTTGTATATAATAGATATATTTATCCAAATATTTGATTTATGAAGGTTGTATGGGTGGCACTCACAGGAGGGGGGGGGGGGGGGGGGGGGCTTAGTGGTTGGTGTGCACAGTGGTGAGGAGGGGGCTTTCAATGGGTGGCACATATATCTCTGCATCCAGCCAGCAGTCCTTGCAACTGTAACAGACTTACTACTTCTCTAACAAACTTATGATTACGTTAGCCATTTTGTATCTTAGAATCAGCTGGCAGTCAGTGACGTTATAAAATTACACAAAGTTTTGGATTGGTGCAGATTTTATAAAAATTTGAATGGTAGACCCGTTTACCAGGATAGTACCAAAAAGTTATTGTGTTTTCCAAATACTCACCAAAAATAAAGCAAATCTTAAAAAAAAACATTCAGTGATGGGAGAAATTGCATAATTCAGTGTGCTAAAGGTTAAGAAGGGCCAAGTTTGGTTTGATTGTTTTGGGTCCTCAGATGGTTGATGAGTTCAACAATCCGGGCTCTGAAAAACCTTTTGCTGTGTGAGCTCTCCTTTTATTTTTGTTTATTTTGAATCGTCTGCAATGTTCTACCCTGTTTAAAACATTTAATACCCTCTTTAATTTGACTGTTTCAGGCTGGACGGTTAGTTGCTGTGGTTTCCCAAAAGCTTAGGTCAATCCTGCAGTGCATGAGAGATGTCTTCAGGTAGTCCTTGAAGTGTTTCTTCTGGTCTCCGCTTGAGCACTTGCCTGACTACAGTTCACCATAGAACAGTCTCTTCGGAAGATATTCATCTGTCATATGGACAATGTGACCTGCCAACAAAGTTGAGACCTGGTTAACAAGGTATAGATGCTTTCCATCTGAGCTTTTTCTAGAATCTCAGTGTCAGGGATATGACATGTCAATCAATGTACACCAAGACGTTTTCTCAAGCACCGCAGGTGAAAAGAATTGAGCTGCCTTGCATGCACAAGCATGTACAGTCCAAGATTCGGCTGAATATAGCAGTGAAGGCAGAATGACTGCGTGGTATATATTCAGTTTGGTTTCCAGACTCGGACCATGTCAGATCCAGACAGTTGTACGAAGACCACCAAATGTTGCACTAGCGCAAGCAATGCGCAGTGACATCCAATCGATGGTTGTGGTATTTGACAAATAGCTGCCAATATATACACAATTTTTTGCATTGTTGAGTCTTTGACCTTGAAGAGTGATGGAAGGTTATGCATAGGAGACTCCTGGTACTGTTGGTGCATCGTTGCTATTTTTTCCTCACGTGATCCAACAATGGAGGTGGACAAGAGCAAAAAATATTATGCCAGATAATTTGCAGTATTATGCGAGAAAATGCAGTTTTAAGTTTGCTTTTTTTCAAACCAAAGTGATATATTTCACTCACATAATGTTGTGTTGTTATATTGACAATTGTGTGTTAAGTTTTGTTGTGACTTGTACATGTGAACAATGCACTGACCTAGGCTGTGTGTGACACTGGTTTTGAAGAATGGTGGCTGATGTGTTTGTTATTCGCTGTGAGTACCGGATAGATGAGAATTTATTAGCTTGAGAGGGCACTTTATCTAAGGGAAGGATACTCTGAAAGTCCTCAGAGATGCTGGAGTAAAATGATAAATTATAACAAAAATTAGAAGCAGACAATCAAGATATTTAGAGCATGTGATGAGAAAGTAAAACTTGAACATTTGAAAACAACCAGAAAGATCACGGGGAGAAGAAACAGAGGAAGTCAAAGAGATAAATATGTGTATGCGTTGTCACTGGCACAAAAATTAGTCACCAACTGAACTTATTAAGAACAGTGGAAATATGTATGTAATAACAGAAATTTGCTATATATATAGTACAGACAATATAGGATAAATATAGTTGAAGATTTTGAAAAGTGTTGTTATATTGGGAAATTTGTTATAAAAGAATGCGTTATAAGAGGGATTCCACTTTATAAACAATTAGTAGGTTACAACATAAGAAACAGACACAGAAATGATTGTATTTTTGTATACAAAATTTATTACATACTGAGTGCTTCAGCCATGATGGTCAAGGACACAAAGAGAATGATTAAATACATAAATGGAAAGTTTATTCATTCCAGCTAAATGTAAATGATGAAATTTCATGTCTGATTTCAGAGTAAATGATAAGTGGGGGTAGGAGGAGCTGTGACTATGTAAAAAGTGAGATCTCTTGCTATAGTGGGTATGGTATATGAAAATATTAACACTGAAACAAATCACAAACTAAAAATGATATTTATACAATGCTACTTTAATGTATGGCTCAGAAACATGAATTATATATAAACAAACAACTAGAAGACAGAATTGATTCCTTTGAGGTGTGGATGGATATATAGAATAGAGAGAAAATAAAGGTGTGCTGTGAACATTGCATATGAAAAAAGAATTATTAAAGGGAAATAACAAGGAAAATACTTTAGATATATTAAAAAACATGACACCTTGTTGAAGACCTCTTATTTGAAGGTTAGAGTCGAGGGGTGGAGAGCAAGAGGTAGACATATACAGGTGGGAGGGAAAAATCATAAGATGGACAGGTTACAGTTTAGCATACCAAGGCAAGCAACATGATGTTGCGGAGACAGCACTTAAATTATGATGATGGTACGAGGCATGATCTAATGGCTTTATGTAAGTACCGGGTATATGCAGTACATTTTACCACCCATTTCCCTATTTAACAACACTTTTCAAATTCCCCAAATATATATATATATTATTTATACTGTATAAATTCAAATAGTATACAGAGCCAAGGGAAGACCGAGAATAGATGGGTCGATAACATTACAACCACCCTCCACAAACACGGACTCAGTATGACTCAGGTGTCACATATGGCCATGAACAGAAACTTACAGCTCCCACCCCTACGCTTAATGAAAAGTGTGGATGCTATCAACTGGCTTCCCTCTGGGGATAGACAATAATCAAATCCTGTTATAACAACTTGGTCTGGGCCGAAAAAAATATGTATGTAATAACAGAAAATCGCTGTTTACAGTACAAATAATTAAGGATTTTGAAAAGTATTATTATACAGAGAAATGTGTTGGCTTTTTGAAAGGATTCCACTGTATTAGCATTACTTGGAAAGCCAGGAAACAATTAGCCCATGATCTGTGCTCTGCGCCTTTAGGTCCGATACATCTGACTTCATCATGGTTTCTGTGTTACTTCAAAACCTTAGTCTATCCTATGACATGTACGTCAGGTAATAGTGTTGCTTTTGCATTCATTCTCAAACTCCTGCAGATTAGCAGAATGTAGTCCAGAAAACTGAATTGTACAGCAAGGGTCGACAACTGTATTTAGTTCGAGAGTGCAGGATACAGAAATACATAGCTAGTGTCAGGCTGGACGAAACAGAAAAGCTAATATGAAAGCTTAATTATACACGTTAATGTTACTAAATATATATTTTAACATGTGAGCATTTACATATGTATATTTAGATGCAGAGAATTTGATACAATCTATATTGACAATCTGTACTGTTAAAAAAAAAAATTAAACGCAATTTTGTTTTTAGTAAATTTTATAAAAGATATTCGCCAAGAAAAAGGTGGACTGAAGAAGATGAACTCGTTCTGAGATGTCACAATATTACTGAAAAGCAAACGATCAGACATGCCATAGCATGAAAACCGATCATCATTCAATTAATCACCCAATTGCCTTACAGCAAAAGCAGTGAAAAGACAATAGATAGTTTGATCAAGCCTTGTACATTTGGATTAATATGTTAATGAAAGCACACACAAGAAATGACAAGTTGCAATTATGGCAGTGTAGTATGTACAGTGGAATCCCTCTATAGCATATTCTTTTATAACATTTTCATATATAACAACATTTTTCAAAATCCCCAATTATATTTATTCTATATTGTGTGTACTGTATATAACAAACTTCTGTTATTACATCCATATTTTGTTGGTCTGGACCAAGTTGTTATAACAGGATTCCACTGTAATATGTCAGTGGTCATAGTTTCACCATTATATCCTATGTTCAAATCACACACAAGGAAACATATGAAACAATATTTATAAAGTACAAAAATGTAAAAAGTACAAAAATTGGTTGGTATCTACAAGTAAACACAGCCTTGATGAACTCTCATATATGATCAATAAATTATCAATCATTAATAAAAAAAAGTGTAGAGGATGTACTTCATTGTATTCTGGTTCTTCCCCCCCCCCCCGTACTTAATCAACCCCTCTCAAAAGATGACACTTGGGACAGGGTAATAAAGTCCCCCCCCCCCCCCCCCCCCCCCATACTTAACCCCTCTCAAAAGATGACGCTTGGGACAGGGTAATAAAGTATTGCTTATCACTGGAAACACACTGTCATGTGAATGTCAATAGTGCCATTTTTACACATCGTTTTTTGTTGTGAATGTAGTCTTCACAAAGGCTGATTTGTATGTGTTATGTGGGTTTCCAGTGATTAGGAAAACTTCGTTACCCTGTTCCAAGCTTCGCCTGTCGAATTTCAGTTTGTCTGCAGTGAGTACATATCGCCATTTCAAAAGAGCAGGATATCACCTGCGGAGAAAATTATTTTATTTTTGTATACAAAAATAAAATCATGTCCGTTTCATGTGTTGTAACCTACTAAGTGCTTATTAAGTGCAATCCCTCTATAGCGCATTCTTCTATAACACATCTCCCTATATAACACTTTTTAAAATCCCCAATTATATTTATTCTATATTGTTTGTACTATATAGGGTATATCAAATTTCTGTTATTACATAACAAAATAAGTGTGTAATAACAGAAATTTGCTATATACAGTACAAACAATATAGAATAAATATAATTGGGGATTTTAGAAAGTGTTATATAGGGAGATGTGTTATAGAAGAATGCGTTATAGAGGGATTCCACTATACCTTTGTTTTCCCGAGATATGCTCTGTACTTCCCCCGCCACAGAGTCGGGAGGAAAAAACTAGTTCAACAAAGATATGCATTCTACTCCTTGCTAAGAATGGACTGATTATCTTTTTCCGTGCTCATGTATTGCTGGTGCCCAAAAAGGGAGTAAAGAATAGCTACACAGTTACCTGCTGTGCATGTTGTGTTGACTGTCCCATCATCCTATAAAAGGGGCAAAGTGTTCTAGAAGCTGTGTTGAAATCGAATGTGTCAGGCTGAAAAATGAAAACATCACTGCCAAGCTGTAAACCATGACAACACATTCTGAACTAGATCCTACTACTCTGCAGGAGTATGTTGATCAAGAAGAAGATATTTTTCCTTACTTAGAAATGGGTAACATAGATTAATTTACCTTCTACAACATAATTTGAAGATTGTCTAGACAGACAAGCAAATAAAGAGACTTGATCGATGACTATCTTCCCAAACTGCCAGAAGGAAAAACAGCCATATTGTAATAAGATAATCATCTTTTTAAAGTGAACAAATGAATGACAAAAAAAAAGGTATCAAACTACAAAATTAGAATATGGTGTAGGGTATTCTTGGTCCAAATAATAGTCAGCCTCTAAATTCTCTGGTCTAATATTACACATTCTCTGGTCTAAAATGACCTATATAATCATAAAAAAACAGTCAAAATCAGACCAAAAGTTGTCATTGATAACCAAGAACTGGAAGATGTTCAAAATTTTGAAACTGTAGAAACAAACAATGCAGGAGAAAAATTGCAATAGCGATATCAAAAGTTAGCTTAAGTCAAAAATATTTTGCAAGGCACCAGCAGTAAAGCTAAATTACATTTGATCAGAGCAAGCATATTCCCAATATCAGTTTATGACTATGAAACATGGACACAATGAGAATTTCTTTGAAATGAGATACTACATTAGGATATTGAGAATGACATCAGCAGCAAAGGAAAAAAATCAAGAGGTGTTAAGAGCATTGAATGTGGTGGAGAGTTGGCTATTAAACAACATTATATAATAATTCTTTGGCCATATAAACAAACTAACAGCATGGAAAAACTAGTAATGGAAGGCATGGTTGCAGGTAATAGTCAAAAGAGCCACACAAAAAATGACAATCTGCAAGACATTTTACTACAATGATATATGTCCTTAGCTGCAGAAGTTTAACTCTGGAAGAATCATGAGCGGAGAACTTCCATAAAGACAGAAGGTTAACTCTGGAAGAATCATGAGTTCACAACGACCATAAAGACAGAAGGTTAAATCTGCCAGAATCATGAGTTCACGACGACCATAAAGAATACTGTTCTGGAAGTAATGTCACCTGAATACTCATGATATTTCATTAGTGGAGGTGGTAATTTATTTAACTTGAGGATAGTTATATGTAGTAACAGAAAGTGATGTGCTAGAGAAGCTGCATTGACCTAACTGAGATTAATTTGGTTATGAGCCAATGTCATTGTGCTCCTGGTAAACCAATGTGGGCTGCCAGTCTCTAGAAAATATGAAAGTTAATGCATACATTTCTAAAGGATATACACTGAGTTTGATCATCAAAGGAGTGTGGTTTGAGATATGGACAATAATTGGTCACATTATGAGAATGCATCACAAAAAGTTGCGTGTACAGGCATAAAACCAAATGAGATCAGGGTACAAAGCCAGAGGAAGACCATGGAAAAGATGGATAGAAAACATCAGGGAAATCCTGAACAGACACGGTCATAGCACAGCCGAGGCCACACATCTGGCTTTAGAACGCAAGCTCGAGTTCTAATCATCCCTACGCTTAACGGCATGAGTGGATCACAAACCACCTGGGGGAAAGACAATAGACAATTCTCCTACTTGTAAACAGATGTATCGGATGATGGTAGAACAGCTCCAACTTTCATCCTTAAACTTGAAAAGCTGTTATGTATGTTCTATTTTACCAAGTGATTAACACAGTGCTTCTAAAACTTTGTGAGACAGTGTCCTGGTAAAATTTCTTTTTAGAAAACTAGGGTCGGTCCAAGCAAGTTTTTATAAGACCAGAACGTGGTCCAAGGTAATTCCCTTTACTAATAAATAACTTTACAAATCAAGGAAAAGCTCTTGTGGTCCAGTAGACATGTCAACAGCCTGGCAGTTGAGAAACATTGGATTAAGCGATAACACTACGACATACTCTAGCTAAAATCCAGTCACTACATCATATCTCAATACAGCAACTATTTCTTATGTCACTAAATAAATACGTATAGCAAGTTATACATATACATGCAGAAATATATTAGATGTTAGTGATATATATATATATACTGTATATATAAATATGTACATAGTGAATTGTATATTGCAATAGGGAAAGTATTTTAGTGAATTGTCAAATATATATAAATTAAAAAACAATATAAAAACTTTGGTCAATGTTACATATACACGTATATATATATATGTATGTGTGTGTATGTATGTATATGTATGTATGTATATATATATATGCACAGTCAAATCCCCATGTAATGCATCTTTGTGGACCGTAACAAATTTCCATATTGAAAATATTTTCAAGATCCCCAATTAGGCCTATGCCTTATCTATGTATGTTCCTTCAGTGTTGAACACGGTGCATTGGACAGAAACCAGAGCTCTCCAGTTTGAGCGATGTGATGTGATGCTACTGTGTGTAATTCCAGTATGTTGTTGAGACCCATAGTCATACCTTCTTTGATGGTTGTTCTGCAAAGAGTCTCTCTTGGTCTTCTTTTTTTCTTATTCCATCTGGTACCTATTTTAATCCTAGTCTATTTTCATTCATTCTAAGTACATGTCCGATATAAGTCCATCGTTTTCTTCTTATTGTTGTAGAAACATATTAGATGTTTGGTGTCTTTTCTTACCTGCTTGTTTGATGAATTCTTCACAACCAGGGAACTATGCCCTATAGACATATTCATTTATTTTGTGTAGGAACTTCTGTAATTGCGTATTTTGTCAGCCTGGACCTAATACAGTGGAATCTCTCTTTATTTATGCTCTGAACTCCTCATGAGTCTGGGTGCATTGACCCACTGTAGCCAACGTCATAAGTATACATTGTCTCGTCCATCATCAACTTGAGCAACCCGTAATCTGTTACCAGTAACTATACCTTCCATTACTAGTTTTTCCATTTTGTTATGTCTCTTAATATTGGCAAAAACCCTCAGCTTTCTTATTACAGTGGAATTCCATGTATATCTCATTCTTTTATAACATATTTCCCTATATAACATTACTTCTCTAGATCCCCAATTATATTTATATTATTTCTATTGTATATAGCGAACTTCTGTTATTACGTACATATTTTGTCATTTCGGACCACGTTGTTATAAATGGATTTCACTGTATTAAGTTGTTATAAGGGGATTTTATTGTGTGTGTATATATATATATATATATATATATATATATATATATATATATATATATATATATATATATAAATCTATATTTTACAGAGACTTCCTGGCGCCATTGTTCTTAATTTTAGACATAGGTTGTGTTAGATTATCAAACTTACTGCTGACATGAAAAAAGACTAAAATATTAGGCAGGTGGATGCTGTCCTCTCATTATACTCTCAATTTTCCTGGAGATCTAGATTTCTGACTGCCTCTTATATGTTCCATGGTAATTGTGTCTCTTCTGCAGAAGTAGATGAACTAGTGACATTGGAACTGCTTCACACTGGTCTGTAGATGTTGAACTTTAACCCTCTTACTGGTCTGTAGATGTTGAACTTTAACTTTCTTGTAGTATTGTTTGCTAAATGAGGGATAAAATCCTCTGGTCGAAGTACGATCATTTCAACCTAAGACCAGAGTTTATGTTGGTTATATCAAGCTCTTGTATTGTCTTGAGTAATATAAAGAAATAACATCAAGGAATTATTGCAAAAATCTAAAGGTGGAAAGCAATTTAAATCTGGTCAGTTCAATCTGCCCAATTGCCAAGAGAGAATAAACTAGAGTTTATAGTAACTCTGTCAATGATGAAAACAAATGTCATCTGAACCAAGTCATTTGAACACATCTCTCATGTTTAATCTGAAACTACCATATTTGTGTTGTTTCATATGTTTGCTACCTAACTACATAAATACGAGTATGGTTGACTACTTGTTACTTATGTAATTTGGAAAATGTACATACTTATGGCATTGTATGTGTTTTAACTTGAACATTCTAAAGTGCTGAGAAAAAAACATGCTCAAACTACTTGGTTCAGATGGCATAAGTTCAGTTCATTTGGTAAATGCTTTGTTTACTCTGCTGATTGTGTTGCTTACTGTCCATTTAACACTTTCATTATTATCAACAACATTTGACATGGAAACACAATCCTCTTCAATTAGTACGCTAAACACAATCCTCTTCAATTAGTACGCTAAACACAATCCTCTTCAATTAGTACGCTAAACGCAATCCTCTTCAATTAGTACGCTAAACGCAATCCTCTGCAATTAGTACGCTAAACACAATCCTCTTCAATTAGTACGCTAAACACAATCCTCTTCAATTAGTACGCTAAACACAATCCTCTTCAATTAGTACGCTAAACACAATCCTCTTCAATTAGTACGCAATATGTACAAGATCAATTTCTAATATTCCTTCCCAATGAAATTCAGCCGTACAATGAATTCAAGTTACAACATAATGTGTGAGACAATCTAACTAATTGATTTGTTTTAGCAAGGAGTGGATAAAAATAATAAGGTTTAACTCCTCAATAACCTTACGACAGGAATGAGTAAATTTGTTCGTAGCAGCTAAACTGTTAAGTAGTTTGACAAATGCAACTTGAGTGGCCTACCTCTAGACTCATTTTGATTCGGGTTAAAGCAATACTAACTCACTAGCCCCTCAGCCACAGAGGCAGGCAATAAACATACATATTGATCAGAATATGTCATTTATTCTAATCTGTCACAGAAGCATGGAACAATCTCTATAATCTGTTACTCTTTGAACAGTAAAACTTTTATGTGTGGCCACTCATCTCCTAACCTGAACTACAGGTTTTTAAAACCAGTCAGTTAACTATTGTTTTCTGTTTTTAAAACCAGTCAGTTAACTATTGTTTTCTGTTTTTAAAACCAGTCAGTTAACTATTGTTTTCTGTTTTTAAAACCAGTCAGTTAACTATTGTTTTCTGTTTTTGTTGCTCAGTTTTGTGTCTGTTTTCTTCAATGACAATCTAAACTCAATCATATATTCAATCATTTCTTCAATGACAATCTAAACTCAAATCATATATTCAATCATAATCTAAACTCAATCATATATAGGCAATCAAGTTTTGCGAATAACTTTAAGCAGCACGAATTCAGTTTTTTGACCAAAAGTCCTTAATCATGCACCTTTTCATGAAAACATGAAATCAATTATAGTGATTCTGTGTGCTATAATTTTGCAACAACTGAATCACTATTTTACTGCAGTCCCACCTCTATAAAAATTAATCTCCTATTTAACTCTGTTTAAAGTAATTTAGTTTATAGTATTTTCAAATACGGAGAAGTAATTCAAAGAATTGTGTATTAGTCTTTGGACAGACGTGGTATTGCTGATTTCATCTATATCTGAGAATGCTGGTTGTTATTCTGCGATTATCATAACTTCCTGTGGTTGTTATTCTGCGATTATCATAACTTCCCCAGGCCATTTACATGTTGTTGCTGCGGTGATGTGTTTGCCTGTAGCTGCTCCTGCATTTTTGCCAGCATCTGCTGCATCTTTAGTATCTGTGGAAACAAACATATTTAATTACAATAATACTGCCAGTCAGATGTGTCAGTTCATGAAATAAATACGCACAAATAACATGCATATCAGTTCTCTGGACTACATCTTACTAGAGATCTGCTACAACAGATCCAGTGAGAGTTTAAATAATAAATGAAATAAAAAATTATAAGAATGAAATCATGTGTGTTTCCGAGGCCCAAAAGGGGAGCAAAGAATAACAACACTGCTTACCTTCCACGCATGTCGTAAAAGGCGACTAAGGAGGTTATGGGATGGAGTTGGCTGTCCCATCCCACATAGGGTCAGTGACCCAAAGCCACGCTGAAGTCGGATGTGTTAGGCTGAAAGGCGCAGTATCACAGCAATGCTGTAAACCATGACACAACGCATTCCATTCTCCGGACTACATCCTGCTAATCTGCAGGAGTTTGAGAACGAATGCAGAAGAAGAAGAAGAAGAAATCATGTTATTGTAGGCATATGTGATGATAGAGCTGAAAGGCGATGATAGATAGGTCAAACATCTATCACAACGGTTAGCTTTGAGCGTGATGACCAGTAGATAGGTACAGGAACTGGTCTCTTGTACGGCTGACTGATTATACGGCCACAACTGAGCGGAAATAGTAAAAACAATCAATGTTTTAGTTACCAACACCGAAAGTGAATGTGTTGGTGATTCTGTTCGTGTGCCTCGTGGCCTGGTATCTCCAACTTCAGCATCAGTGGTTGCTTGGGCAGGACTATGGTCCTTCTCGATGTCAGGGATAGTTAGCAGGAAGTAACCCCCTGAATGCGGTACTTCAAAATTTACAGCTTGGCTTGTGTCCATTTTACATCTTACCATTTTGACCAAATACATCCAACTTCCTGATGATAGTAATTTAACACAAAGCTTGATACTAAAAAAAATATATGTGAAATTCTTGATTTTTTCTTGAAATAATGTAATATTAATCTTTAACTTTTTCTGAACCAATCACAGATATATCAGCAAAATAAAGAAGTCCTATCGGACCGATAATTAATATATTGGTTGTGATGTCCATTGAGCATCAATTACTTAGGCCTATAATTAACTGTTCGCTCATCTCATTTTACTGTTAACCCAAGACAATAGAATGCTTCCATTTTGGCTACAGTGAAGCTTGTTGTAACATGGAAAAGTGATTTTATGACTCAAAATCAATTTTTCTCATATTTTTTATTGATTCTGATGTAATTGTGATAAACGTAAATATGATAACTTCAACATTTATGGACATAAATCCATCAAAGTGTTAAACAATTCGATATGCTTGAGTAAACATTTTAGAAAATGAATATCATTTCCTCCAACCATGGGAGCAGCGTGGTAGTCTAGTTGATAGTGAGCTTGCTTGCTAACATCAGGTTACAGTGTGCCAAGTTAGAAACCACGTCCTGAGGAAAAAACTCAGGGATGTGAGTTCTCACTTGACACAACCACTCCTCCAGTCGACTCAGCTGTAAATGAGTACCTGACACATGAGTTAGTGGAGTTAAAGACACCGAGGAAGGGAACCTAATAGTTGCTGTGGGTTAGTACATGAAGAGTTATCTTCATCTCTGATGGCAGGTTGTTGCCATGGGATCTACCTTTACCTTTAACCATGGGCCTATTTTGGTAAGGTTCAAATGCTATTAAATTAACATTTTAATTATTTATGTGTTTATGTTTTACTAACTTCAACCACATGAAATATTGAATATCACCAATGTACTGTTATACTTATATTCTGTCAAAGGTTCAATACCAGGAGAAGTGCCTATATTCCACATTTTTAATATTTGTGTAGTTTCATTCATCTTCATTCATCTTCATTTCATCATCCTCACTCAACTCAGATTAAAAAATTTGTAGGTCTGCTTCCTAATGCATCGATCTGCACACTATGCACTGAGAGCCACCCTCCCCACCCCAAGAATCATCAAAGCGAGGTTTAAAAAAATCATTGACTGTAAAATGCGTCTTTATAGATATTTAATTCAGTTAAATAATGTAGGAATTTATTTCATAAAATTGTAGGCACTTCTCCTTGTATTGTACCCTGTCAAGTAAAACAACTTAGAAAACAAGAATATTCTATACAGAATAGCAAAGAATTTTATAGCTTTATAAATTACCTCTGCATCCTTTTGTTCGAGGAGTTTTTCCGTGTCGACTACAGTTTCATAATTTGATACAGAATCACGTTTTAGTTTTCTGAAACATGGAAACAGATATTAATCTGACATCAACACTAAAACACAGAAGTCACTGAGATATACATGAGTATAAGACAGTTGGGTTCTTGTCTGGAACACGCGCCTACCAATGTTTACAGTGCTCATAGTTTTTAAATAATTGTCAGATCATAATATTTTAGTATTTTGTGATGTCATATCCCAATACAATTGTAAATAGAAAATAAGAACAACACAGTTTTTACCTCCCTTGACACACAGACGTATAAATATGTGGAGGTGAATTATATGGGTTAGAATTATTTCTAAAAACTATGCCTAAACTATAGCATTATCCTGCTAATTAAATCGTGGCATAATTTCACGAACATTAATTATTTTTGTTATTTGTGGCGACATGCTCTGCAAGTGACATAAAATCAAAGAACGCATGAGAACGTGCACACCATAGCACACTTTCGATGAACCTGTGCATGATATCTAAGTTCATTCCACATTCCACTTATAGACGAACTATTACCCTGGCCATCGTTGGCACGACAAGAACTGAGAGTTGTAAAGGGATCAAATAGGCTTCCTTAAGAGGTCAACCTCTGAAGACAGATGTCAGGCCAATTGCACAAATAAAGCTACAACACAATGCATTTCCATTCTCTGGACTATATCCTGTTGGAAACTTATAAGGGCCATTGTCCTTATTAAGGGTTTGAAATGCAGTGTTGCTAGAATTAAACTTTTTGGAAGGGCACAAAAATTATGGTCAACCAGCTGAGGATCAGTACTGTCAGCAGAAGTGTAATGGCGGATACACTCAAGGAGAGATCGGAGCAACTATGGACGTGTCCAGTTTGCTCTGATGATGATCTGATGACATGGTGGATACACTCAAGGAGAGATCGGGGCAACTATGGACGTGTCCAGTTTGCTGTGATGATGATCTGACGACATGGTGGATACATTCAAGGAGAGATCGGAGCAACTATGGATGTGTCCAGTTTGCTATGATGATGATCTGACGACATGGTGGATACACTCAAGGAGAGATCGGAGAAACTATGGATGTGTCCAGTTTGCAGTGATGATGATCTGACGACATGGTGGATACACTCAAGGAGAGATCGGAGAAACTATGGATGTGTCCAGTTTGCTATGATGATGATCTGACGACATGGTGGATACATTCAAGGAGAGATCGGAGCAACTATGGATGTGTCCAGTTTGCTATGATGATGATCTGACGACATGGTGGATACACTCAAGGAGAGATCGGAGCAACTATGGATGTGTCCAGTTTGCAGTGATGATGATCTGACGACATGGCGGATACACTCAAGGAGAGATCGGAGCAACTATGGATGTGTCCAGTTTGCTGTGATGATGATCTGACGACATGGCGGATACACTCAAGGAGAGATCGGAGCAACTATGGATGTGTCCAGTTTGCAGTGATGATGATCTGACGAATAATTAACCATTCAGCACAGTAGACAGGACTTGTGGGTTACTTCTTCTTCAGCGTTCATTCTCAAACTCCTGCTGGATCTCTCTTATAGCAGGACCATGATCCATTCTAGATTTCCAGCAGGATGTAGTCCAGAGAATGGAAATGCATTGTGTTGCCAATTTAAATAGCCCAGCATATCTGTCTTCGGCTGGAGTGGGTTACAAATTATCTTCCCAAGAGCACTGATGGAGACTGCCCACAATTTACATAAAAAAATTAGGGGGTGGAAGGGGGTCTGAATAAGTTTGACGGTTGTTGACAAGTTGCGGGGGGGGGGGGGGGGAAGGGGGGAGTTTGAAAAACAAAATAGATGTAATTTATTACAAGCTCTGATGCTGCTTTTCCATATTACATTTAACCATGTAACAATAACGAGTAACATCTGATAAGTGTAACCAAAATCATGTGATAAGTGAGTCTAAGCAACAACATGTGATAAGTGAGTCTAAGCAACAACATGTGATAAGTGAGTCTAAGCAACAACATGTGATAAGTGAGTCTAAGCAACAACATGTGATAAGTGAGTCTAAGCAACAACATGTGATAAGTGAGTCTAAGCAACAACATGTGATAAGTGAGTCTAACCAACAACATGTGATAAGTGAGTCTAACCAACAACATGTGATAAGTTAGCGTTCATTACTTACCCTCTCTCTTTCTGTGCTGAACCCATCTGTGTTCTAATATGTGTTGCTCTGTAGTTTTCATAATGAACATCTGAAGTCACATCCTTCAAGTCTTGCATGTGAGTGCTAGGATATAAACAGCAATAACAAGTCTTGCATGTGAGTGCTAGGATATAAACAGCAATAACAAGTCTTGCATGTGAGTGCTAGGATATAAACAGCAATAACAAGTCTTGCATGTGAGTGCTAGGATATAAACAGCAATAACAAGTCTTGCATGTGAGTGCTAGGATATAAACAGCAATAACAAGTCTTACATGTGAGTGCTAGGATATAAACAGCAATAACAAGTCTTGCATGTGAGTGCTATGATATAAACAGCAATAACAAGTCTTGCATGTGAGTGCTAGGATATAAACAGCAATAACAAGTCTTGCATGTGAGTGCTAGGATATAAACAGCAATAACAAGTCTTGCATGTGAGTGCTAGGATATAAACAGCAATAACAAGTCTTGCATGTGAGTGCTAGGATATAAACAGCAATAACAAGTCTTGCATGTGAGTGCTAGGATATAAACAGCAATAACAAGTCTTGCATGTGAGTGCTAGGATATAAACAGCAATAACAAGTCTTGCATGTGAGTGCTAGGATATAAACAGCAATAACAAGTCTTGCATGTGAGTGCTAGGATATAAACAGCAATAACAAGTCTTGCATGTGAGTGCTAGGATATAAACAGCAATAACAAGTCTTGCATGTGAGTGCTAGGATATAAACAGCAATAACAAGTCTTGCATGTGAGTGCTAGGATATAAACAGCAATAACAAGTCTTGCATGTGAGTGCTAGGATATAAACAGCAATAACAAGTCTTGCATGTGAGTGCTAGGATATAAACAGCAATAACAAGTCTTGCATGTGAGTGCTAGGATATAAACAGCAATAACAAGTCTTGCATGTGAGTGCTAGGATATAAACAGCAATAACAAGTCTTGCATGTGAGTGCTAGGATATAAACAGCAATAACAAGTCTTGCATGTGAGTGCTAGGATATAAACAGCAATAACAAGTCTTGCATGTGAGTGCTAGGATATAAACAGCAATAACAAGTCTTGCATGTGAGTGCTAGGATATAAACAGCAATAACAAGTCTTGCATGTGAGTGCTAGGATATAAACAGCAATAACAAGTCTTGCATGTGAGTGCTAGGATATAAACAGCAATAACAAGTCTTGCATGTGAGTGCTAGGATATAAACAGCAATAACAAGTCTTGCATGTGAGTGCTAGGATATAAACAGCAATAACAAGTCTTGCATGTGAGTGCTAGGATATAAACAGCAATAACAAGTCTTGCATGTGAGTGCTAGGATATAAACAGCAATAACAAGTCTTACATGTGAGTGCTAGGATATAAACAGCAATAACTAGTCATTATTTCCTGCCCAACCTAAGGATCTTTGAAGTCAGCATATGACTTATCTTTAAAGTCAGAATATGACTTATCCTTGAAGTCAGCGTACGACTTATCTTTGAAGTCAGCGTATGATTTATCTGTGAAGTCAGCATATGACTTATCTTTGAAATCAGCATATGATTTATCTGTGAAGTCAGCATATGACTTATCTTTGAAGTCAGCATATGACTTATCCTCGAAGTCAGCATATGACTTATCTTTGAAGTCAGCATATGACTTATCCTTGAAGTCAGCGTGACTTATCTTTGAAATCAGTATATGACTTGAAGTCAGCATGTGACTTATCCTTAAAGTCAGCATGTGACTTATCCTTGAAGTCAGCATGTGACTTATCCTTGAAGTCAGCATGTGACTTATCCTTGAAGTCAGCATGTGACTTATCCTTGAAGTCAGCATATGATTTGAAGTCAGCATGTGACTTATCCTTGAATACATAAACAACTATGCACATTTAGCTGAATTTAAAAAGTGAACATAACAATTGCCATCATCATTATGTGTGATGAATGAGCAAGAGGGAGCAATAGTTATTGTGTGAATATCACAGTAATGTAAAAACACAAATAATAATAATGATTTCTTAAAGGATTAAAAAAAAGGCTACAAAATTGTAGAGGATTGACTTCATTGTACTTGGGTTACTCCATGTGTACTCTATTTCTCTTAATAAAACAGCAGGTTATAATTCACATGAACCTCCAAAAAGTGCTCATGTACTCTTGACTTGTGGTATGTAAGACAAACCGCTTGCAGGGACGGCTGCTCTCATAGGAAAACTGAAATATGAAATGTTTCTATATATTCTATCTATAGCTCCCTTTAGCTCACTGCGGAGCATGTCCTCAACAAGCAAGCTCTGTTATCTTGTCCTATTTTTAGCTATGCTAATGCTTCCAGTTGTTTTCATGTCAAATCAAGTCTTTCGTATCTACGTCTTATTTTTGTCTCCAGGTCTTTCTTGATCACCCTCTTTTTATCTTTCCCTATAGATTCCAGAAAAATGACTCTCTTAGAATACTTTTCATTTGTTTTAATATATATCTTATCCATTTCCTGCACCGATTCAAGACATAGTGTTTACCAGAACATATCTATCTTTCTATAAACCCGAAACGAGTGAGGAAAAATCTTGTCTTGACCAGTCCTCAATGCTGTCTGTCAGTGCTTTCATTTACTCTCCTCTGCTTCTTCCACCCTCAACGATTCACTGCAGTATCGTTTTTAAACAAGGAAATAAATTGTAAAGTATCAGTGGTACCTTATGAGCATCTGTCTCAGCCGGACAAAGTCACAGTGGCTTGGGTTGTCCACTGTTGAGGAACAATAGTATGTCCATTACATCTGGCAATTATACTAGATTTATAATTATACTACAATTATACTACATTTATAATAATGATAATAATAATTTAAGCATATGCTATATAGGACATAGTCCTACTATTGAACTGTAGTTGAATATTTATACACCATGTCATCTGATAGTTCATGCTATGTGACTTGGTTATTATGACCGTCCACAGACTTCTGTTTCATGTGCTGTCAATCATTTTCAATGTTTATCTATTCCATGATGTCAAACTGTCTAGCATCTTCTCTCTTTGTCTTTCCCTACCCATCTTGTTCTTCATCTTGTCTGTTGTCTTGATGTGTTGTTATCTTTTCTCTTCTCATGATGTGTCCAAAAAATGTAGACTGTCTTCTTCTGATGGAAGTGAAAAGCGCTTTTTGAATTGACTTCTTTCAAGTTAAAACACTGCTTATAAAATTACACTTGCACCAAAATTGATATCAGCGATTCTGCTGCCTGCATCTACAGAGCTACAACACAGACACCAGAACAATTATTACAGGATTTACTAAGTTCATTGTTCACATAACGACAATCTGGCCCACAAGAGCTTCTCTGCAAAACAAGTTGTCAGGAACAAAAGATGAGATAAAACAAACTGATCTATTGTCTCTTGTCTTTCCCCAGGTGAATGATGGTTGATAGCATCCACACTTGCCATTAAACATAGAGGTGTCTATAAAACAAACATTTGTATCTACACTTGTCATTAAGCATAGAGGTGTCTATAAAACATAAATCTATACATGATCAATATCAGATTGAGTGTTTAAAACCATTGATCACAGAAGATGAACTTCTTTCATATCTTCATGACAATTTCTATCTGTCCAGATTTTCTCCACATTCTTTCATATCTTCATGACAATTTCTATCTGTCCAGATTTTCTCCACATTCTTCAACTGCACTCACATCTACTGTTAACATAAAGTAGAAATTAAATCACTGACTGACCTAATGCTGGGAAATTGCTCAGAGGAAACAAGAGCTATATTGCTCATATTTCCTCAGGATCAAACCAAACAAACTAACCTTCAACAATTCCCCAAGGGTAGGCCCTGCCTCTTATTTTCTTCCCTCCTGCTTCAACAACAGTATTGCACCCAACCACAGCAAATGGAATAGACGCCTGCAAGACAAAAGTATCCCGTCAATGAGTTATAACAAAAGTATCCCAGTCAATGAGTTATAACAAAAGTATCCCAGTCAATGAGTTATAACAAAAGTATCCCAGTCAATGAGTTATAACAAAAGTATCCCAGTCAATGAGTTATAACAAAAGTATCCCAGTCAATGAGTTATATAATCAATCTGCTTCTTTCAGACACAAAATAAAGTGTATGATTCTGACATCAGCTAACTTGAGTGTGATGCTATTTCTTCTTCATCTTCAGTGTTCGTTTTCAAACTACTGCTGAATTTCTTTTGTAGAAGGTAAACCCTGCCAGATTTCAAGCAGGATGTAGTCCAGAGAATGGAAATGTGTCCTGTCAATGTTTTATTTGTACCGGCGATCAGACACACCTGTCTTAGCCTATTGGTGAAGAATCGTGTGGTCTGATGCCACAACATTGTTGAGTTTGTTTCTGTTTCAATAGTTTGTTACAGTGATGAGGATGATAATGAATCCTGTTAACTGTGAGCAGGTAGTTCTTGACAGCCCATAGTATTTCTGATAAAATCACAGCTTTTCTCTCCTCAGTTAAGTAACCAGGTTCTCAGTTCAGTAACTTGCTTCTCTCTCCTCAGTTAACTGACTTCTCTCTCCTCAGTTAACTGACTTCTCTCTCCTCAGTTAACTGACTTCTCTCTCCTCAGTTAACTGACTTCTCTCTCCTCAGTTAACTGACTTCTCTCTCCTCAGTTAACTGACTTCTCTCTCCTCAGTTAACTGACTTCTCTCTCCTCAGTTAACTGACTTCTCTCTCCTCAGTTAACTGACTTCTCTCTCCTCAATTAACTGACTTCTCTCTCCTCAGTTAACTGACTTCTCTCTCCTCAGTTAACTGACTTCTCTCTCCTCAGTTAACTGACTTCTCTCTCCTCAGTTAACTGACTTCTCTCTCCTCAGTTAACTGACTTCTCTCTCCTCAGTTAACTGACTTCTCTCTCCTCAGTTAACTGACTTCTCTCTCCTCAGTTAACTGACTTCTCTCTCCTCAGTTAACTGACTTCTCTCTCCTCAGTTAACTGACTTCTCTCTCCTCAGTTAACTGACTTCTCTCTCCTCAGTTAACTGACTTCTCTCTCCTCAGTTAACTGACTTCTCTCTCCTCAGTTAACTGACTTCTCTCTCCTCAGTTAACTGACTTCTCTCTCCTCAGTTAACTGACTTCTCTCTCCTCAGTTAACTGACTTCTCTCTCCTCAGTTAACTGACTTCTCTCTCCTCAGTTAACTGACTTCTCTCTCCTCAGTTAACTGACTTCTCTTTCCTCAGTTAACTGACTTCTCTCTCCTCAGTTAAGTACCCATAGTGACACCAGGACTCATATATAGTTCGTTGTCTCAAAGGCAGGCTTGTGTTGGGGAGATTACAAATGCATGCTTAGTCCCTGAAAGAAGGCATTTCAGTGTGGCAGAATCCCAAGAACATCACATCCTGGCAGAAGAACATCACATCCTGCCAGAAGAACATCACATCCTGCCAGAACATCACATCCTGCCAGAAGAATATCACATCCTGCCCGAAGAACATCACATCCTGGCAGAAGAACATCACATCCTGCCCGAAGAACATCGCATCCTGCCAGAAGCGCAGCATGCACTTATGGACTAACTATCTCATTATTCTTCTGTCATACTGAATGATGCATCTGCAGTTAAAACTAAACCAGCACTCCCTGCCACATGGAAGTCTGCCACATGGAAGTCTGCCACATGAAGGTCTGCCACATGGAAGTCTGCCACATGGAAGTCTGCCACATGGAAGTCTGTCACATGGAAGTCTGCTACATGGAAGTCTGTCACATGGAAGTCTGCCACATGGAAGTCTGCCACATGAAGGTCTGCCACATGGAAGTGGCAATGTGTAATGTCTGCTGGCTTGCGTCTCCTTGTCATCCATACAGATCTTTTCACAGAAGATGAGTGAAATTCAGACAAAACAATTATAATTTGTTCACCTGTGACAGATTATAATCATCCTATCCCCCAACTTTTCTATGTCGCCCCCTGGAAAGAAAGCAGTGGCTATATTCTTTTACACCCTGAACTATAAATTCAGGATCAGGTTGCCTTCTGGGCAGTTCTCTTACCATAGTTTTAAGCAATTGCTCAACTCTTTTATCCAGTTAGGAGAGTCTCATCCAGAGCCATTTATAACAATATTCTTAGTGCTATAAGATATCTGAATCCTTTACTCTTTTGGATTTAAATATATAATTTTAGGGATATTTTGGGGTTTAAATACAGGGATTTTTTGGGCTATTTTTAGGGCTAAAATACATAATTTTAGTGGGTTTTTTGGGATTGAAATATAGAACTTATTTTTGTGGTGTAGTACAAATATAGAATTGTAAGTTTTTTCAAGTTGAAATAGAAAATTGATCAGTGATTGATAAATGAATTGATTAAAGAACACATTCTACTTGTTAATAACATGCCTTAAGCTCTTTGTCTTGCTGTTTAAAGTCATCATCCTCATCGCTGTCACAATCTGGGAACTCATAGATCCGGATGCCATGTTCTTCAATTTCTTGCAATATCTGTTGCATAAAATAAATGAAAATAGTTTGAGGTACTTGTGAGGAATGTGAGGTACTTGTGAGGTACTTGTGAGGAATGTGAGGTACTTGTGAGGAATGTGTGCTCAAAAGAAGAAATATGTTTCAACTGGGTTTCCGTAGATGATGTCTCCTGCTTCTACTCTTCTACGTTGTTCATTCTCACATGCAAGATTTATTCCAGAGAACTGAATGTATTATCCCATAGTTTACAGATTTGCTGTGATATTTTCATCATTTGGCCAGACATACCCAACTTTAGCATGGCTTCTAGCGCAATTTGAGCCTCTATGGGATAGTCAACTCAACCCCAAAAAACCCCTATGACATGCCCAGCAGGTAATAGTACTATTATTCTTTGCTCCCCTCTCAGGCCTCAGCAACACATGGAGCCCCTGTTTCTAGATCGGTGGTTCTTATTGGGTCAAGGGAGACGTGCAATGGGGCCCATGGAGAAAAAATTTGGCTGGCCCCAGGAAGGTAATATGTTAAACAACAAGAATTATAGCAGTAAAGCTTTAAAAGCCTTGGTAAGTTTTCAAGAGATGAGACATAACTTGTAACTGAAATTTAAAATTAAAATCTAGCTACAGGCAGAAATTTTTAACCTGTAAGATGCACCATTCCATGAAAGGGAGTGAAAGGCATAGCATATAGTACAGACGTGATGTTAAAGAATATACCAAAAGCTATGGGGCAGCCACTCTGACCTGGAGAAAACATTGGAATTCATCATTACGACAGACCTGACAATATAACATGACCACAGACCTGACAATATAACATGACGACAGACCTGACAATATAACATGACCACAGACCTGACAATATAACATGACGACAGACCTGACACTATAACATGACCACAGACCTGACAATATAACATGACGACAGACCTGACAATATAACATGACCGCAGATACTGAACAACGACAGACCTGACAATATAACATGACCGCAGATACTGAACAACGACAGACCTGACAATATAACATGACCGCAGATACTGAACAACGACAGACCTGACAATATAACATGACCGCAGATACTGAACAACGACAGACCTGACAATATAACATGACCGCAGATACTGAACAACGACAGACCTGACAATATAACATGACCGCAGATACTGAACAACGACAGACCTGACAATATAACATGACCGCAGATACTGAACAACGACAGACCTGACAATATAACATGACCGCAGATACTGAACACACAAGAAGAAAAAAAAATATACCAGAAATAGCTCTAGATTAAATTAAATGTTTGAAAGGCTCAAATATTTTTATACTAAAAAATTTTTTATAGCTTAATCATGGTAATGGGTTACAGTCTAGCAGAGTGCACCATCAAGGCAAGGGAGATGTGGAGGTCTGTTGCAGCCAACCTTCATTGCGAAGATGGCACTTGATGATGAATCTTAGTACGGGTGTTATGTAGAGGCTTTTCCTTGCTCAATTTTATATTTCCTTTGCACAAGCTGTCACCACAGATAATGCTGGTTGGATTTACAAAATGAAATCCAAACTCAGACAGTACTAGATTTTGAACCCTTGTCATAATTACAGAGACTAATATCTTACCTGTTCAGTTACTTATTTTCTCAACTAATTTGTCATGCTGAAGCCGGATGTGTCATGCCAATTTCTTGTGTATTGTCGGGTCTTGAAAGGAGAGCCCATAATAGTAACCTGCTATGTATGTAGGACAGGTGGTTATGGAGGGTTGAGAATGTGAAGTCTGCATTCTTTTATGATTCTGAAATATGATATTTATCCCAGAAAATGACATAAAAACTGCAGATGTCTCCGTTGTTTAAGATATTTATCTATAGATGTCTCCATTGTTGACTTCACATTAGATACCTAGAGTTGATATCAAATGATGAGTTGCGGAAAAGGACACACACACACATGCTTGGTTGAGAAAGAGGTGAAAAGTAGAAAATGGAGCTAGATAGTGGAGATAGTGGTAAAAGATAAAGTGGAGCTAGATAGGAGACACCCTCAAAAAGTAGCTTGATAACATAACCAGACAGGATTTGGATTGGAGTGCACATGAAAAAAGGAGAGTAAGGAGAGTGGAAAACTGAGGAACACCTGGAGAAGAACAATTGGAGGCAGAAGCCAAATCCATTGGACCTCTTGGGCACATATGAAGATGACAGCGCAGCATGGACATTGTTGTAGAGTGATAGTTACAGTCTTATGCTCCACAGGGAACTGAAGGTTTGCATATGGGTTATCTGCAATATCTTGATAAGATCCAAATAAGTAAAAAAAATACCATACTGAGGTTGGATGTGCTAGGTAGAAAGGTACAGATATCACAGCCAATCTGTAAACCACAACACAATATATTCCATTCTCTGGATTATATCCTACTGTCAGGAGTTTAAGAATGAAGAACATAATATTAAAAACCAAAAATGTTTAACTCTTATATACCCCGGTATATATATACTTACGAATATACCTACCCTATTTTTCATTTTTCTGAGCTCATCTATGGTAAGAATATCAGCCTTAGCTATTAGAGGCACTATGTTGACCTTGCTATGGAGTTTTTTCATTGTTTGAACATCAATTTGGCGTAACCTGAAATTAAATTGTTGATCTCTAAGTCAAGTATCTATAGAATGAAATGCTTGGTAGATTAACTCTTTCCCTACATACTGTCTTTTAATCGATCCTATGTTGCCATTACATTTTACGGACCGATGATAAAGCGAAGCTGACATTTTTTGATTTATTTAGGTAATCATTTTTGGTATTTATATCAACATAATGATGGTTCTCTGATTGACAGTGTAATATGTCCACATGACTTCTGTCATGATTTTGATGCATTGTTATATCAATTTATTAAGTTATTGATACATTTTGAACATGTGTGGTATGTGATGCAATTTTTCCTTATATTGTCTATATAAGGTAGCTCAGGGCAATGTTCCAAATGTGACAGGAGAATCTATGCCAGAATTGTACCATACATGTCCCAAATGTGACATGAGAATCTATTCCAGAATTGTACCATACATGTCCCAAATGTGACAGGGGAATCTATGCCAGAATTGTACCATACATGTCCCAAATGTGACAGGGGAATCTATTCCAGAATTGTACCATACATGTCCCAAATGTGACAGGGGAATCTATGCCAGAATTGTACCATACATGTCCCAAATGTGACAGGGGAATCTGTGCCAGAATTGTACCATACATGTCCCAAATGTGACAGGAGAATCTATGCCAGAATTGTACCATACATGTCCCAAATGTGACAGGGGAATCTATGCCAGAATTGTACCATACATGTCCCAAATGTGACAGGAGAATCTATGCCAGAATTGTACCATACATGTCCCAGATGTGACAGGGGAATCTATGCCAGAATTGTACCATACATGTCCCAAATGTGACAGGGGAATCTATGCCAGAATTGTACCATACATGTCCCAAATGTGACAGGGGAATCTATGCCAGAATTGTACCATACATGTCCCAAATGTGATAGGGGAATCTATGCCAGAATTGGACTTTTCAGTCGTTCTACACAGACCAGAGAGAAGCAATAACCCAATTTTGAAACTATTGTTATCATCACCTGCGGTAGATGGCTATTATTTTGGACAGAACATTAGGTCAAAATATGAAATTTAAGGAGTCTTTGAGTTGCAATACAAAATTATCTTTGTAAAGTTTGAAAAGTATGAGACCACATAATATTTATTGATAAAAACTTTTACCCATGGCCATATGGAGAAATAAAATAAAGACAACAATGCACTCTGTTGTCGACAATATTTCTTCTATTTAGTCCGGACTCATCTTCCAAGTAACGCTTGAATTGATGGTCGATGTATTCCAGCAGAGTTTTGTGGCTGTAGGGAAATAAAATAGTTGATAGCGAGTTACAATAAAGACATACGGTGAAACACATTTTAAAACTTATTGTAGTTGCTTGTTATATCTATGTCACAAATAAATAGTTCAAATATATTTACACAAAACTGCGACTACTAACACAAAATTGCAACTAATAATAAGGATAAAATAACAATAATTAATATGATAATAAGGACGATACAGGTGGATGTTTCGGTGTAAGACCTTTGTCATAACAATAATGATACAATATTAGAAGGAAGACTACACAGACTAATAGAAAAAATGGAAACTGACAAATTGAAACAGGACAGAGATGTAATAGTTAGAATTGAGTTAAACATGTGTTCTTATTGCTAAATCTGCCGATCCATGATAGATTTATCTGTTGATGAAACAGCTGAAGGAAAATTACATCATTGGACTGTTGCTCCTTGCATCTTCATTTTATCACTTTGCAACTTTGCAGAAGATATTCTCAAATGTCCTAGTATAACTAACTATGTGGGTTTGTTCTTCATGTCCTAGTATAACTATAACTATGTGGGTTTGTTCTTCATGTCCTAGTATAACTACGTGGGTTTGTTCTTCATGTCCTAGTATAACTATGTGGGTTTGTTCTTCATGTCCTAGTATAACTATGTGGGTTTGTTCTTCATGTCCTAGTATAACTATGTGGGTTTGTTCTTCATGTCCTAGTATAACTATGTGGGTTTGTTCTTCATGTCCTAGTATAACTATAACTATGTGGGTTTGTTCTTCATGTCCTAGTATAACTAACTATGTGGGTTTGTTCTTCATGTCCTAGTATAACTATAATTATGTGGGTTTGTTCTTCATGTCCTAGTATAACTAACTATGTGGGTTTGTTCTTCATGTCCTAGTTAACTATGTGGGCTTGTTCTCCGTGTGATACAATCTTATGCAAGTTTTCTCCAAATTGTTAAAAGTTATGACAAAAAGCATTCATTGATGGTTTGTATACTTCTGCATATCACAACTTTCGTGTGCCTCTTCTTTTTTGCAATTTTATTGGTCTGTCTTATCCCCCTTTGCTGAATTATAATTTTTATTTCTTCTTCTTCAACGTTCATTCTCAAACTTCCGCTGGAACTCTCTGTTGTAGCCGGACCATGGTCCTATTAGATTTCCAGCAGGATGTAATCCAGAGAATAGAAATGCGTTGGGCCACCGTATTATTTGTGCTAATGGCATGACACATCCGTCTTCAGCATAAATTTGTATTTTAATAATAAATCCTCAAAATGCTTCTATATTTAAATATTATATTTTTTAAATGTAGCGGAATTTTCTTTTCAGGAGGTTTGGAGGTTTATCAGATCACCAAGACATTTAGAGGTTTATCAACATAATACTTGTTTTTTATCATTCAAACAGTTACCATGCCTCCCCTCCCCTCCTCAGTTTTCTCAAACATTTCTTCTGTGGTTCTTGTACAAGTCTCTATGATCAATGTCGTGAATCACTGCTTTAAGCAAAATAAAATATAGGCCTAGGCCTATTTTATGTTATAAAAATACCATACTAAAACGTGTACTTTTTTGCATAACAGTGACATAGGCCTAAAGTTCTTGTATAAAAAGCAGTTCTCAAACTACTTATTGTCAAGTATCTACTGTTCTCAGCTACTTCCTTCTTCTGTGTTTGGTCTCAGTTCTGTGTTTGGTCTCAGTTCTGTGTTTGGTCTCAGTTCTGTGTTTGGTCTCTGTTCTGTGTTTGGTCTCAGTTCTGTGTTTGGTCTCAGTTCTGTGTTTGGTCTCTGTTCTGTGTTTGGTCTCAGTTCTGTGTTTGGTCTCAGTTCTGTGTTTGGTCTCAGTTCTGTGTTTGGTCTCAGTTCTGTGTTTGCTAATTGACAGGATGTAGTCTGGGAGACATAATGTCACAGTTTACAGCTCGGTTCTGATATCTGTTCCTCTCAGCTGGACACATCAAATCTAAATATGGCTTTCACGTCACTTTGACGGTTTAGCTATGAAATAGGGCACTGCCTTCATCACAAAACTTCCTTAGTGACCTCTTACAACATGCATGGCAAGTTACAGTATTTCTACTCTTTGCTACCTATTCAGGTCATGGGAACACACAGATTCAGTTATCAAAACCATCCTCTTTTACAAAATGATGTCCTTGGTACTATTTGCCATAATTTCATACTTAGAACTAAATGTCAAGAGAAACCATAAAAACACAGTTTAGAATCTTAGAACAAATCTTAGAACAGTTCTTAGACCAGATCTTAGAACAGATCTTAGAACAGATCTTAGAACAAATCTTAGAACAAATCTTAGAACAAATCTTAGAACAAATCTTAGAACAGATCTTAGAACAGATCTTAGAACAGATCTTAGAACAAATCTTAGAACAAATCTTAGAACAAATCTTAGAACAAATCTTAGAACAAATCTTAGAACAAATCTTAGAACAAATCTTAGAACAAATCTTAGAACAAATCTTAGAACAAATCTTAGAACAAATCTTAGAACAAATCTTAGAACAAATCTTAGAACAAATCTTAGAACAAATCTTAGAACAAATCTTAGAACAAATCTTAGAACAAATCTTAGAACAAATCTTAGAACAAATCTTAGAACAAATCTTAGAACAAATCTTAGAACAAATCTTAGAACAAATCTTAGAACAAATCTTAGAACAAATCTTAGAACAAATCTTAGAACAAATCTTAGAACAAATCTTAGAACAAATCTTAGAACAAGTCTTAGAACAAGTCTTAGAACAAATCTTAGAACAAATCTTAGAACAAATCTTAGAACAAATCTTAGAACAAATCTTAGAACAAATCTTAGAACAAATCTTAGAACAAATCTTAGAACAAATCTTAGAACAAATCTTAGAACAAATCTTAGAACAAATCTTAGAACAAATCTTAGAACAAATCTTAGAACAAATCTTAGAACAAATCTTAGAACAAATCTTAAAACAAATCTTAAAACAAATCTTAGAACAAATCTTAGAACAAATCTTAGAACAGATCTTAGAACAAATCTTAGAACACATCTTAGAACAAATCTTACGAGTTTTCAGCATTCACTGTATCATTAAACCCTGGAGTGTCCACAATGGTCAGCTTCAGCCGAACTCCCTTCTCTTCTATCTCAAGCTGTTTCTTTTCTATTTGGACTGTCCTCTCTATTAGATCTAAACACACAAAAAAAGAAGAAACATTTGCTAATGTTTACTAAAGTTCTCTACTTTACTATTCTTCTTTTTGTGTAATTACACAAAGAAAAGTGTGTTTACATTTGATAGTCTCTTACAGAACACTTCAGGGACATTTGCAGCCTAAACAGAGCCCAATATCCATCTACAAACTCATAGTCAAGGACATAACTCTACTTAAGTTAAAAAGTGGATGTAACAGGTAGGCCTCGTCATCATCACTTGTGATGGACACACAATAAGAATGATTTTCTTGAGAAAGCTCTGGTTTCTGCAGCACACAGAACTATGCTCGTTGCCTCTGTTACTACATAAGGCCTACCTAATTCAGCATTGTTTGGGTCTGTCTCTTAGTTTTCTTTCACTGAATCTAAAATTCAAAGTGTTACTTTTCTTTGTGTAGGCTGCTTTGAATCTAAAAGTCTATGGACCTTAAATAAACACTAGACCTATAGGACCTATTATTATTACATGAAAGGAAAAGTCAGTTAACTTTCCCTCATTTCAAGACCTTGATTCCTGTTTATATTGGTGAGGACTGTCTGCAATAGAAGATCTCTGCCAGAATTAATTAAGTATTATTTTTTTTAAAACTGTGCTTGCTGTTTTTAATTGTTGAATTCAGTTTTTGAGTATTCTGTGGCTTACAGATTTTGTAAAATAGAGGGCTAAAGTAAGAACTCCTATATATTGTATAACATATTTTATTTATAAAGAATTTGGGGGTGAATATCCTAATTTTTAATCGTTATTTTGGGCTATAAATGAATGGTTTTTATAGACGATATATAGGCATATGAAGAAAACTAATGATTGAAAAAATATATAGATAAAACTAGTACAGGTAAAAAGATGTTATGGTTTACAAAAATGCCATTATTTTTATATATTTTTAATATGTCTTATTTTTTCTTGTAATTGTTTCTTGTCAGTCCCCCTTTGTCCTTCATTATTAGTTGAAATATTAACAAATGTCCTCTATCATAATGAAATATGGTCATCATAATTGGTTATTTAATATAGATAATAACTGACCATTGACACTGGGTAGGTCTCTGTCCTTGTATAGCTCTGAGAGAAATAAGCTGTTGACCAGTGTAGATTTGCCTAAGCCAGATTCACCTGTAGATGGGAAGATACAACATATTGTTTTGTTTTATTGCGAAATTTAGTCTTGTAGAGAGCTTAGACAAGTTGTGTCATAGAGAGCTTAGACAAGTTGTGTCATAGAGAGCTTAGACAAGTTGTGTCATAGAGAGCGTAGAGAAGTTGTGTCATAGAGAGCTTAGACAAGTTGTGTCATAGAGAGCTTAGACAAGTTGTGTCATAGAGAGCTTAGACAAGTTGTGTCATAGAGAGCTTAGACAAGTTGTGTCATAGAGAGCTTAGAGAAGTTGTGTCATAGGTTGCTTAGACAAGTTGTGTCATAGAGAGCTTAGACAAGTTGTGTCATAGAGAGCTTAGACAAGTTGTGTCATAGAGAGCTTAGAGAAGTTGTGTCATAGAGAGCTTAGACAAGTTGTGTCATAGAGAGCTTAGACAAGTTGTGTCATAGAGAGCTTAGACAAGTTGTGTCATAGAGAGCTTAGACAAGTTGTGTCATAGAGAGCTTAGACAAGTTGTGTCATAGAGAGCTTAGACAAGTTGTGTCATAGAGAGCTTAGACAAGTTGTGTCATAGAGAGCTTAGACAAGTTGTGTCATAGAGAGCTTAGAGAAGTTGTGTCATAGAGAGCTTAGAGAAGTTGTGTCATAGAGAGCTTAGAGAAGTTGTGTCATAGAGAGCTTAGAGAAGTTGTGTCATAGAGAGCTTAGAGAATAAGATACAAATAGCATCATAGAAATTGATGGTATAAACAGACACTATCATGGACACACGCAGTATCCTAACAAAAGGCACTAATATATATTGTCATATAAAGAGGTAATATTATAGAGATATGCGGTGTATATAAACAGACAATATTATAGAGATATCCTATAAACAGACAATATTATATAGATATCCTATAAGCAGACACTATCACAGGAATATGCATTATTCCATAAGCAGATACTATTATATAAAGACTTATCTTGTGCACACGCATATGTCTATTATAGAGACGTACGAGTCTCGTAATATGCTGTACGCACGCACTATTATAGATTAGTATTATCATGTGCGCACGCACTATTAGGCCATAAAGAGACCGTTATATTATCGAACCAGACAGGCCTATAGAGAAATGATGATAGCGAATGCAGAGATAAATCATTGGTATAATGAAAACAGCCCAACACGCCCAGAATGAAAGGGATGAACACAGCCCAACACGCTCAGAATGAAAGTGATGATCACAGCCCAACACGCCCAGAATGAAAGAGATGAACACAGCCCAATACGCCCAGAATGAAAGGGATGAACACAGCCCAACACGCCCAGAATGAAAGGGATGAACACAGCCCAACACGCTCAGAATGAAAGGGATGAACAACAGAATAGGAATAGGGAGTAAGTGTTACCAATAATATAAACAAATAATCGGCGCCACTGTCTGATTCTTCTTCTTTCTGTCCTCATGTACCTTTCGGTGTTGAGAGGAGAGTGAGTGTACGGTCTTTTGATCTTCTATTTGCCTCTTCTGCTGTTATATTTCTGAGTGTCTCTAATACACTATCTATCCATCTTCCAATAGGTCTACTGTTTTCGTATCGTTTGTTAAGTGTTTTTTTTATAATACTTTGGGCCAAAATAAAAAAAATCAATGAAAATATATATATAGAAGTCAACACACAAATCCAGTATCACCAATCAAAAGCAACAGAGAAATGTGAATTATCAAAGGAGTGGCAACATCGTGGAGATAATTTTGTCATAATTATGCTATATATATTTAAATTAATTCGGTGAACCACAACCTCCTTTTACTTCTGATGGCAGAACGCTCTGATAAAATAAAATGGGGACTAACATCCAGAGTCCAGACAGAATTATATCAATCATAAAGTGGTATTATAGAGATAAGTGGTATTGTAGAGATAAGTGGTATTGTAGAGATAAGTGGTATTATTGAGATAAGTGGTATTATTGAGACAAGTAGTATTGTATAGAGAAGTGGTATTATAGAGATAAGTGGTATTATAGAGATAAGTGGTATTATAGATATAAGTGGTATTGTAGAGATAAGTGGTATTATAGAGATAAGTGGTATTGTAGAGATAAGTGGTATTATAGATATAAGTGGTATTATAGAGATAAGTGGTATTATAGAGATAAGTGGTATTATAGAGATAAGTGGTATTATAGATATAAGTGGTATTATAGAGATAAGTGGTATTATAGAGATAAGTGGTATTATAGAGATAAGTGGTATTGTAGAGATAAGTGGTATTATAGATATAAGTGGTATTGTAGAGATAAGTCGTATTATAGAGATAAGTGGTATTGTAGAGATAAGTGGTATTATAGAGATAAGTGGTATTATAGAGATAAGTGGTATTATAGATATAAGTGGTATTGTAGATATAAGTGGTATTATAGATATAAGTGGTATTGTAGAGATACGTGGTATTATAGAGATAAGTGGTATTATTGAGATAAGTGGTATTATTGAGATAAGTGGTATTATAGAGATAAGTGGTATTGTAGAGATAAGTGGTATTATTGAGATAAGTGGTATTATAGAGATAAGTGGTATTGTAGAGATAAGTGGTATTGTAGAGATAAGTGGTATTGTAGAGATAAGTGGTATTATAGAGATAAGTGGTATTATAGAGATAAGTGGTACTGTAGAGATAAGTGGTATTATTGAGATAAGTGGTATTATAGAGATACGTGGTATTATTAAGACAAAGTATTAAGTCTATATTATCTCTAATATAGTAGAATTTAGTAATATAAAATCTAGTAGAAGACTATCTCAAGTCAAGACTTCACCGAGAGACAACAAACACGTGGTTTGGCCATCTCATGAGAATGAAACCAATGCAATCAGCCTTTTGTGCATACAACAGTAAAAGAACGGTTTACAAGGCACGAGGAAGACAAAGAACTAGATGAGTGGAGACAATCAAAGAAATATTGAAGAGACACTGGCTGACTATGGCCAATGCGACCCAAAAATGATCAAGGACAGACATCTTCAACTTCCTCCGACGACGCTTAAAATACACAAGTAGAAATGACGATAGGCCTATATAGTTAGAGAGAGAAAATGCTAGAAGCTCATGTAAGTGGCGATACAGAGTCAGAAGCTCATGTAAGTGGCGATACAGAGTCAGAAGCTCATGTAAGTGGCGATACAGAGTCAGAAGCTCATGTAAGTGGCGATACAGAGTCAGAAGCTCATGTAAGTGGCGATACAGAGTCAGAGACGAGTGTTATTATTAGTAGTATAAGCTGTATTACATAGATAACTCGTGACCTTCGATTATTGCATATGGCCATGAGATAACACGTGTAACTGAAACATGCAGTAGCCTTAAGATAAGCTATAACGTAGAGAACATTTGTATTGCTAAAATGTAGTAGTACTAAAACTGTTATTTAGTTAGTTAGTCATCGGGTCATCATCACTGCAAACTGGACATGTACATTGTTGTTCTGATCTCTCCCTGAGTGTATCCGCCATTACACTTCTGCGGACAGTACCAGTCCTCTGCAGGTGTTCAGGAACCATTGCTTTCAATAGTGAAAGGACGAAAATTAGCATGGTTCAGGCATGATTCCTTATAAAAAACAATACTGCAGAGAACTGTCGAGGGTGGAAGAAGCAGAGGAGGACAAATAAAGGCATGGACAGACAACATCAAGGAATGGACAGGACAAGATATTGCCACACTCATCCGCATCGCTGAGGATAGAATTCGCTGGAGGAGTCTGTGCGCTGAAGGATCCAATGTGGTACCGCTACGACCCTGAAGGGCACGGGTTTATTGATTTATTGATATTGGAATGCAATGGGTGTTCCTTATCTGCATGTATTTGAAGGTATGCCCATGCACGACTATACTGTAATCTGTGCTCTGATATTGGACAGTCAAGTACGTACCGCATAGCTCTTGTCGATGTGTGTCTTGTGCACACAATAATGATTGTGCACCCAATTATTGCATTCTGGATTCTATCCAGTCTTCCGATCTGAGATAATTTAGATCTGAGATAATTTAGATCTGAGATAATTTAGATCTGGTTAACATAGAATGGATTTTTAGAGAGAATTAGTATTAATAAAACATGCAGAATTGGTATGAACTACTTACCGACGACCATGAGCGTAAAATCAAATCCTTTTCTGACTGCTTTTCTGTGTACTTGCTCTGGTAAGGTAGCAAAACCAATGTATTCATCATCGTCCTATAGAGATACAATGAGAGAATTTTACAGATAAATTTTAAATAAGGATACAATCGAGACAAGCTACTTCACTGTAAGTGTGCTTTTTTTTTATTCTTCGCAGTAGCTACCCCACTGCTAGTCTTTATTCATTCGACGATTATTAAATTACAGCACTACCAAATTCAATGAACGATACTATCCGTTTCTGGAGTCCAACAGATTCGTAAATAGCGCTATAAACCGCAGATATCGCAGTAAGTAAATTTGTATTCAGATAATGAAGAGAAACAGTTGACATGAATTTTACTGTCAGAAAACTACAGGAGAAGTGCATGGATCAGGCTATCCTGCTATACAGCACATTCGTGGACCCGAATCACGCCTTCGATACCGTCAACCCTGAGGGCCTTTCGAAGATCATTTACAAATTCAGAAAACCAAATAAATGCATTGTTATGGTTCTCAAGTTTCTTGACGGTATGGAGTCAAGTTTATAAATAAATGTATTGTTACGGTTCTCAAGTTTCCTGACGATATGGAGTCTAGTGTACAAGATGATTGCGAACACTCAAATTGTTCCAATGATTAAGATGTGTGATCTGGCTCAGGCGCTCCTTAGTATGTTGTTCTCTGCTATACTAGGTTTCCTCCCGATTAAAAGTGCAGAATTGACCTTCACATTCCTGATGATGGCGGACTGTCTAATATTCTCAGACTGAATTTAAAGACCAAAGTCCAGGCGGATGTTATTCGGGACACTCATTTGTAGATGGCTGTGTGTTCAAAGCTGCCACTACGTATAATATGTAAGAAAGAGCGGACCTCTTCGATTCAAACTGTAATAGTTTTTGTCTCAGCATCAGTACATTACATCAGTCACAATGCACCAAACAGCATCAGTACATTAAAGCAGTCACAATGCACCAAACAGCAATAGGCGTCCCTAGCATCGAACTCCCCTCCCCTTTGCCGTTCAAGCTAAAAAAAAAAGGCGAAGAATTTAAATATCTAGACAACATTTTTTCCGAAATTGGAAAACTAAATAGAGAAATAGAAACAAGGTGTCAGAAAGCAAACATAGCGACTTACCAACTCTCACCATTACTTCACCAAAAGATCAAGATGGAAATCAAAAGATAGATAATATTTACAATTTTTATACAAACACTCTGTTACCAAGGTCAGACATGGTTTCTAACAGTTTCGCAGCAGAGGAAAATAGTTACATGTGAAATAAAGTGTTTAAGAAAAGCAACAATGGCTACTTAACTAGATATCATTTCTAAAAAATGAAAAAAAAAAATAAATGTAATACCATGTGTTGAACATATCAAAAGACAGCAAGTAAAATGGTTCGGTCAACTTATGAAGAATGAGTCCAATCCAAATACCAATAGGGGAGTATAATAAAAGAATATCCGGATGTAAGGCCAAAGGTAGACAAAGAAAACGGTGAATATAAAACATCAAGATAACATGAACAAACAGACTAAATGTCACACATCTGGCCTTGGAACGACAACTGAAGCTCCCACCCGTACGCTTAACGGCAAGTGTGGATAATATAAACTATCCTACCATCCAGCTGGGAAAAGATGATCTATGTTCCTTCAGCGCCGAACACGGTGCATAGGGCAGAAACCAGAGAACTCCCAGTTCGGACGATGTGATGCTACTGTGTGTAATTCTTGTACGTTGAGACCCATAATCATAACCTCTTTGGTGGTTGTTTTGCAAAGTCTCTCTTGGTCTTTTTTGTTATCTTTTGTCATCTGGTACCCATTTGATGCTTGTAGTGGCAGTCTGTTTTCATTCATTCTAAGTACATGTCCAATATAAGTCAATTTTCTTCTTATTGTTGTAGAAACATATTGCTATGCGGGGTCTTCTCTTACTTGCATGTTTGACGAATTCTTCCCAACCAATATTTAAGTCTTCTAAGACATTTATTTTCAAATGAATTTCCCCGCCGAAGACGGACGTGTCGGGCCATTGGCGCAAATAAAACTGCTACACAACGCATTTCCATTCTCTGGACTACATCCTTCTGGAAATCTATTAGGACCATGGTCCTGATACAAGATATCCAGTGGGAGTTTGAAAATGAAAGCTGAAGAAGAAATGAATTCAATTTCTTCTCCAATATCTTTGCCATTTTCCAACCTTCGCAAGCATATATCAACACGGATATCACAAATGGGGAAAGACAATAGACGACAGAAAACCGTCTTCATTTCTATTCACACGTGACCAGGTTTTTTAGAACCTGGGTTGCACTGCTCTGCCAAACGAGAACTCATAAAAACCATATATAATTGTCTTTTTGAAATTTATTTTCAGTGTTATACTCACCTTACCATACGGATGAGGCACTTCGCGTTCAATAAAAGTAAAAACAAGTTAATCGATAACGCTTTACGATCCTTAATTATTATTTTGTTTTATACTGTGCTGAATAATGAATTATATATGACAGGTAATGAGATAACGGTCATAGGAGGCATGACATGCACTTTTCGTCCACAGAGCTGAACAATCTATAAAAAACTGGACAATTAAAAAAAACGATCAATGGTATCTATTGGTGTAGATCGCATGATATACCGACCGAAGTCAGTCAAAGTATGTGCTTCCATACATTGAAACAGTGACAGTATGTGCTTCCATACATTGAAACAGTGCTGTAGATACAGCAGTGCAGTCTGAAAATCATACCATTTCTTTGTGGTACTGTGTGTCATGTGAGGTATTCTTATACCATTTCTTTGTGGTACTGTGTGTCATGTGAGGTATTCTTATACCATTTCTTTGTGGTACTGTGTCATGTGAGGTATTCTTTCGAGAACGTAGTCTTCCTTATGACTCTCCTGAAATCCCCGCCGTCTCTGTCAAGTTCTCTCGCTTCCTCTAGCGACACGTGCATGCATTCCTGAATATCTCTTGTCCAACGTCGTCTTGGTCGGCCTCTACTGTCTTCTATCGCCCTCTCCAACAATGCTCTTTCCATTCCATCGTATCTCTTCACATGGCAGAAAAAACCAAACTTCCTTCTTAATATGGTGTATAAATGTCAACTTTCTTGAGCGTTGATTTTTCTTAGCATGTCGTGGTTGATTTTTCTTAGCATGTCTTGGATGATATTTCTGGATATCCATGGTACTCTCACCACTCTTCTATAGCACTTCATTTTGAAAGCATCTGTTCTTTTCGCTGTAACACATCCATATAGAAATTCTTGGCAAAATATACTCCTGTAGTTTGCCGTTGCTTTCAGGAGAAACATCCGGTTATATATGAATATGTGAGAACACATACGTTCTCTTCGCCATCTTGAACCGGTCGATTATGGTACTAGTAAATCTTGAACCGGTCGATTTTGGTACTAGAAATGTTGAACCGGTCGATTGTGGTACTATAAATCTTGACCCGGTCGATTGTGGTACTAGAAATCTTGAACCAGTCGATTTTGGTACTAGCAATGTTGAACCGGTCGATTGTGGTACTAGAAATGTTGAACCTGTCGATTGTGGTACTAGAAATCTTGAACTGGTCGATTGTGGTACTAGAAATCTATAACCGGTCGATTGTGGTACTAGAAATCTTGAACTGGTCGATTGTGGTACTAGAAATCTATAACCGGTCGATTGTGGTACTAGAAATCTATAAACGATCGATTGTGGTACTAGAAATCTTGAACCGGTCGATTGTGGTACTAGAAATGTTGAACCGGTCGATTGTGGTACTAGAAATGTTGAACCTGTCGATTGTGGTACTAGAAATCTTGAACTGGTCGATTGTGGTACTAGAAATCTATAACCTGTCGATTGTGGTACTAGAAATCTTGAACTGGTCGATTGTGGTACTAGAAATCTATAACCGGTCGATTGTGGTACTAGAAATCTATAAACGATCGATTGTGGTACTAGAAATCTTGAACCGGTCGATTGTGGTACTAGAAATGTTGAACCGGTCGATTGTGGTACTAGAAATGTTGAACCGGTCGATTGTGGTACTAGAAATCTTGAACCGGTCGATTGTGGTACTAGAAATGTTGAACCGGTCGATTGTGGTACTAGAAATGTTGAACCGGTCGATTGTGGTACTATAAATCTTGAACCGGTCGATTGTGGTACTAGAAATCTTGAACCGGTCGATTGTGGTACTAGAAATCTTGAACCGGTCGATTGTGGTACTAGAAATGTTGAACCGGTCGATTGTGGTACTAGAAATGTTGAACCGGTTGATTGTGGTACTAGAAATCTTGAACCTGTCGATTGTGGTACTAGAAATGTTGAACCGGTCGATTGTGGTACTAGAAATCTATAACCGGTCGATTGTGGTACTAGAAATCTATAATCGGTCGATTGTGGTACTAGAAATCTATAACCGGTCGATTGTGGTACTAGAAATCGGTGAAAGTACAGAATAGTTCTCTGCTGTGCTATAAATAGCACACTGTTGACAATTTTAACTATCTAACGTCATGGATTCCCGTGTTAACACCAATCAAAATAATGGCTGCCGTGACGTCACATCCGACAATCACACAGTTCAACTCTAGACACAGATGAACTTATGCATAATCTGTTTGTTTTCCAATTTACACATTTTTTTACAATTTCCTATTATTTGTGGTGAGTGATCAGTATTTCTGCCCGCTACACATGGAGCGAGGTGCGCACACAAATTAGAAATATTATTTCTAATTCTAACCTTACTCTAAGTACTTACCGGTAAGCTTGCCAAATCACACAACAAAGGTCAGAAAACACATCGAAACTAGAGGAAAGGTCACAGCGGAGAACTATAATGTACTTCAGCCTAGAAATCTTGAATGGGTCGATTGTGGTACTAGAAATCTTAATTAAACCGGTCGATTATTGTACTAGTAAATACAAATTGAAGGGAAAGATGGTGATGTTATATTTTTACTGGTTTTTTAAAGACAGTTCAAAGACAGTGAACAAATGTCTAGTAAGTAAGTCTATTATTCTAGAACTCAAACATGTCTAGTATAGATGTCAAATATTAGACAACTTGCTGCAGTTTAGTGCATGTCGGGTAAATATTAGACAATGTCTGCACAGAAATCCCCAACACGAGACTGCATTTATGAGCCTAGAACGGGGTCCAACCCCAACACACACCGCTCTATACATGACAAATATTAGACTGCATGTTTAGTGTACTTAATAATAGAGGAATACGTTGAAAACCGATGTAATGGATCCGAAGGCGCAAAATAACGCAGTTCTGTTGTGAAACCAGCAGAACAACGTACTTTACCCTTTCCGACAGAAATCACACGAACGGTCGTATTAGTTATCAGAGAGCGAAAGAAGAAGAAGAACACAACATAATGACGATTTGATAAAGTCTAGTACACAACATAAACAAGGTTTGACAAAGTCTAATATACAACATAAACAAGGTTTGACAAAGTCTAATACACAACATAAGCAAGGTTTGACAAACTCTAATACACAACATAAACAAGGTTTGACAAAGTCTAATACACAACATAAACAAGGTTTGACAAAGTCTGATACACGACATAAACAAGGTTTGACAAAGTCTAGTACACAACATAAACAAGATTTGACAAAGTCTACTACATAACATAATGAAAAATTGGATAAAGTCTAATACACAACATAAACAAGGTTTGACAAAGTCTAGTACACAACATAATGAAAAATTTGAGAAATAGACCGACAACATTTGTCTAATACATAACAGATGTCAAATTAGACAATAGATGTCAGATTAGATGACACAAGTCACATTCCCTTACTGTACTAACCTTGTACTTTGCAGGCG